>JAILYA010000040.1:2405000-2921939 GCA_021437795.1 Rhodamnia rubescens
TTGTCCTAAAACATTATTCATGATGAAAAAAGTATATGACACAATTAAAATAAACTAAATTATGTTGATTACAATTCAACAAAAGATTACATTGAACATCAAATTTTTAGGCCAAATTCCATAAAATAAAATAAAAAAACCTAAAGTTTAGGTTTTGTCCCAAATCTGCCCTCAACTATTTTTTGTTTCGTAAAAAACCTCCAACTTTTATTCTAGTCTCAAATCTACCCTAGTTATTCCTCTGTTTAAAATCACATTTAAGTGGCAATTCCACATTAGCATAAAACTCATGTAAAAAATTGGCGTGGGAAAACACCACAAAAACATCATCCATGCTCCGAATATTGGGGGAGCTAGGGCTTGCTTTTCTTCTTCAATTCGAGAACGTGGTTGCTCCCTCCATCAGGTCTACTCAACGATTCTAGATCCAGAGACGCGGTCGCTCCCTCCATCAAGTTCGCTCGACGCGATGAAGCTAAAGCTAGCGGCGGTTACTCCTCTATTGGGTTTGCTCGACGCTACGATTCCAGAGCGAGCCGGTGGTCGCTCCCTTGATTAGGTTTGCTTGACGCAACGAAGCCAAAGCCAAAGCCGAGCCACGAAGCTTTTCCGTCCCCTCGCCTTGGGAGAGTTAGGGCTTACTTCTTCTTCTTCTTCAATTCGTGCTCAATCTGGTTTGGTATATCTTAGAACTTATCCGAGAGTCCCTTGCAAGAAATTGAATCATTCCTTGTACATTGTCTCTATGAATGTGCTTGGATTCGAGTTGATCTTTGTCAATAACGATCGTCTTGAGTGGAGAAAGTTGCGAAAAATCCTCGCGACACCCATGTATCTATTTTTTTTTTTGTTCATTTTCCCTAAATTCGACCTCCATCATTTTTGTTGAAGTACGAGTACACTTATGTTGTATTTTTCAATTTTTGCTATTCTTGTTACATCTATGATTCCGGTTAGAAGTTTCATGTTTGGGGCTTGTTGTTGTTTCACTGTTGTCCGTTAATTAGCACCTTCAATATCAATCTTAGAAGAATGTTGGTTGATTGTTGTGGTAGTCGATTGTTCCCAAGATGTGAATTATGTTGTTTATAGTTCACTTCAATCAATGTGATGTGTACGACATTGAACTTGTAGGTTGACCATCGATTTTCTAGCAATTTTTGCTCGTCGAAAATTGGAGTGTTACTAGGTTGAATCGAAGTAATGGTTAGTTCATTCAATTGTTCATTCTTTTTGTTCGAAATTGTTTTTAGTTATCAGTTTATAACTTTGTGTGTTTTTTAACGGAATGAAGTAACAAAGGTTGTAGCTCATTGATTTGGAGTGATAAAGAACCAAATATATTAGATGATAAAGAGTCGGCAACAAAGGGAGATCATGATAGAATTCGAAGAAGCGGGAATGGAAGAGGAGGCGAGATGATGGTCGAGATTTAGTTGTGGGTTCCATCTGATGTTGTTTTATACAAAGATGAGGCAGCTAATGAAGATGTAGATTCTAATAGTGAATCTCTAAGTGGACTTGATATTGATGATTTCGAAGA
Organism: Rhodamnia rubescens; assembly: GCA_021437795.1. NCBI lineage: Eukaryota > Viridiplantae > Streptophyta > Magnoliopsida > Myrtales > Myrtaceae > Rhodamnia > Rhodamnia rubescens. The sequence goes on from JAILYA010000040.1 coordinate 2,406,544, forward strand.
AACCAATGACATATCAAGCCTAATGGTTAATAGGAATGGTCATACGTATGACCATAATGAGGAAATGATTAGTGTAGGCATGAGATTTGAATCTCATAAACAGTTCAAGAATCTTTGTGAAAAGGCATGCCGTGATTAATGGATTTGACATTTACTTGGAAAAAGAGTGAATATAAAAGATTTGAAGCAAGGTGTGTAAGAGGATGTGATTGGAGGTTGTATGGTGGTTGGATTCAAAATGAGAAGACTTTCGTCATAAAGAGAGTTGGATTTCCCATCATTACAATAGAAGTCTAACAAATAAGCAAGCTTCTGCTACATGGCTTGCTCAAGAGTACATGCCTAAGGAATGTAGGCAGATGCAAGAGAAAGGTTTGCCTCGACACTTAACAAAAAAAATGTTACAAAGCTATATGGAAAGCTCTTAATGATATAAGGGGTCCGATAGAGAAGCAATATCATATGTTGAGATCTTATTTGGCGGAGCTCAAGAGAATTAGCAGAGAGCAAACATTTGTCATAGAAGTCAAATCAACAACCAAAGTATTTGAGAGATTTTATGTGGGTTTTAATGAGTTGAAAAAGGGCTTTTTAGCGTGATGTAGGCGAGTCATTGGCTTAGATGGGTGCTTTCTCAAGACTGGATTGAAGGGTATGTTATTATGCACTACGGGACGAGATGGAAATAATCAAATCTTTCTAATAGCTTGGACGATTGCGGAAGTTGAGTCCGAGGCATTTTGGATTTGGCTTCTCACCCTCTTATTCAACGACTTAAGCGTAGGCTCCAGGCAAAAGTTGAATTTTTATCGGCGATCAACCAAAGTTGATATATCAGCTTTTGTTTTTATTGGCTATTACGGCACAATTGTGTAGTTATTGATGTGATTGGTTTGTTTTTTATCGGCTGATGTTTTGGTTACAAGGGGACTAATGAACGCAGATTTAGGCTTATCTTCACAAGCGAGCATCGAAATTGTGCAAGAGTTCAACTTTGATTTCGGCCCAATATACTCCCTTTCCCTTATCAAGCGAAAGGGACTTTCTTGTCTTTCCTAGGAAACAATGCAATTTTTTGATGGACGCTTACATATATGTTAATTGGAGAAAATTGCACAAAGGAGACGCTCTTAAGAATCTCTTTTAGAGAGCTATGAGGTGTACATTTCAAGCTGAATTTGACCTAGAAATGGCAAATTTGAAGGAGGAGTGCCCTAAACGTTATGAGGACTTTATACGGCAAGGCCCCGAACATTTATGTAAGGCTTTCATCAAGACAGGTACCAAGTGTGATGCGGTTGATAATAACTTATGTGAAACCTTCAACGGATGCCTTTGCATACCAAGAACAAAACCCATAGTTGAGATGCTTGAAGGAATAAGAGCCATGTTGATGGATAGGATGGCAAAGAAAAGTCAGTTAATGATGGATCTTATTGATCCAATTTGCCCAAGGATTACAATGAAGTTGGAGATGACTAAGCTGGAGAGCAAGTGTTGTATTGCTAGAGCAAACAATGGAGAATAACTTTCGAGGTTCAAGTATTTGACAAGAGATTTGTGGTAGACTTGGTGGGAAGACCTATGCTTGTAGGAAATGGGATTTATTTGGAATACCATGTAAACATGCAATATGTTGCATTAGTTTCATGAAGTTCGATATCAATGATTACGTTGATGACTATTTCAAGAAAGATGTTTATGAGAGATGTTATCAATTTTTCCTCCCAGCCATGAATGAACAACAAATGTGGCCAAAGTCAGTGGTAAGCCAATCAAACCCTCACCTTATAGAAGGAAAAGGTAGAGAGAGAGTATTAAAAAAAACAGAATCAAGGATAAGGATGAGCGAAGTAGTGATGGTAAAAAATTATATGCCCATGACATGTTACCAAGCACACAACCCTACGCACATGACTTAAAGTCTGTTCAGCTGCCCCAAAAGAAAGATCTCATGCCCTCTTTTTTAAGTTTGATATCAGTTTCAAAAGAACTAAACTGGTAATGTATAGAAAAAGCTCTAGTTGTGTTTTTCGGACGGGTGAGGGAAGGATTGGTGAAACTTCAACCCACATTTAGTGAATGGATAAGTAACATTTGCCAAATAGGCAAATCCTCATTTCCAGCATAGAGGCACTTTTAGAACACTCCCAGTAAGGAATCTATGAAAAACAAGCTAGTCCTCAATAGCTTTTACACTTATATTATGCCTCACAATTTCATTTGGTATCTGAGCATTCTTCTATAGGGATCCATCGGCCGATGAGCTCAAGTAGGGCTCCACCACATCCCGTCCGGGAAAAAGATTTTTCTTTAACCGGATTTTCCTATTCAAATGCCTGAAGACAATGCCAGCCATCATCATCTGTAGAAAATGGCTACATGAGTCCCGCACGCTTTTACACCTATAATCGTCAATTGTATTTGTTATAAACACTACATTTCCTCTTCGGATGAATTACTAGCAGCCTCTATTAGTTTTACTAGAAAAAAAAATTAGCAACAAATGACACCAACAGAGACTCTCAATTTTCTAGAAATGCTTGTCTAAATATATGAACCATAGAAACACTTGAAGCGAGAAAACATGATGGCGAATAGAGAAGCATAAACAACGATTACGCTCGCAGCTATGAAATTACATCATGAATCCTGTCTAATAGTGAACAAGTCGATTAATAGCATGTGGACTGTTTCTCGGGGACATATCATCAAAGAGGTTGTACACGCTCTACAAAAAGAGAAAAGACAAGTTAACAAGCTCAAATTTGATACTAATCTTGCGCTAAACTCCGAGATCGTAATCGACAAAATCAAGTCGAATCATCATGGAAATTAACCTAAACTAAGAAGAAAATATCTTAGCACATTCGGAGAGACAATGTACAAGGAATGATTCAATTTCTTGCAAGGGACTCTCGGATAAGTTTCCGAGATATACCAAATCGATTGAATGCTAATTGAAGAAGAAGAAGTAAGCCCTAACTCTCCCAAGGTGAGTGGGACTGGAGAAGCTCAGTGGCTCTAGCTCTAGGTTTGTTGCGCCGAGCAAACCTCGATGGAGGGAGTGACCGCTGCCTCTAGCTCGGAATCGTAGCATTGAGCGAACTTAGTGGAGGGAGCAACCGCTAGCTCTTGCTTCGAGCAAACCTCATGAAGGGAGAGACCCCAGCTAGATCTAGAATCGTTGCGTTGAGCTAAAGAGGGAGCGACCGCATTCTTGAATTGAAGGAGAAAAAGCGAGCCCCAACTCCCCCAATATTCCTAGCAAAGGACGACATTTCTATGTTGTTTTTTCATGTCAATATCTCACGTGAATTTTATGCTGATGTGGAATTGTCACATCAGATCATCTAACGGTGATTTTTAAAGGAGAAATAATTAGGATAGATTTGAAATTAGAATAAAAGTTGAATTTTTTTACGTGACAAAAAATAGTAGTAGGTAGATTTGGGAAAAAAATCTAAAGTTGGGGTTCTTTTTACGGAATTCAGCCCAAGTTTTTATATTCTTCCTTTTAATATTGGAATCCTCGCAACGCGTGGCTCTAGCCGGTTCAAGTTTCGATGCCAGGCTGGAGCGATGTCCAAGTTGTTCACAAGACATAAACGCCACTTCTTCCTCTTTCATCTAAGAATCGTGCAAAGTCAACCGAAGTCAAAACTCTGATTATCATTTCCCGGAAGATGAAGCTTCGGGGCTTCTGCTCTGTGCTTCTCCTTGCCCTCCAAGCTTCTCTGCTCTCTTCTTCAATGGCGGAATCCCCACAAGATCGAACCCAAGAGACGTATCTCCAATGCCTCATCGACAGCTCCGACCCATCATCCCCACCAATCTCACCCCTCATCTTCTTCCCCGGCAGCCCCTCTTACTCCTCCGTCCTCCGATCCTACGTCCGAAATCTCCGCTTCAATTCATCCACCACCCCAAAGCCACTCTTCATCGTGACCCCAGGTCACGTCTCCCACATCCAAGCCTCCATCGTCTGCGCCAAGATCCATGGGCTAGAGGTGAGGATCCGCAGCGGAGGCCACGACTACGACGGCCTCTCCTACGTGTCGCGGGCTCCGTTCGTCGTCGTCGACATGTTCAATCTGCGATCCGTCGACGTCGACGCGGAGGGCGGGACTGCCTGGGTCGAGTCGGGCGCGACGCTTGGCGAAGTCTACTACGCGATCGCGGCGAAAAGCGGGGTCCACGCGTTCCCCGCCGGGGTTTGCCCCACCGTCGGTGTCGGGGGCCACTTGAGCGGAGGCGGGTATGGGAACTTGATGAGGAAGCACGGGCTGTCGGTGGACAATGTGGTCGATGCCGTCGTTGTGGATGCCAACGGGAGGGTCTTGGATCGAGAGTCGATGGGCGAGGATATGTTCTGGGCGATCCGGGGCGGCGGCGGGGCGAGCTTCGGAGTGATTGTGTCGTGGAAGATTAAGTTGGTGTCTGTGCCAGAGGTGGTCACCGTCTTCAAGGTGGAGAAGACGTTGGAGCAAGGGGCGACCGAAGTTCTTCATAGGTGGCAATATGTGGCTGACAGAATCGATGAGAGATTGTTCATTAGGGTTGTGTTGATACCAGTCGTGAGGAAAGATCAGAGGACAGCGAAAGCTAAATTTGTGGCACTCTTTCTGGGTGGTGCAGATGAGCTGCTCGACGTAATGTCTCAGAGATTTCCCGAATTCAAGTTGGAGTCTAATGATTGCATCGAGATGAGTTGGATCGAATCAGTTCTGTTTTGGTCTAATTATCCTAAAGGAACATCCCCAAATGTATTGCTCCAAAGAATCCCGGAGTCGGAGAAGTTCTTGAAGAAGAAGTCAGATTACGTGCAAGAGCCAATTTCAAAAGAGGGTCTCGAAGGGATATGGCAGAAGATGATGGAGCTGCAAAAGCCGGCGCTTACTTTCAACCCTTACGGTGGGAGAATGAGCGAGATCTCGGAGTCTGAGACCCCGTTCCCGCACAGGGCGGGGAACATTTTTAAGATCCAGTACTCGGTCACTTGGAAGGAGGAAGGCGACGAGGCTTTGAATCAGAATTTGCATCGGATAAGGAGTCTGTATACCCACATGACTCCGTTCGTGGCGAAATCGCCGAGGAGTTCCTACCTGAACTACAGGGATACTGATCTGGGCATCAATGAAATTGGCAATGAAAGCTACTCTCAGGCCAGCATTTGGGGGACCAAGTACTTCAAGGGCAATTTCGATAGATTGGTGCAAGTGAAGACGATGGTTGATCCTGGGAATTTCTTCAGGTATGAGCAAAGCATTCCTTGCATGTCATCTTCGCCGAATAGAATGGCCGAGTGAAGTTCTAGCAGCAAACACGCATTATTCGTTAGCGGGATACACCGCGAATCTGTATGTAATACATTGAATTTCTTAATTTAATGATGTTAAAAGGGCTGTTGGTTCTCTGAGTTCCTTCAAGAATCATCAGATTTTTAGTTATTGTGATCAAGATTTGACCAGCTTTGACGCGAGCTTTAGCTTCGTGGAAAGCCCGCTCAAATGGTGAAGTTGGGTAAGCATTGGTTGAGACGTTTCTAACGGCACACCAATTGTCCCAATATGAAACCTGCATCATAAGATTTTGTGCTTTTTACTTTGGACCGTGTGATCGCAATCGCTTTTGTACAACTCATGACCCTTTCCAATTCGAAGACGTTCCTGTAGAATTCAACTAAGAAATCACGAGGAAAAGTTTGAGTCGAAACTCTTCAAAAGGAAGAAAAAAAAAAATCACAAAAGACAAATTAAGAATAAGAAATAAGTCACACACACACACAAAAAAAAAACTTGAACTATACCCACAGGACACATTTACGACTTTTTATGTGACTTCAAAGACACCAAAGTATGTCTGCTGTAACACATTTACTTGAAATATTTTCTTGTGATATATAAAATCTCAAACCATACTTATGTGACACATTTACCTTTCGTAAAAGTTTTGTCGGATAAAATTTTTAGCCAAAATAGTATCACTCTTTGTTTCACTTAAGTCACACGGGCGCTATGTCAATACCGTTTACTCTACGGAGTCCATATAGGCATGGTTTTTATTGATGGAATTTTGACAAAGGAGGGCAAATGTGTTGTATACGTAAAAGCTTGAGATTCTTGGTATCACAAAAAAAATGTTTATGGTTAATCTGTCACTGATAAACATAATTTGTGATTTTTTTTGTGATTTTTGCCCTAAAAAATTAAGATGGATTAGAGACAAGGGAAGTGGGCCGCTTTAAAACAAACTTCATCAATCGACCGGGTCTTCGATTTTTAGTTTATTTAACGTGGTCTCGAATTTTAGCGCAAGCTATGCAATGTCATCCCTAAACTTTAGCACACTATATGCAATGTCATCCATAAATTTTTAATTTATTCAAGATAATCCCCGAAAATATTCGATATTGTTTCGATTTTTCTCATTCTCAACGGAAGTTGCAACTTGCATCACTAGAAAAGTTGAAATGCCTAATTTCCAAATGTGCATCCAAATATTGACACAAATAATCTTTGAACTTTGCATTGATGTGGAATGTTGTCTCGAAATTTAACTCAATATGCAATTTTGTCTCCGAACTTTTAATTTGTTCAATATAATTTCTTTCGAATTTTTTATAAATATTTAAATTAATCTCGAACTATACGAAAATATACAATATTATACTTTTATTGATTTATCATGTCTCGTTGGTTGTTACCTGCTTCGGCTCACCTTGAGCCGGTGCCCACTTTGACCGGGGTTAGCCGGTTGTTGGCGAAACAGGACCGAACCAGCTAGTCTATTATGCTAGGCCCTAATCAAAATGTTGCATTGCATCGTTATGACATATCATCGCTGTTTCGCCAACAACCGGCTCGTTATTCATTGGGGCACCAAATATAAACTAAGCAGCAGAAACCAAACATAGCTTAATTGTTTTACCGGCTTGGCTTAGACCTTTCGTTCGGACAACCAATTTACCCAGATGGCACCCAAAAAAAAAAAAAAAACTAATGTTATTGCCTTGATACCCGAAGATATGTTCCGGGGATACGTACGTCAGGAGTTTTGTCGCAAAAGCTGACCCAAAACGAGGATCAACGGTAGAGTCACCGACTCTTTATCTACTTACTTGCATCTACAGAGTTTTGAGATACAGAAGATTAGTCCTACATGCCCAAAAAAAAAAAAATTCCATAGCTTTAGTTGAGCCCAACGTCAGTGCCTACGCACCCATTGACGTGACTGAGAATGAAAATTCGATAGTTCGGTTTATTCCTGTGGCGAAAAGAACGAAAATCGACGCTTGACACTGACATTCAGTTTACCAAACAAAGAAAGACGGGGAACAAAAAACCCACACGTTGACAATTGACTTGCACAACGGAGTGCTGGACCCGACCACGTTTATGGCCCAAAGAGGGACAGATTCTCGATTCGTTATGATTATAATTTTTCACACGGGAAAATGTTATAACAAAAAAAAAGTCATCAATCTATTGTAATTATATTAATTCAGTCTTAATTTTTTGTAATGCAATTCTAAATCTTTTCGCAATCATGCCGATTCAGTCAATTTAATCGACCGGAACTGAAATGGCAAATTTTAAATAATATTTTAATATTTTTTTAATTATTTTTTTCTTTTTCTTTTGGGTTTGGGCTAGCAGAGGTTGCTGGCCCCTAGGCGAGGGCCTATAGCCCTCGCCGGCCGGCCCAAACCACATAAAGGACAAGAAAGGAAAACGACGAAAAAATAATTAAAAAAAATCTAAAAAATTAAAATATTAATAAAAATTTGTCATGTCAACGAGGCCTAAATGTACTAAATTAGAACAATTGCAAAAGATTTAATACTAAATTAATATAAAAAAATTATAATTAAATTAACATAATTACGATAAATTTAAGATTTTTTTATTATGTTTTCAGGTTAAATGATGCCTTAGGAAAGTCCTATACCCTTTGATCCTTTCTAGTTTTTGATTGGTTTTGGCCCGAGACAATTCAGTTTCCTGTTTTGCTGACTTGGTCTATGATTTGCCACCTCGGCATTATTATTGCAGTCAATGAGGCCCCATCAGTTCCACGCGTATTTTGATTCCGTATGTCAACGCTCTAGATGCCCGCCGACATCATGCAATAGAACACGACAACGTGCCATCACGAGTCACCATCTCTCTTTGAACACTTGTGTACAATTTTTTCTTTTATATAATTAAAAGAGTAGGAGGATATCAACCCCTCTCGACATCGCATAAATGTCTCGAATCTGCCTATGAAATATGCGATTTGAGTCGTGATTATTTCGTTGTATCCAAGACTCAAAGGTTTGAAGTCAGCGAATCCGTCGCGACAACCCCGCCAAAATGTTAGCACCCGAGATGTCTTTTCACAAGCGATATGTCATGGCTTGACAATACAACACAAGTGGTTTAGATGTTCGCTTACGATGTGAACTGTGCTTGTCAGATGGAGAGTCTAGATGCCTCTCTAATTATCAAGTGTTCCCCTGCATTTTCCAATCAAATGGATAACAATTGGTCATGTCCTGCATTTGAGGATTGATTAGATTTTGTTTTTCTTTATCAGTTAAAAATAGGAAATTGCGCTTCATGATCCTAAATTGACTAGAATATCAACGGGTGTAATTTCTAACCATGCATGAACTAAACTATCATTTATAACTTAAATTTTCACTTGATTTACAAAGCATCAAATATATGAAAACCTAAATTAGCGAACATACGTGGATGAATATAACCTAAAAAAGGCAACGTGCATGAGTATCTGATAAACATGCAAAAGCTGATGAAAGACCAGACTATTCAACGAACAACTTCAAGATTTATTATGCATGCAGAGATCATTTTCTTAATTAATCCCAAATGAAAATTACTGTATGCAATGCATTAAATATAATTATTGAGGGTCCGATCTTTTGGCTCCAAGGTCCGATGCCCCAATATGAAATACAAATAACCTAAGGTTCGACAACTATATAATATGCAATCAAATCATGATGTGCAGCAAATGTAACACATTATTCAAACTACCTACCAATCCTACCTTGATTAGGATGAATCCTAGCACACCAAAGCCAGCCACGAAGCAGGGCTGCGATTCCTCGCTAGTTGCGAGCCCTAGCCCAATGGCTGTTTGGGGCTTGTTGCCCTCGCCGCCGGCCAGTGAGGTCTCACGGGCCTCGTCTAGGGGCCAGCAGAAGTTGTTGGGCTGAGATAGGTGGCCGGCGGCCTTTGGCCAACCCTTAACCGGGAGAATCTCCTTGACTGTGGAATGATAATGGATTTTTGCCCGAGAGAAACGTCCACTTTTATAAGCATAAATATGGCGCTTGCCATTAATTTCTTCAAGGAGGATAGCTACTCAATACTTATCACTAGCATTTGTCTAGAGGATTCTTTTGCCAGTGGATGGAATCTCGCAACGGAGGAAGATGTTGCAGTGTCTCTTTCAAAAAAGCAATGGCTTTGGTTTGCTTTGGTCCCCAAGGAGGTGCATTTTTCTTCAACATCCTTTGGAGAGGATGGAGTGATTTAGAGATTTTCGGGACAAAATCTCGAAGATAATTAACTTTCCTAAGAAATGTCTCGCATCTAGTTGACTGTCGGGTCTTTTGAGGGGAATTTTTGCAATTTTTCTCGCAATATGGGAGCCTAGACAATAGGTCCCTTCTTTCAAATGCATTCCGAGGAACTCTATTTCCTTTTGGGCAATAATCATCTTCTTCCGAGAAAGCATGATACCATGCTTCTAGACAATCTCAAACAAACTAGGTGAGGAGATTACAATGCCATTCTTCATCGGCACTATAAAGAAGAATATCATCAATGTAGATCCGAGCATTTGCCGAATAAGGCTGAAAGATTCGACACATAGCTTTCCTTTGGAAAAGAGAATGAGCAAGCTTTAAGTCCGAAAGGGACAACCTGTCCATTGGAAATGCTGGTTAGGAATACGAAGCCAATTTTCAAACGGTCTTTAGGATGGATGCCCAATTGCCAAAATCCTACTTTAAGATGAAGCTTGGAATATATCTTAGCCCGAGTAAGGCCGAGGAAAAGAGAATTTTTATGAGGCAAAGTGGGAATTTATCATTCTAGAGAAATTAGTTCAAGGGCTGATAATTAATTACTAACCGAGACTTGCCGCAGCTTCGCTCCGCTCGCTTGTTAACATAAAAGGCTTCACAAGCCCATTGAGAATCGAGAGTTCTATAAGACCCTGGGCAAGCAACTCAAGCATATTCTTTCTTGGCAAGGGCAAGATGTTCTGGATTCATGCTAGAATGGCTAGCCTTGGTAGGATTGATATTCTCATTTTTCTTGAATGGAAGCCTCACAAAGAAATCTGGATTTTTCGAAAGAGGATGGGAATAGATTTGGGAGAACTGTGAGTGAGACTCAAAGCAATAAGATATAAGGTTTTGAGTGATAGGATCAAGGATTTCTGGTTGGATGATAAAAAAGTCTCTAAATATCTACAAACTCTCGGAACTAATTTTTAAACCGTAACCCGGTGGGTACAATTGTAAGTTGTGGAAGTTGAGCCAATATATCTCAACCAACGATAAGACACTTATCAGGAGAATTGCATCCAACAATAAGATTCGTTATACTTGCCTTGATCCTTTGACTTTGCCAAGTTTTTGAAGCTCATGGCGTCCTCCTTCGGAAGGAAGACAAATAGGAGGTAACACCTCTCTCTCTCTCTCTCTTCTGGAATCTGTTCTTTAACATATGAGCCATAGCTTTTACTTGGTATGTCTCTCGTCTCAATCAGATTTCAAGAAAGCAGTGTGAACTAGCGGGTGAATGCATGCGATAGCTTAGCAAAGTTTGATAAACACATTAGCCTTCTCGTCACTGTGATTTTGCGAACCCATGCTACAATGTTCTTTATTATTCAAGAAAGATGCCTCAAAATCTAGGGTTTCCAGTTCTCCCATTTCTTCTCCGTTATTGTTGTTATTATTTCTCTGCACCCAATTGCAGCTCCAGCTAGGGTTCACCTTCATTATTGATCTTGGAGACTCAATCACTATATATGGTTCTCCTCCCCACCACCCCGTGATGTTTGAAAGTATAACCCAAAAGCTTTCTTCTAATTTCCTTCTCAAGGCATTTCATCTACTGGGTATCTCTATCTGGCTAGCTACAATTCAGCTTCATATGTGTCTCTTCCTCTTGAAGACCCCAGCAACCGTACTCCTATAGAATCTGGAAGCTGCCCAAATCTTTCCCCAGAATCACTTGATGATTTATGGCCGCTAATTCTACAAGAAACCTCGACCGGCAACAATAAGGGTCCCCACGCAAGTGTCTTTCTTGATCAGCAAGACCAATATTTAGCACAGACCTATCAATACCCGAGTTTTCCCGAAAGTGACATCTTAACTTTCTGCGCTCTTTGAAATCTTTTCCAATTCAACGGAATTGTAGTTTTCAATCTCATTTGAGTAGGTGAAAAGTATCCGGCTTTCATTCAAATTGTTGTGGATTGGATGATGGATAAACCAGCAAGTTGCATGCGAGTTCCCTTACAGTTTGAGTTGTAGTGCCAAGCATTTCCTGGGCTAACTAGGTCTCTTTTTCCCTTAAGGGAATACGCATATATAAAGAAAGAGTAAAGATCTATCGTGTTATCAAACCTTACCTTAAAGCCAATTAGAGATCAAGCCTTACCTTAAAGCATAATGATAATCGACTGTGGCTTCATGAAAAAAGTTTCATTTAGGTTGCGTCCGGCTATCTAGGTACTTGTAATTTATTTCTTACAATGTGCCAGCGAACACTAGCCGTAAGAACGCCATTATTTTAAGTGGTGCAGACAACCTTGTCTTCTCGAGCAGGATTAGGAGATAGAGTGCTACATGATAACCATGAATGGAGACCAAATCTTCAGAATCACAGATGCTTTTGGAGACTGTAGCATGAAGAAGGAGAGCTGAATCATAAACAACTCAATAGTCCTCAAGAAGGATTCCGGCAGGGTACCCGCTATCATGCCAAAGAGAAGTAGCTTTTTCCCATTCCCAAGAGATGTTCTTCGCAAAAGGATCGAGATAAATTCTAACTCTTTTTCAATAAATGATCGTTTATATTACTTGAAATAATTAGCCAATGAAAAATATTTATATTATCGATAATAGTTTACACCTAAGCGTTTTCATGGACAATGAATATATCTCGTTTATTCATATTTATAAGTGATTCAGAAGATCATGTTTTTTTTAAATTGTTTTCATAATTATTCATTTTTCACGGAAAAAAAAATCACCGTAAAGCAATTTAATTTTCAAATCATTCGTTTTTCGGGAAACAAACTCATCTTAAAGCAATTTAGTCTAAGTTTTTTCTAAATCTACCGATCTTAATTTAAGTGAAGATGGAGCACTCGACTACAAAGCATAATTGTTAGGATTCGACGCGCAATCAAATCGAAGTAAAACGTAAAGGCGAGAAAGAGTGGTCGGGACACGAGATTTTATCTTGATTCGCCCTTAAACTAGGACTACGTCTAGCAGATTATTCCACTATAATTGGCACATCGCACCTCTCGTTACATTATTCAATTACAAACGAAAAAGAGTATATATAGTAGTAGTTATTTATGGGCCTAAGCTTAAACTATCAATGAAAAAATATATGTCCTTAAATCGTAAAAGCTCTCTAGTATCCAAAGGGCACTACCCCCTTAAGACCCTTGCCGAAGCTAGCCCACGTATTTTTCTATCATCGTTGGGAGTATTTAACCACATCCCAACAATTATAAAATAATAATGTCGTTGCACCCTAGTCTTTCTCACACTTTTGAAGACATAATGTCCGAGATGTCTTGCTGGCCCTATTTATGCGGATGGGGCAACAAATTACTACTCTATGTAATGTTATTGCTTTGTAGAGAAAAGTACATAAAAAATTTTCAAACTTGTGAAAGTGCAATCATCTACTAAAAGTTTCAAATACTATAAAGAAATCATTCAAATATGTCTGGTTATTCAATCAAATACTTCCATTCCATTGATTCCTTCCAAAATTCCGATGAGACATTTTCTAATATTTTCAAGGACATGTGATGTTGATGTGGCAATAAATAGGCACGAAGTAAATGAAAACCCAAGAATATAGAATGAAATTAAAAGGAAACCGGAGAGAAGAGAAATAATCATTCTTCCCCTTTTTTAAATGTTTGTTCTTTTCTTTATACGCGATGCGGCACATGTACATGAAAGCATTAAAAATGCTATATTAGTACTAATAAAAATATTTGATTGTAATTCTAGTACAGATTCTAGAATTTAATCATACTTAATTTTATAGCTTGATTGCTAAGTTTCGAACTTTCGACGCGCTTTACCAAGCGCTCTAAGAACGGTCGAGAGAGGGCCGCCGGTGCTGACCCCTACCGCTCCACGTCATTCTTAAATCTCTCCGAGGACGGTCCATCCGCAGCCTGTTTACGCTTGTCGCAAAAGTTGACCGAACACGAATGGCAATGGTAGAGTCCCTGATATATATTATTTTCAAAGGGAAAAGTTGACATCTGCCTTCTAGAAAGTCAAAGTACAGAAAATTAGGCCCAAAAGTCCTAGCTTACGACCTGCCCAGCGTCAGTCCATGCGCATCCAATGACGTCATTAACAGGGAAAGTTTAGTACTTCTTCTATGTTCTTTTGGCCGAACAGCCAAAATTGACACACAACCCGGACATTAAGCTCAACAAAGAGGATAAAAAGAAAAAAGAAAGGAAGAAAACACCCGCGTTGACCTTGACACGCACAATTCTAGCACTTTTGCAATCGTACAAAGTTAATTTCAGATCAACAGGATAAAATTTCAGCGTCCAAAAGAGAAATTCATTTGGTGACTTCTTAAATATTATTAACACAAAATCTTTAACGAAAAATTACAGTCAGCGGTTAAAAATTTTCTACTTCATTTTTAGCTTTTTAATTTTTTTAAATATCTAAAAAAATATTATTTACTTTTATAAATAAAAAATATTATTTATATTTTACTTCCGAGTCGGAAAAGGGGACCAGCGACCGGCGGTGGGCAGCAGGGGGTGGCGGTGAGGGTTGGTGGGCGGCGACAGCGAAGGCACGATTGAGAGAAAGATGCACCGAAAATGAAAAGAAGTCGAAGTGAGAGCGATGTTGATGTTGAGAGATTAAATAAAGTAACTTTTTTTAAAATTTTGGAATTGGTTCAAAAATAATTTCAAAAGTAGAAATGTAATTTTGCGTAACTAAATGAATCTTTATTTTAGAAGTTATATTATCAGATAGATTTTTATTTCAAAAGCACGTTACCCTAAGAAAGGACCAATACCATTCAATCTTCCTCGGTTTGACTTTTCCTTTGGGGTCGCACGATTCAGCTTCTTCTAATACCGACCTAGTCCATGATTTGCCACCTCGGAATTAGGAAATGATCGCCGTCCATGGGGCCCCATTGGTTCTACGCGTAACTTGGCGCCGAGCGTTGAACGCTATATAGATGCCCTCTAGTTTTGCATGAAGTACACCCAAAAAATTTCACATCATATTGCCACCCACGTCGTGTTGCTATCGGCCCTTCTGGCCATCATACAAGGTTTCACACTTGCTACGAAGCTTCCAGTTTGAATTGTACTCACCTTCGCACATCCGAAGCTAACGAAGCCGTCACTATAACTCTATCAAAATGTCAACGGCAAAATTGTCAAAAGTTTTGTATTTTTGTCAATTCAATCTTAAACTTTTTAGATTTATCGATTCTATTAATTTATGTCTCGAGTTTAAATCGTTTATGATTATATATCGATTTGGTGAATCGGCTTGTGGAAAGAAAAAATCCTTGTACGGCGTGCACTCAACAACTTCAGTGCTCGGAATTGATATTGGCATCACAGGACAAAGAAAAGAGGCTCATGACTCAAGGACTTCTCTGTTTCCTGTACGGGTACTATTCCTTTTGGCCGAATAAAGGAAGGACTCATATATAATATTATATATATATATATGTGTGTGTTAATTTGTGGGGCCCAGGAGAAAACCTTTTGAAAGAAGACAAAACAGAGGGTTTTGGCCTTTTTTTTCTTACTTTGGTTCACGCCTGCCGCGGCCGCTAAAAGAAAAGGGATTCTTTTTCTTCTTTGAGAAGAAGCCGCGCCACAAAAAGACACGAGAAAAATGAGTCCCGCACAGTGATTTCCAAAAGACTGAACAGAGAGCAGTTCGGAACGACTGATTCTTGAACACGCGGAGATTTGTGATTGTGAGTTTTATTATATCCAATTGTGAGTTTGTTTAATTCTAAACAACTAGAATTTCGATACAATCCTAGATGCGAAAAACACGAGTGTATTGAGCGATCAGAATCGCGATTCTCCGATTATAGTGGATTGTTTCGCGGCCTCCTCAGTGGATATAGAATGCAGATATTCGAACCAAACTACGTAATCTCTAAGTCTTTTTTATCGTTCATCGTTATTTCTTCGGGCTTTCGCATTGACTTATTTGCAAGATCTTGGTTAGTTTCCGCTCATTAATATTACAATAATTCAGTCTAGTAACCCTCGCCGGCCCACCGACAAAGAAAACTGAAAATCAAAAGGAAAAAAAGGAAAAAAAAAAATCGAAAATTAATTAAATATTATTATAAAAAAAAACTATTTACGTTAGTCTTTGGTGATGCCATGTAGGACGGTCGGCGTCACATCAACGATTTCCGATCAATAAGACTAAACCGACAAAATGCAAAAATATTTAGGACCAAATCGACAAAAAGATTTGAAAGTTGAACCGCAAAAAAGTGTAAAAACGTTTAGGACTTTTTTGACAATTTCTCCAAACATTAACGGTCATGTAGTTTTTTTAATACGCAGTATGTTACAAGTAAATGACACAACATGAACCGTTTATAGGTTTGCTAATGACCTGAATCGAAACATCGTGAAAAATAGGTGATTCCTTTATTATTATTAGACCAATTATTTTTGTCGTTTCTTTGGGTCCTTTAGTTTCTTGCATATTTAACAAACCATTGGCTTCTAGTTGAAATCCAATGTGCACGACGTCGCTTTTGTGTTATATGTTGTCTTGTTATCGTTACATCGTGAGATGACTTTTCCAAGCATAGACGATTTTACTCAGCTCTACACGTCGGTCAGCTTCAACATGTCTACTTTGACCCGTAAAACATGTTCACACAAGTGCTATGGTTGTTTTTTTTATTGCTCTTGATTATGATGGAATCTTTTCGAGCTGAAATGGATTCACATGTTCGAGAATTAAGTTATCGAAAAGGATCGAGTGATTTTTTTAAATAAGAAAATAATGTCGTTTCGTGATATGCCAAGGCATAGCGATTAAATTGAGACATTTAGTTTGTCTCTTAAAATCACGACTTTTGCCACATTAAGGAGTCGCCATGCAACCTAGAAATTTATCAACTGATGAGATTCAAGGAGCTAGTTAGTTTATCTATGAAACATTTATGAGTAGGCGATATTTTCCTCTATCTCTCCAACCATTTCCCCGACTGGTTGCATTGCGAGTTATGAAGTACCCAGAAGCAAACTTAGCTTAGCTAACTCTAGATGTAAGTGTTGTCCATGCATGTAACTAATCAATTAGAATAATACACGTATATAGGGTTCTTTAAGTATTTCTTTCACCTTAAAAGCTTCAAACATGTAATATGAATATACCAAAATGTACAGCAGGATCGTACGATCACTTCGGAGTCAACCACGCTCCGATCGGACGCCTCACGCCCCACCTAAGGGCTCAGCGCTTGATGGTCACGCGCTGCACTTGACGCACATGGGCGGGGCCCCTTGTCCAGTTCAAAAAACCGCTCGGACCGGTTCGCAGGTCCAACTAGTTTGATCGATCAACTGTAAATCGAGTTGGATCAATGGTCGATTCGTGTCAACTCGGTCGACCCTAGTTGAGGATGACCTCAACACAACACGTCGACAACAGTCAATGGTCACGTTGCTTAGAGCCTTAGGCGTGTGGTTGGCACAAGCAGACCCATCGTCGAAGCATGCTCCACCGTCCGGCAACCTACGATAGCGTACGGCCACTTCAAATGATCGTTTCAACAAGATCTATCCAACTATGTGATCAAAGCTAAATTTCATCGAATAAAAACACCCAAAATGGACCAAAACAATAACGTCTCGTTTGTGATCGTCGCTCACCCTCTCCACCTTGGAGTGTGTCTACGCGTAAGGCCATTTTCAGCGTCCATTGAAGGCGTGCGGTCACTCATTTTTCTCGTATTAACGAGACAAATTCGAATATGTAAAATCTAAAATAGTTTTCATCGGACTAAAAATCCATAAACATGCAAAACATAATGGGTCTCTATCCTTAGTTAGGCGTCTATGGTAACAAATGTAAGCCATTAATGTGTCACGCCCAATATTGTCGTAACTAGAATGAGAAACACACTACACATTAGAGGAAAGGGATTGATGCAAACTTGATTTGGAATTCATCGAGACTATACGCAGAACGATGACGAACTCTAGCGCTTCCTCTCTATTCCCTCGAGAACGTTGGCCAAAGAGATAACCACTATCAAAACGAAAAGGTCCATTTTTATTTCTGCATAAGAGGGCTAAAGGAGGTACTTGAGTATATTTACGGAGCTTTCGACCGCGGGCCCTCTCATTACTTGGTCAAACTTAACTAGGCCCACGCTAATCAGCGCATATTAAATCGATTAAAAATCTTTATATTTTACTTTATTAGATCATTTCGTGAAACGGTAAATAGCAATTTCAATTATCGTAAGCCCACATAAAAAAACTCTTGCACATAAATCTCAAATGTCTTTTTTTTTTTCCCGCATACTTCGCCAATCAATTTAAGGGCTTAGAAATTGCTGTGGATGCTCCATTTCCTCCATCGCACGAAATGAAAAATCTAAAGTCTCACCTCATTTGATTCTCACCATTAGGAGAAGGGTTAATGCCACGAAAAATGCAAATTGTACACATGTGATAACCCAAACTATTTTTTTTATTACCAAAAACCCCAAAGCTCGCATTTGTGATAAATTTATCATCCTTTAGTTCCGGTTAAATTTTATCGAGAAATTACTGAGTTGGATGACACGTTACGCTTAATGAGCGTACCAATTTGAGATTTCTACCCTCCATTTCTCACCGATGTAACAAGTATTTCGTTTTTCTCAATATTAACCCAATTCAATACAAAATAACGGAGGATGAATTTACCATAAATGTACCAATTTAAAATTTTCGGTGATTAAAAAATTAATTTGAAATACATTTATTACTTATAAACTAAATTGAGACTTTCGTGAAATTAACCCTCGGGGGAAAGGTCGAGACAAGCGCATGTTCGAACCATCGTCTATCGAGATGACTATTGACCTTGCATATTGATTGAGCAGGAAATTTATTTTATTTCTTTCATTTGAGGATGATGATTGGCAGGAGAATTCTTTTTTTTTTTTTTTTTGGCGTGTTCTTTTGTTTAGCGTGAACTCAATTGAAAAGAAAAGCACATGTACGATGATGAATCTGGAGAAAATATCTCCAGCTGAACTTTCTTGGCATTTCACCTTCCGAAATTGGAGACTTCTTCTCCAGAGAAAAAGAGTTCCAAGGTTCCGTTTACATTTAAGCAAAAGTGGTAAACCTTTTCTTTTTCTTTTTTCACTTTTCCGTCAGATTATAAATTATTTCTTAAATTTGAAAAGATTATATGTGATTTTTTTTTGTCATAGATTATATGTGATTTTACACGTCGACATTCGGTTGGTGTGAAATATTCCAAGGTTTTGAATTAAATAAAAAAGCCAAAACGTACAGATCCAATATTAATAAAAAGTAAATTCGGGTCATCCGAGCCAAGTTGACTAATATACCTTATAGTAAATATGGAAAATTCACCAAAATTGACCACTACGGGTATTGGCAAGATGTTGTCACCCCATCAATCGGTCGATTTATTTGACTTAAATTTTTAGGGAAAAGTGCTAAAAAAAATCCTAAATCTTAATTCAGTATTAAACCTTTCAATTATGCTAATTTAATACTAAATTTTTTGCATTTATGCTAATTGAGTTCATTTGACCAATTTTGGCCAAAAAACATGGACAAAGACATCCTACATAGTACAACCGACACTAATGTAGATAATTTTTTAAATAATTTTTATGGTTAGATATTTTTGTTTACTCTTTTTATTATTATTATTATTGAGGGCTACAACTGCAAGGCGCTCAACCCCTATTAGCCCCAAGCGAGAGCTAGTGACCCTCATCGATATAGAATGAGGGAGTCGCGACGCCCTTGCCTAGGGCTAGGCAAGGCCATGACGCCCATATCCGACAATGGTGTTTGGCCCGCGCCCATATCGGGGGTAGGGCGTGCGGCCCTCACCGAAGGCCGTTGAGGGTGGCCACGCCTTCGTCGAGTGCTAATGAGAGTGGCCGGCCCTCAATTAAAAAAAACTAAAAATAATTAAAAATTATTTAAAAAGTTCATCGCCGCCGTCCGCGCCACATGTGACTGTCGATATCTTTGTAAATGATTTTCGGATAAAATTGATCGAATGGCTCAATTAGAATAAATACAAAAGATTTAGGATTATAATTAAAAAGTTAATGATTGAATTGATGACACTAAAATAATAAATTTACGGCTTTTTTTTTCACACTTCATGTGTTTTAGTTGGCAAAGGCCATCCGCACAAAGATATAAATAAGATAACAAAACCGAAACGGATTCTTCCTCAGCGCTTTCTGTGCACCCAATCAATTACTATAAGAGTCTTGCCGTCATAATCAATGAGTAATCAGTACTGTGTTGGTCAAATCTATGATGTACGGAAAAAAGAAGTAAATTAAAAATTTTATTGAAATATATACTGCCATCAGAAATTCGAAGAAGGCCCCGCAGGATCGCACGTCAAGCGAGAATTATTATTTGCTGTCACTTTCCTTAAAAGACAAAGCTCGAGCACAATGGACGCTTCAAGAGGTCAATTGGGTGGAGGCAAAAAATTACAAAATGAATCTCAACATTTTTGAGCATTTTTAATTTTACCCCGACATTTTCATCTTATCATAACAATACCCACCGTGACACATTTCTCTTGAATATTTTTGGTGACGTTAAAAATCCCAAATTATGCCTATTATGACATATTTACCCTAAAAAATTTATTGTGACACTAAAAAACTTGGACTTGTGCCATTGCCACACATTGACCTTCTAGTTAAAAATAGCATTTAAAAATCTAACGTGAATCCAAGGTGAAAACATCGCTATGGAAGTGGGTAGCGACGGACGAGTACAAAATCTGAAGTCCCTAGTGAATCCAAAATATGAAGTCACGATAGTAGTAAAAAATCTAATGTGGACCCAATAAAAATAACAGAAACCCCAAACCCATCAACAAAATCAACAACAATACTTCATTTCTGTCCGAATCGGACCTCGAAGCTTGTGGCCACCATGACTAGATCTGGTTAGTGTGGTCAAGCGAGGGAGCCACCGAAGGTCCAAACGGAAGTGGGTAGCGATGGACGAGTTCCCGAGGACCTTGGAGGTTGAAGACAATGAATAGTGAGTTCAAATTTTCTTTTTTTTCCTTTTTAATATTTTTTCGATGCGGCGCTTGCGTGAAGCCATATTAGCGCCGCCTTGGATTCACATTAGATTTTTAACTCGCTACTTTTAACTAGAAGATAAATGTGTTACAAGAATACAAGTTCGGGGTTTTTAGTGTCACAATAAAAATTTTAAGGTAAATGTGTCATAATGAGTATAGCTTGGGGTTTTTATAGCTTGGGGTTTTTAATGTCACAAAAAAAAATTTCAGGGTATGAGTCATAGTAGGCATATTTTAGGATTTTTGGTGATATTTTCCCGTTGTTTTTATGGCTTTATATCAGCAATTTTTACTTAGATGATATTTTGAATTAGTTCGGTACACAAAAAAAAAAAACTAGGTTTTCCTAAAGAAAGGATGGCCTTAAAAGGAATTTTGCTTTCGAGGGGGGGACAGATTGGGTTAACCCAAAATCATAGGTATAAAATAGAAAAATACAAAAAAAAAAAAAAGAAGGTGAGGAGGTGGACATCACACGATGTCGCATCAATTAGTTTGGCATATAAAATATAAAAACAAAGTTTTCTCGAAGGAAATATGGCCTCAATAGCTAATAGGAATCTCGCAAATACATAATGCTAAAAAAGACAAAAGGGTAATTAACGCATATGTTCTAGCAGGGAGATCAATTGGACATGACGGATTCACTTCCATAACCTAAAGAGGTAGGGATGAAATTGAAAAAATGGAAAAGAAAGGTTCAGGATTTTTATTGCCATTAAGGCCATTGGGCGGACAAATTTATACGAAAGTCCACTGATGAGGGGCCAAATGGCAAATAAAGATTCTCTTCCTTTGAACTTTCCTCGCAAAAGTTAGGCTCCCCGAAAAGGCAAATATATATAAGACAAGGACCCTCCATCCCCCTCAAACCACACGAACAGAAAGGAAGTTTTTTTACAGAGAGGTAACGCAGGAATGAAACCATTCGCCTCTCTTCCTTCCCTCTTCGCTCTCCTCCTCTTCATCGTCCTCTCTCTCCGTCTCTCCCCTTCATGCGCCGCCTCGGACTCGGCGTACGACGCCTTCCTCCAGTGCCTCACCCGCCGCACCCAGCCGTCCGACCACGTCTCCGGCCTCGTCTACTCGCGGGCCAACTCCTCCTTCGCCGGCGTCCTGGTGTCCTACATCCGTAACCTCCGCTTCAACTCATCGTCCACCCCGAAGCCGCTCGTCATCGTGACGCCCACCCGGGAGTCCCAGGTGCAGGCCGCCGTCCTGTGCTCCAGGGAGCTCGGCGTCCACCTGAAGATCCGCAGCGGCGGCCACGACTACGAGGGCTTATCGTACGTCTCTCAGGATGAGTTCTTCATCCTCGACATGTTCAACCTCCGGTCGATCGACGTGGACATCCAGGCGGAGACCGCGTGGGTCCAGGCCGGCGCGACTCTAGGAGAGTTGTACTACCGGATTTCGGAGAAGAGCAACGTCCACGGCTTCCCCGCGGGTGTTTGTGGCACGGTCGGCGTCGGAGGTCACTTGAGCGGCGGCGGGTACGGCAACATGCTGCGGAAGTACGGCCTGTCGGTCGACAACATAATTGACGCGAGGATTGTGGACGCCGAGGGGCGGATTCTCGATAGAAAAGCCATGGGAGAGGATTTGTTCTGGGCGATCAACGGGGGAGGCGGGGCGAGCTTCGGAGTCATTCTGGCTTATCAGATTAAGTTAGTCCAGGTGCCGGAGACGGTCACGGTCTTCCGGGTCGAGAAGACGCTCGATCAGAATGCGACGGATCTCGTGTACAAATGGCAATTCGTGGCTCCGACCACCGACCCCGGCCTATTCATGAGGCTTCTACTGCAGCCAGTCACTTCCAAGACCCAAAAGGGGCAGAAAACGTTGAGGGTCTCGGTGGTTACTTTGTTCCTAGGAAATTCAGATCAGCTCCTGGCAATTACCGACAAGGAGTTGCCCGAAATGGGGTTAAAGAAAGAGAACTGCATCGAGTTGAGTTGGATCGAGTCGGTTCTCTGGTGGGACGGCTTCGACAGCGGCGCCCTCCCGGCCCTGGAGACCTTGCTGAGCCGAGACTATGCCGCCAACTACCTCAAGAGGAAATCGGACTACGTACAAACTCCGATCTCGAAGGCTAATCTCGATTGGCTCTGGAAGAAGATGATCGAACTGGGGAAAGTGGGGCTCGTGTTCAATCCGTACGGGGGACGGATGAGCGAGATCCCAGCGTCGGCGACCCCGTTCCCGCACCGGGCAGGGAATCTGTACAAGATCCAGTACTCCATCAACTGGAGCGAGGACGACCCGGAACTGGAGGAGAACTACTTGGCGCAAATCAGGGCGCTGTACAATTACACGACTGCGTTCGTGTCGAAGAACCCAAGGAGCGCATTCCTGAACTACAGAGACCTGGACATTGGGACCACCACCAATGGCAAGAACAGCTACGAAGAAGGGGAGGTATACGGGGTCAAGTACTTCAATGACAATTTCCAGAGGTTGGTCAAAGTGAAAACAGCGGTTGATCCCAGCGACTTCTTCAGGAACGAGCAGAGCATCCCTACTCTGCCCAGCTAAAGAGGCCATCTTTTTTCCTTTTCTTGACGAATGATTTAGTTGGACGTTCCAATAAGAGAACCCGTTACGGTATGCGATCATTTGTTGTACCGAAATTACTTTTATACTATAGAATTATTGCTTCTTTGCATCGACCGACATTAGCGTACTGTTCCTTCTTCTTTTGGTAGGAGACAAGGTGCTTGTGAAAATGCTAGGAGGGTTGATGATGGGTGTTGAATGGACCACACGGAATGGGGAAAAAAATCGTGGGACCCGGACTGCTATGATGGCGGCTAATCAAAGCTATGGACAGAAATGCATGCTTGCACTATTCAAAGTCGCACGAGTGTCTCTTTCACTCTTAGTTAAGTGGTTCACCAAAATAGAGAAGTCACGTGACAATTACGGGCGACGACGGAGACAAATTCGAGTCGCTTAAATTCCACAATTGACCGAGGAGAGTCGGTAAACTTTTTCTCTGTACCGATTCTGGACACGGCTTGCGTCGGTCTTATGGATAGGCCTTGCATGGATCCGAACATATTGTGGCTGTTGATCGGAAAGACCAGTGTCTTAAACTTAACAAAGAAATAGGGTCTGATGTTCAGATATTATGACTTAATTCGTCAGCATCACTATCCGCTACATAGCCCCTACTCCTATAAAGGCGGGCTGCTCCATTGATCCCCGCTCCACCATTGGACTTTTTTTCTTTCTTTGAGACTATCTTTTTTCTTAGAAGAGCAAAGGTTAGGACACTGTATTTAAGTCCAGTGCAGAGGTAGAATACTGGGCTATATCTGCACCCCACTAGCGAAGTAGCTTGGTTACGCAGGCTTCGATCTGATATGAGGATTCATCTCACCGCTGCAGGGCCTCTTCATCGTGACAATAACGCGGCCGTGATAGAGCCAATGAGGGTGGACTCAAGTCTAGACAAAAATGTAAGCAGTTTGGTGGGGTCCCTCGGGAACTCAAGTTTTAAGGGTCTTCCATGGATCATCATGGAGGGCATGTGTCTGGATTACGCCTTGTTTGGATGCAATGGAAGCACGACATACATCTTTTTGAATTTGTTTGTTGGAACTAGGAAGGCATCATCGACTGCATCACCGAAGAGCAATGTTGAGAGGGCACTAATTATGCCGTGGCCACCTTGTTTTGCTTTTGCTGTAATCATACAAACAGGTCAAGGACACGCGACACTGATCATCGAAAGGATCTCAAAAACCCAATATCGCATAGATAATTAAAAAATCTATTTGACTTTGTAGGAAGGCGAATCACCTAACGCGATAAAGAAGTGCACGATCAAAACATTGTTGGGAAAATCTGGAAAAGCCTAAACCCAAACCAAGAGATGCTCCAATTGAATCTGCTTGAGAAGGTCCATACTTCCATTCCCACCAATGGAGGGCTTAAAAGCCCAGTATGCCCTAGGGGTGCAACCAGACCAAATTTACTCAGAAATCGAAACGGATAACTTGAAAAATAGGTTCGAGAATCGATTTCTATTCAAATCTATTCGGGAACAGGTTCTTATTTTTGGGAACCGATTCGAACAGGTTCTTCATCCTAAAAAAATAGGCGATTCTCGGCCCAAGTGAAGACCCACCGAGAACCAGGTTGATTTTGCAACCAATTTTTAGCTACTGATTAGAAAAATCCTAGTCTTGCTTGCCTCACTCTTCTGTTTTTGATGGATTGTAATTTTCATTGCTCATATTAGGGATTATTACTTGTGGCGGATAGTGAGTTTTCTTCTTTTACTTTAAAGTATTTCATTGTTACTTACATTATTTTGCTGTAAAAAATGAAATAAAAAAAATAAACATAATAAAAAAGGTTCTCGGGTTGACCATAGAACCGGATAAAAAAAAAATAAGGTAGGTTCCAAAACAGCTTTCAGGACAACATTGGTAGGTTTTCAAGTTCCAAAAATTGAGAACATGTTATAGTATAGTAGCTTTCGATTTGTAGGTTTGAAACCTACCTATCCGAATCATGCTCATCCCTAGTGCGCCCCACAACATCTTTGTTGCCAATTGTTCGTAAAACCAAGCGATTGAAGTATAAAATAGACAAAACAAGAAAATAAATCGGACACCTGGGATGTACGTGGTTCGATCGTAGAGACTTACGTCCACTGGGGAAAGCAACAACGAATTCCACTATAGAACGAACGATACGCGGAGATTACAAAACCACACTCGAGTCACTCAAACACTCTCGGTGTTTCCAGCCTCAATTACATCCAAGAATGCACGCGGTGTTTAACTCCAAATTTCTCGCGAAATAATCTCTTAATCTCACAAAAGAAAAATAACACAAACCTTAATATAAGATTTCTATTGACTTCAACACTTAGAACTCGATGATGGAGAAAATCCTCTATCAAACGCTCGTACGTCGGCGCTTCAAACGATCATCCCTGTGGCTACGGAGTTCGTTGCTTTTATATATATAAAAAACAAGACCCACAAAAGACAAGCCCTAGTATGCTTTATGCCACCGCCAGAGAAGTAAATGTTTATCTTGGTCAAAGAAGTCAACACCGAATATGCAGATAGAGATTTCCTGTTCGATTGTTATCTTGCCAAATTCATACGAAACTGACTTCCGTATCTTTCTTTATTTTTGTCCTTTATCTTTTGTTGATTGAGTCCAAGTTTGCGTTGGACTTTTCTATTTCTTGAGCAAAGACACCAACGCACAATCAACTTTAATTCGTAAGTTGATTATGTATATATTTTCCTTTGCCCGATTTCGGATGTCCGCAAATATTCAGTTCGGAATCTTCAAAGTTTTTTTGGCTCAAACTCGGACATATTTTAACAATCTCCACCTTGGCTCGATGTTTGAGCCAACTTACAATCGCTTCTGTTAGAATTTGAACATCATTTGCTACTCTCCCAATAGCCCCAATGGGCTCAACCGCCATAGCCGCTTTCCAAGTTCAAGCCACCCTTGAACTTCGTCATAACCATGGATCTCATTAGAACACCAACTTCACATGCACTTTTAAGCGCTTTGCAAGAACTTTCGATACAAGCTCCTTAACCACGATAAAGCAAAACCACCGTTGCATCCATATCCGTCGGAGGATCGAATACGTACCTTATCAATATTAGCGATTCTAAAGAACCGTTGGCTCTACGGGCTCCATCTCATTACAAGCATTATTCGTGTCGATTGCCACGCTAGTATCCGCTACCTCGGGAGTTTTCGGTTGCAACTCCACCTCAAGCTGAACACCGTCCGGATCCGTATAAACACTATTATAATCACTCCTAGCTCAAAATGCGTAGGCGGTCAAAAGTAACTCTGCTTGCGAACAGGTGAATTTATATGCGGGCACCACAACCGATAACTTCACTCACCTCGTGCATAGCCATTGAATATGCACATTGCCCTCACATCAAGCTTACCATCACTTACTCGATAATAACACGGGCAACCAAGCATTCTAAAAGTAGAATAATCAGCAACGTTACTCGACCACACTTCTTCGGGAGTCCGATATCCGATCGCAGATTGATGGAGATATGTTCATCGGTGTAGTTCGCCATACTAAGCGCATCCGCTAGAATTCTTCTAACCATACAAGCACTAGAGATCATTTTACGGGCCGTCTCTAGTAATGTTCTCGCTCATCAATTCCGCAAATTGTTGTGGTCTACTAGCACTAGTCTTTGTGTTTCACTATGCCTTTTATTGTGCAAAATTTATTTACCGGCTTCAAGCGGGACTCCATGCTATTGTCGGTTCGCACATGCTTAATCGACTTACCAGTCTCCGTTTCGATCAAAGCTCTCGACCGCGTATTCCCTGACAACAGCATCAAACTTGTGCATGGGCACGAGACACCCGTGTCTTTCTTGAGCGGTCGCTAGACTCTCGAAGCATGCCGACATCTCCGGCGAAACCTGTCATTGTCATGCCTTGAAGTTCATACGAGGCCACTATGCTTGATTCCTTTCATTATTACCGGGGCACCTCGAACGATATTTAGAACTCCATCTTGAGAAGAATACCTACATCCAGGTGAATCTAGAGCACCCAAGGAAATTAAGTTCTTTTTCAATTCGAAATGTGTCTTACTTTAGTCATTGTCCTCACAATACCATCATGCATCCCGATTTTAATATCACCAACACCTACAACATCGCATTCGGCGTTATTCCCTAACCGCACTTTACTATTATCCGTGCACCGATAAGTAGCAAACCAGTTCCTATTTGGTGTAGCATGAAAAGAACAACCAGAATCCATAATCCATCCATCAAACGACGAATTCTTAGTGATAGACAAGACCCTATCGACACCATCGGAATCATCGCCTACAGCTACAACATCATCCGCATGATTCAACTCTAATTCCCTTACCATTCTCATTTTCAACTTAAGACAATTCCTTCTAAGATGCCCTCTCTTGCCACAATTCCACATGACGGCACCACCATACCTATATCGACTCCGTCTATTCGAGTTCATATTACTTCTACTACCACGAGTATCGGTTCTTCCTCTATTTTCACCTACTAAAGCGGTAGATACATATTCGCTAGATTCTCCTCTACGGATGTCCTCACTTAAAATTAAATCTCGAATACCATCAAACGTCAAATTTGTTGACCCGGAAGAATTACTAACAGCGCAATGAGTAGTATTCCAACTATCGGGCAATGAGGATAATAGAATCAAAGTACATACCTCATCTTCAAAGTCAATATCAACTGAACTCAATTGACTAACGATAACATTGAATTCATTGATATGATTAGCAATGACGCACCTTCGCTCATCTTCAAATTAAATAGACGTCGCATCAAATAGACCTTGTTGATCGCGAGATGGCTTCTCATACATATCCGATGGGCTTTCATCAAACTCGCAATGGTCTTCTTTTTGACGATATTAAACGCGACGTTACGAATCAACGTTAGCCGAATAACACCCGGTGCTCGTCTATCCAAGCAATTCCCAATCGGCTTGCTTCATCGTCTACGATTTCTCCCCGGACAGGGGCAAGTGCGGCTTCATCCGATATAGATAGTCTTCAATCCGCATCTTCCGTAAATCAAAGTCCTTCCCCTCGAATTTGTCGATTTTCACTTTTACTTCTTTCGTCGTCATCGATTTGCTTCAACTCGATAAGCCTAGCTCCGATACCAATTGTTGCGCGGAACCAAGCGATCGAAGGATAAAATAGACAAAACAAGAAAATAAATCGGACACCGGATGTACGTGATTCGGTCGTAGAGACCTACGTCCACGAGGAGAAGCAACAACGAATTCCACTATAGAACGAGTGATACACGCGGAGATTACAAAACCACACTCGAGTGACTCAAACACTCTCGGTGTTTCTCAAGCCTCAATTACATTCAAGAATGCACACAGTGTTTAGCTCCAAATTTCTCGCGAAATAATCTCTTAATCTCACAAAAGAAAAATAACACAAACCTTAATATAAGATTTCTATTGGCTTCAACACTTAGAACTCGATGACGGAGAAAATCCTCTATCAAATGCTCGTACGTCGGCGCTTCAAACGATCATCCCTGCGGCTACGGCGTTCATTGCTTTTATATATATCAAAAAACAAGACCCACAAAAGACAAGCCCTAGTATGCTTTATGCCACCGCCAGAGAAGTAAATGTTTATCTTGGTCAAAGAAGTCAACACTGAATATGCAGATAGAGATTTCCTGTTCGATTGTTATCTTGCCAAATTCATACGAAACTGACTTCCGTATCTTTCTTTATTCTTGTCCTTTATCTTCTATTGATCGAGTCCAAGTTTGCGTTGGACTTTTCTATTTCTTGAGCAAAGACACCAACGCACAATCAACTTTAATTCGTAAGTTGATTATGTATATATTTTCCTTTGCCCGATTTCGGATGTCCGCAAATATTCGGTTCGGAATTTTCAAAGTTTTCGCCGGCTCAAACTCGAGACATATTTTAACACCAATAATATGGAAAGGGTAGAATTGCCGGAAGGACGACGGAAGAGGGTGAAGGGAAAAAATTGTGCTGGGATTTCATTTGTGCTACTGCTTTCCACAGTTTAAAATGAAGCTTTGGCATAAAAATTGAATCGTTATTATAAGTTTATACGTGAAGCAGTAGATCTCGGTGATTATACGTTACACACGAAGAATACCTTTCGGGATACATCTTACCAAATCAAATCTCGCAGCCCAAATACTTTTTTATCATTTTCTAAAATTTGAAACACTTGAACTTTCACAGAATGAAAATGTTGGCACGTGAATAAACAGTTAGATTTTTCTGGGTAAAAACGCTTTGGAGCCTTTGAAGATATACGCATGGGGTACTATGAGAGGTAAAGTTCACAAGACATTTAATGAAATGTCTATTGGATTGATTACGCAGGTAATTCTCCACCTCTCTTCTGGATACTTTTCACACACATTGTTCACTATGAAAATAGGGTAAGGCATATAGTACTATTCGAAAAATGAACAAAAAAAAAATCTATTGTACTTGTGCCAATTTGATCCCGAACTTTTAAATTTGGTCAATTCAGTTTTAAAATTTTTAATTTGGCCGATTCGATCCCGAACCACGTATGGCGCCTAGTGCCGACGTAAATAATTTTTTATAACTTTTAAATTTTATGATTTTTTAATTTAATTTTTTCTTTTTCTTCCTTTTTTTTTTTTCCTTTTTGCGACCCTTGATAATCATAGGAGAGGGTTGGTGACCCTTGCCGACTAGTGGGCCACCCGAGGTCGAAGGGAGTGGGCCCACCCTTGCCGGAGAGCAGACAAGGGTCGAGGCCCTTGCCTAGACGGCCATTGGACGAGGGCTACAACCCTCGCTCGTGGCCTGCGAGGGCGTTGCGGCTCTTGCCAAGTATAGACGAGGGTCGTGACCCTTGCCCGTGACCGGCGAGGGGTTTGTGACTCTTACCAGATTTGGGTGAGGACCGCGACCCTTGCCTACCGGTCGGTGAGAGTCGATCGGGACCATCGTCGAGCTTAGAAATAAATTATAAAATAATTTGAATTATGTTATAAAAATTAAAAAAATTGCCTCATGTCGGTGCCTATCGTGCCATGTAGAATGACCAAAGTTTACATAAACAATTTTCGGTTAAAATTGGTCGAATGGGCTCAATTGCGTAACGTGTAAATATTCGGGGCTAAATTGGCACAAATTAAAGGCTTGGGAGTGGTATAAGGGCAATAGGTTTTGGAACTTTTTGGTAATTTTCTTGTATTATTGGAAATAGGTGGTTCCGTATGGGTCTGGTCATATTGCAATTTTAATAGGGAACTTTTCATATTAATGCATCCGTAGTACAAGTTTCTGGTCCTTACGTCGTTCCCGTATAGTGTTGACGCCTAAATTTTGACTAATATATTTTTTTTTGCATAAAAATTAGAACTAATTTTAATTCTAAACAAAAATCATCTCACATATTCATTTAGCATTGGCATATAATTTGAGCTTAATTTAACAGGGTCCTGGACTAGGCATGGGGTGGAAAAATGCACCAAGAAGATTTGGGCTTGAAAGAAATATTTTCTCGGGGACTGTATTGCAAATACTCAAAACTTCGAGGGATCGGATTGCAAATACTTGAAACTTCGGGGACTGGATTGCAAATACCAAAAGAAGATGGGGAAAGGAAGATGGTGAAGAGAAGATAATGAAAGGAAGATGAAGAAGAGAAGATGAAAATGGAAGATGAAGAAAGGAAGATGAAGATAATGAAAGGAAGATGAAGAAGAGAAGATGAAAATGGAAGATGAAGAAAGGAAGATGAAGATGAAGAAGAGAAGATGAAAATGGAAGATGGAGAAATGAAGGTGAAGAAGAAAAGATGAAAATGGAAGGTGGGGAAATGAAGATGAAGAAGAGAAGATGAAGATGAAGAAAAGAAGATGAAAATGGAAGGTGAGGAAATGAAGATAAAGAATGAAGGATGAAGAACTTTGCCTATAAAAGAAGAAGAGTTCTTGAAGAGATAGGGGGATTTTTGGGAGGAAAAAAGAATTGAGAGAGTTTTTTGGGGTGGAAGAGAAGAGAATTGAGAGAGTTTTAAAAAAAATTTGAAAAAAGTTTTGAGAGGGTATGAGAGTTTTGAAGCCCGATACTACTATTGCCAATTTTTGCACCGATCAACACAAGCTACTTGGTCCATCCCGATCGTTCAAGCTCGTCGCAAAGAAAAGAAAGCTAAGTGATTTCCTAACTTCCTTTAATTTCGAATACAAATTAGCCCAGATTTTCTACACCGATTTTCTCTATGTTTTTATGTTAAATAACAACTACATATCAACGATGAGACATCAATGTTACGAGAATAGAAGGAGAGCAAAAGGGAAAAATATCAACGCCCGTATCATAGCCTCATGAAATTCTAGTGAGTTGAGAAAGAAGCGTGAAGGAGAGATAGGACCAAGAGATTTCCCGGTCTAACGAGTCACCAAATCGGTCCAATGGTTAAGACAAGCCCGAAGCACAAGTTTGGTGCACGAGTTCAAATTGGGGAGTAATCTTGAACTTATTTCATCCTAATTTCATGTAATTTCTTTATTTTAAAAATACTCAAAAATTCAAAAAATGTCATGGGAAGAAAAACCCAAAAAAATTGATTTTTTGATCTTCAAGTAGAATTCATCAAATTTGTCAAATCCATTATTTTTTCATAAATTTTAAGGTACCGAAAGGGCATTAGTTGTAATTAATGTAACCAAGTCCCCGGACTCTTAATCTCCCGGTTCGCAAATAAGATAGTTTTCTCCCGCTATTTTATTTAGGTTTCTAATCGACCTACCGAAAATGATTAGTGGCGACTCCAAATTCAAATCACATTGCATGTTAATCATTCGAACCTTAAGTTGCGATTTGGTATGGACTTGGGAGAGTCCGAGTTAGGTTAGTTAATTAATTAACCCGATAATCCATTAGCCCGAAAATGACAACTTGTTTATTTTATTTTTTAGGTCGCGACGCCTTGGCGACTCCACCGGGGATCCAAAGAGGACTTAAGCCAAATAAGTTCATGAAAAGGAAAATTACTTGATTTGACAATCTTGATTGAATTTTAATCCCTATGTGTTAAATGGTTTTGCAGAAAGGGAGTTATAAGGGAGGAGTCTCGTGGCTAACCTCTGTTTTGCAGGCTTGGTGATGAGAATTTTATTTTTTTGAACTATCGGAGTGCTGATTGCCTTTAAAATGTCGTGCATGCCCCTAATATAATTGCACTACACCACCTTGACTTGTGACCGAACCCGGGTCACCCGATAGTTTCAGGATGGTATTTATGTGGTTCTTTAACCTTGGCGGTAAGGTTTCGCTAAAGGTTATCCCACTTGGATCCCAAGTTCTTCAAAAAATGGCTCAAGGGTTATTCTCATGTGCGTGAGGCTATGATGCATAAGAGTTGCCCTTGTCGACCGAACCAAGCGAGATGATTGGACCCGACCTAATTTTTTTTTTGGGCACGGGTCCGATTCCCAGTTTAAAAAACTACTAATTGGGAATGATCAATCCAGTTCCTGGTTCCGTACAAGAAACCGGACCGATCGGACTGACCGATCGAATTGGCCAGTTTAAAGAATATAAAAAATGAATTGTTTCATCGTCTTCTCGGTCTCAGCCGTTCTTCCCAAACTAAAGAGGCAATCTTTTTTCATTTCTTAATGAATGATTTAGTTAGACGCTATTGATGAGGAGCGGCTGCTCCAGAAAGTTAATCCGTTACGGTCCGCAATCAATTGTTGTACCGAAATTACTTTATACTTAGAGAAAAGTATAAGTAGTAAAATGATTACTTTGCATCGACCGACGTTAGCGTACTGTTCCTCGTCCTTTTGTTGGGAGACGGGTGTTTGTGAAAATGCTTGGAGAATTGGTGGGCGTTCACCCGTAACGGGAAAAGAAAAAAATCGTGGGACTATGCTGGCTAATCAAGCTATGGACGACAGAAATGCATGCTTGGACCGGACCATTCAAAGTCGCACGAGTCTCTTTCACTTTTAGTTAGAGCGGGTTCACCAAATAAGAAAAGTCACGCGACATCTACGAGCGGCGACGGAGACGAAATCGCGCGGCTTAAATCCCACGATTGGCTAGGAGAGTCGGTGAAGCTTTGCGTCTCCCGATCCAGGACACGGCTTGCGTCGGTCCTGGCCAGCTGAATAATTTTCTACCCTATGGATAAGTTTTTGCACGGATCCAAAGATATCGTGGCCGTTGATCATGTGGGAACCACACGTGCCGCCCGAATTATTGACAATTATGATTGACCCAATCAAGGGGGACTCAAGCCTAAACAAGTAAGTTATATCTGCTGCTTCATAGGGTTCCTCGGACATGTGTCTCGATTAAGGGAAATTACAAAAAAAAAATCATTTTCCTATGACAATTGCGTCAATTTGGTTATAAATCTATTGTAATTTTGTAATTTTTTAATTTGACCAATTAAGTTTTAAATATTTTGACAATGTGCCAATTTAGTACATCCGACCAATTATGATAAGAAATCGCGTGGTGTTGTGACGGTGACGTGGATAATTTTTATAATTTCTTAACAATTTTATGAAATTTTTAGTATTATTCTCTTTTTCCTATTTTTTCATTGTGGCTGGCGAGGGTCAAGCCTCATCAACCATGGGCGAGGCTCAATCCTCGCTGGCCACAATAAAATAACAGATAAAAAAGAAAATTATATTAAAAAATTCCGAAAATTGTCCAAGTTGGTATTAGGCGGCGTCATGTTAGATATTTGGCATCCTCGTCAATGATTTTTGATTAAAATTGGTCGGATGAATTAGATTGAAAAATTATCAAAATGTTTAGAATTGGATGATTCAAATTAAAAAGTTTAGTACTTAATTTGCATATTCCCTGTCTGGATTATGCCTTGTTTTGATGCAATGGAAACACGACGAACATCTTCTTGAATTTGTTTGTTGGAAGGAAGCATGGACTTCCGGATGCAGCATCATCGAAGAGCCATGTTGAGAGGACACCAATTATGTCGTGGCCACTTTGTTTTGCCTTTGCCGTAATCGTATAAACATGCCGACAGCACATGGCTCTGATTATTGAAAGGATCTCGAAAATCCACTATGGCGTAAAAAAAAGACAGCGCTATTTCCATTCCCATTTTGGCTAAAACACTCTTTTCATCTAGTTAACCTACCAAAATACTCTCTCTCTCTCTCTCTCTCTCTCTCTCCAATTTATTGTTTCCTTTTTATCATGCTAACCCACAAAACTGCCATTATTTCTATGATCTCTCATTAATTTCACAATATATATGCTTCATTATGCCCATGAAGATATCAATTAACCAAATCTTATTATTTTTTCTAGAGAATGTTGTCAATTTTAATTCACGGTCTCATATTTTCATTCACAAGAAATTTGTATTTATGGAAGCTTATGAACACACGATAAAGTGCTTTTTGCCTAAATAGTATGAGTGAAACTATATTTCAAAGTCGAAAATCAAAATTCAATTTAATTACTTGAGCCGATCTTGATAAAAAAATGAAAAATAAAAAATGATCATAATATGGAAAAGGTTAATTTGTTAAAGCCTGATCAATGTCAAATATATTTGTATTTTGACCATATCTAAATGTTAACAAATGAAAAATGCATAAATGAAAAAAAAAAAAACGAAACTTCTTTGCTGTGCAACTCCCGTTACGGAGAAAGTAATTAATATCGATTGTAAATTCAATCTCGTAACAAATGGATCAAAACTTTAAAATATGCTTAAAGCTTTCCCGAGACAATCTTACACTAGTTTGAAAGTGCGGAACGTGTAAATAAATTTTTAACCCCATCTTGCAATTCAGATTAATATGTGAAAAGCTAAAAAAGAAGCAGAATTCAGCGGTGTTTAACATTATAAACCTACAAATATATTACGAAAAATCACTCAAAATGTCTAAATCTTTTGGATAATCAGATTGAGTTATAATTTTTAACTTTGAAACAAAGTTTCCCTCATGCTATTTCATAAAAAAAAATGGGCAGTTAATTGTGTGTTCATAATTCGTTATAACTAAAAGTTTCTAACCGTTATATAACTTTTGAAATTGAAAAATGAGACTATGAATTAAAACTAACAATTTTTTCTAGGCAAAGTGATAAAATGATGCATCATAAGATGATATTTTATTGGGTGTAATTTATTGTCAAATTGATAATTTAAGAGAAAATAGAAATAAAGGCGTTTATGTTGGTTAGCATGATAAAAAAAGAAACAATAAATGGAAGAAAGAGAAGGGTATTTGGTCTGTTAATTGAGAAAAAAGAGTGGTTTAGCCAAAACGGGGGTGGAAACAGCGCCATCCTAAAAAGATTAGGAGATCTAATCGATTTTTTGGGAACTTGAATCGCCTACTGCGATCAAGAAGTGCACGATCAAAAAATTCTAGGGGAAGTTTGGAAAATGCCAAACCCAAACCACAAGATGCTTCAATTGCCAATGATGCTAATGTCCAAAACATTTTCATTGATAAATGTGAAATTTGAGAATTGGCCGGTAGGGCAACAGAAGAGGGTAATGGGAAAATAATGTGCTGGGACTTGACGTGTGCTTTCCACAGTCTAAAAGGAAGCTTTGGTATAGAAATGGAATTCTTCTTATAAATTGATACATGAAACAGTAGATCTCGGTGATTATACGTTACATATGAAGAATAGCTTTCGGGATACATCTTAGCCATGTTTGTAGTGATGTCTTAAAGGGTATGAGATGAGTAGTGGTTAATGGGCTCACTGTTAAATTCTAGATAGATAATTAGGTTGATGAGGTTGGTCCGTTGATTCACTAGACTCTTCCATCTACTACAACTGAAGACCTCGACTGCAGTGTTCGTGGTTTCGTTTGCAACAACCAATGGAACCTTGCAAACCTAATAGGTATCCTACCCCAATCCATATTGATGAGGATTCGCTCAATGTTTCCACCCTCCGATGGTAGTGGTGAAGATTTTCTAATCTTGAGCAGCAACAACAATGGTTCCTTCACAGTTAAAGAAGCTTATGATATAATTGCGCCGACTCAACCAATGCCGGCTAATAGACTCTGGAGTCTAGTGTGGAAATGGGATGGGCCACAAAGTATTAAAAGTTTCTTGTGGTTGGTATCTCTCACCAGCGTCTGCTCACTGATGATGCAAGTTGTCGATGTAAACTCACAACAGATTCTTGTTGCACGATGCGCCCACACTCCGTGAAAACAATTATGCATGTACTCAGTGATTGTAAGTACGCAACGGCAGTTTGGCATAAGTTACTACCTGAAAGTTTCTTCTAGCTCCATTTCGAGTTTCTCACCCTCAACTTCATACTAGAAAAAACAGGTATGCTAACAAGTGAATGCTGGAATTAACACATCAACCTTTTGGGGACAACAGCCAAAACTCCAAAAAGGGGAAACCCTACCTCAAGAATTTCATTCTGCAATCAATTTAAGTACTAGCAGTGACGCCTCTCATCCGAAGTTTCTTTTTCAAGAGATCCTAAAACACTGATCGAGTCAGTTGTAAACTGCAAAGATGTACATGCGGAGGTTCTGTCAATTCTGCAGGTGAAAGAATTAATTGATACAGTTCTAGCACTGGCATCGGAGCCACCGTCAACTTAATGTGAACATCGGAGGAGCTTTTCCTACGACTTGGCGTACAATGTAGATGTCAAGTCAACACTATTGAGATATCACCTCTTACTGGTTGTTTTATCTTCCATCTTGATGCTAGGACATTGTTTTCTTTGACACGACGGCATGTCTAATTGTGCTGCCGAATAATGATTTACTTGAAAAATAGGCCAATCCGAAACTCATAGCTGAGTTATTTATGAATTTTGCAAAACCTATGTGCGGTGTCCACCAGAACTTTTCGAATAGAAAGCTAAGAGTGCTATTCTTGCTTTTCATCGAACTTTCGAAGGCGGTGCCTATCAGAACTTTAACTGAGCAATTAATCGGATGTCTTGGTTGATTCTCGTTAACATTCTAGTTTTGTTATGTGATAAGGACGGTGACCTGGGAAGAGAAATGGCCGTCCGCAAGGAAAATTTGACTGCTGAGTCTACTAGTAAAGTTTCATTGGCTACTGATCAGAGAGAAAATGCTCTGAAGGACTTGGCGCGGAGAAGAAACAATCTTGGAGGAGAGAATAAGAAGTTCAGGATGGCGTTGGTCGGCCCGCAGAACTTGTTAACATTTCAGTGCCTGAATCTCTTGGGGACTTGTGATCATGAGTCGATGCTTACAGATTGTGCGGTCTTTGGCTGTCCATTGTTCTGCAGCTCCCGGATCATATCCGAATTTGCAATTTTAGTCGAATTATCTCCTGAACTTGTATCTTTAAGGGGGTTCTTAACATGATGAGAAGAGAATAACCTAATTGCAGTATCAATCTTAAGATGATTGATGAGGCAGGTCATAGACTCATCTTTCAGCTTTTGAGGACGCATAGTTATGTGTGCTTCAATC
Source organism: Rhodamnia rubescens (assembly GCA_021437795.1). Taxonomy (NCBI): domain Eukaryota; kingdom Viridiplantae; phylum Streptophyta; class Magnoliopsida; order Myrtales; family Myrtaceae; genus Rhodamnia; species Rhodamnia rubescens. The sequence continues at coordinate 2,444,220 of JAILYA010000040.1, forward strand.
ATAGGAAACTCTTGTTTCTTTTGTGTGGAATAGGCACGCAGACAGAAAATCACATGACAAATGATTCATATAAACTTAAGTTGTCCTGCGTCTCCAAACAGTGTTTCTTTTTGGTAGTCACGTCTGAGAAATTCGTTGACGGACAGTTTTGGCTTACTAGCCGTACTGTGTCACCCCATGTTAGGGTAAAAACTACCAAAAAAAGTACCTATTGAAATTGCGCCAATCAGTTCTAAAACTTTGCTCAGTCTTGAAGTTTTTGCATTTATGTCAATTGCCAATCAGTTCTAAAACTTTTGCTCAGTCTTGAAGCTTTTGCATTTAGGTCAATTCAGTCATTTCAGTAAATTTTGACCGTAAATAGCTGATGTGGCGCAGCTAGGCATCGTCGTGACAAAATTGTGATTGGCCAAAGGCGAGGCTAGCTTCTCCGGGCTCGGTGGCCGGCTGGAGGAAGAAGAAGAAGAAGAAGAGAGAGAGAAAGAGAGAGAGAGATTTTTATTTTCTTATCTTGTTATTTATTTCATCTAGAAATAAAAACTATCTAAACTTCAAATTACCCTAAAAACTTTAAAGTGCAACTTCCTAAGACATATGGACACCGACTCTGATGAGACTCAACTATATGTAATCCTAAGAATCTAACTACCCTATTGATCCAGAATGCAGGAGCTCCTTCCTCCTCCCATGAATCTGCCACCATTCCATCTTTGTTTTCCATTAAGTTCACCGACAAAAGCGCCAGTTGGTCCAGAGTGTGCAGCTCCAGCAAATTGGCGGGCACTATCATTCTCGGCCATCGCAATAATTCATTCTTACCCACAAAACACATACTTCTTCACCTCAATCTACTCCTAATGAACGCGCCAGCAGCAATCAACATTTACTTTTAATTCAGTACATTGACACTTTCAGTTAACTTCGCGGAATCAAGATTATTACATAAAGCATTGAAAATCGTGTCAAGGCCGAGGCCACGGTAATGACTCAAATGTTCATTTCAATTAGATTTATGCAACCTACACCGCTAGAACAGTGAATCATTCATGCGGACAAGATGAACTCGGTCGATTCGAAGCTATATTCATGTGGATCCGATTCGGGCATTTCATCAAACGTGGGGTGATTAATTCGGACAAGAGATCTAATCGCAACATTGAAGCATCTATTCCAATCCAAGATATCGTAACCGTTGGATATATTGTTAATATAATCCATAAATAATATGTTCACATACAAGCCCAATAGGTGAATGCATGGTTATTTGGGTCCATATAATTTGGGCCCAATAGCTTGCATATAATTCTAGGGTTTGCCTACTGTTTGGAGGTAACACTAATGAACGTTCCAAACTTGACGTCTCTTGGTGTAATACTTCAAGATTGTTAGAGGTTAGGGTTTTAGAGAGAAGAGAATGTTACTTGACATTCCTATAAACCTCGAAAAAGTTCAAGTCACCAAAAAGGTGAATCCTCTTCACGATTAGAGGCCAAAAAGACTATCTCCAAAAGAAAGAAGAAGGGCAAGTGCCATAACGTGGAAAGTGGGGTCATTGGGCAGCAGAGTGTAAGCTACCAAAGAAGCCAAAGAATGACACACCACATAATGAGGCTAATATGCTAATTAGAGAATCGAGCCTCATGCCTTTATCGAAATGATAAAGAATGAAAAAGCCAAGTATTTCTTCCGAGTGGTGGTTGGATAGTGGCGCTACTTGTTATGCTACAAACGACAAGAACTTACTCATTGAGGTTACGAAGTGAAAGACACCGTGGAAAATTGCAATGGTGGTGAGGCAAAGGTAACTCATGATGGAACCGCAAATCCGGTGCTTTCTTCGGGTAAATTACTAACTCGAAACATGTTAGAGTAGTACCTTTACTTAAAAAGAATTTGATATCTATGAGTTTACTTGATAAAGCTGGTATGTCCTTTTCAACTATGAATGGTAGAGTAACTTTATCTCGTTAACTCATGTTATTTCGGTTGTGCATTCATGGTTAATGGTATGTATAGGTTGAGTTTAGAGACCGATAGCATAAACCATGTGAGTTCTACTCGATTGATCCAAAGTTGTTACACAATAGACTTGGACATGTGAACTACAGGAAAATGCAACATCTAGCTAAGACTCACAATATTCCATTGGACACTTCTATTCGATTTGACAAATGTGAAGTGTGTGCACAGGCTAAAATCACTAGAAAACCTTTTAAGTCGGTTTCTAAAAGCACACAACTTCTTGAGCTAATACATTTCGACCTTTGTGACTTTAGAAATTATGTTACAAAAGGTGGTCGGAAGTATCTAATAACATTCATAGACGATTTTTCTAGATATTGTCATGTCTATTTGTTGAAATCGAAAGATGAGGCTTTTGAAAAGTTTAAGATTTTCAAGTCTAGAGTAGAAAATCAACTCAACTTGAAAATTAAGAAGTTTAGGAGTGATAGAGGAGGAGAATATACAATGACGGGGTTCAAGGAATTTTGTGCTTCGGAGGGCATAATACTTGAAACCATCGCTCCTTACTCACCCTTGACCAAATGGTGTTGCCGAGCGTAAGAATAGAACGTTGATCGAAATGTTAAATTCCATGTTACTTACAGTGGCATGCCTTCCTCCTATCGGGGAGAAGCAGTTCTAATCGCTAATCACATTCTCGAACAGGTTGCCACACTCCAAGTTATCTTTGACACCTTACGAGATATGGCATAAGCGTCCTTGTAGATATGATACTCTTAAGACATGGAGTTGTATTGCTTATGTAAGGCTACAAGATCCTAAGAGACCTAAGGTGGGACCTAGAACCATTACTTGTGTATATCTAGGCAGGTGCAGAAGATAGTGCTGAGATAGGTTTTTGGATCTATCTACTAACACAAGTAATAGAATCTAGAGATGCAGAATTTTTTGAGAATAAGTTTCTCAAAGATCGTGGCTTGAATGTTTCGGATCTGAGATATAATTTTAGAATCTCCTGTAGAATCAAGCAGGCCCTTCGACATTAATCCCACACGGATGGTTGTTGAATCGGGTCCAGTTAGAGTATCTATACGAGAAAGAGTTCCCAAAAATTTTGGTGAGGACTTTGTCACTTACCATCTAGAGAATGATCCATTTTCCTATCGGGAAGCAATGAGATCTAGGGAATCTCTTTGTGGGCGAAGCCATTGATGATGAAATGAGTTCTCTATTACAAAACCACACTTGGCGTTAGTCAATTTGCCAAAAGGGGCTAAGGCTATAGGCTGTAAGTGGGTATTGAAGAAGAAACCGAATAATAATGGATCAATAGCTAGATACAAAGCACGTTTAGTAGCTAAAGGCTATAAACAACAGAGTGGAATAGACTTTTTTGATGTCTATTCACCTGTGTGTCATCTATCAACTATAAGAATTCTTCTTGCTTTGGCATCTATTGAACACTTTGTAGTGCATCAAATGGATGTAAAGATAGCTTTCCTAAATGGAGAGTTAAATGAGGAGATCTACATGGAACAACCGGAAGGGTATGTCATGAAAGGTCTTGAGGACAAGGTTTGTAAATTGAACAAATCCTTATACGGTCTTAAACAAGCTCCTAAGATGTGGCATCTTAAATTTGACAAAGTGGTAAAGAGTTATGGCTTTCAATCCGGTTATTCGGATAAATGCCTTTACCATCGTTTTATGTCAAATAAGATAGTCATCATTTGCTTGTATGTTGATGACATGTTAATTCTTGGCTCCGATCATTCTATAGTGAGTGACGTGAAAGCTACTTTAGCTAAAGAGTTTGACATGAAAGATCTTGATATTGCTAATACCATTCTTGGTATGAAAGTAAGCTTTGAAAGGCAAGTTATCTCCCTTAGCCGGACTCATTATATTGAGCAGCTACTTTCTACCTGGGGATATAGTGAGTGCAAACCGTGTGAGACACCATATGATTATAATAAAAGACCGGAGTCATAATGAAGGGACCAGCGTGGATCGGTTAAAGTACTCAAACCGATTGGTAGTCTCATGTATGCTATGAGTTGCACTAGACCGGACATCGCCTTTGCGGTTGGCATGCTAAGTCGTTTCACTAGTAATCCTAGTAAAGAGCATTGGGATGCCCTTAGTAGGTTGATGAGATACCTTCAAGGTACCAAACATTATGTTCTATGTTACTCTGGTTTTCCTCCAACTGTGGATGGATATTCGATGCCTCGTGGTGCTCGAAATTAGAAATAGTAAGTCCACCCGGTGGATATATATTCACTTTGGGTGGAGCTGCTATTACTTGGAAATCCAAAAGACAGACTTGTATTGCATTGTCGTCTATGGAATCGGAACTTTTTGCTTTAGCTTCACCGGCGAAGAGGCAGAGTGGATAAAGAATCTGATTATGGATATTCCTTTGACTCGGTTAAAGATTAATTCTTTAAGCCTGTTACGTGATAATCAAGCATTTGTCCAAGTCGTCAAGAATGCTCTCTTTAATTCAAAGAGAAGACATGTGAGATTGAGACATGCATTGTTGAATTATCTACGAGAACAAGGAGTTATCACCTTGATCGATGTGAGATCAAAGGATAACATGGCCGATGCTCTCACAAAAGGGTTGCCTAAAGATCGATTATTCAAAACAAGTGGGGAAATGGGGTTAAAGACTGTGTAGACAAGTCTTAATTATCATTTACTTACCTTCTAATTGTGTGTTTTGAATTATCGAATCTTCCTTTATTGGCCAAACCGATAAGCACAATTTATGTGTTTCATCGATGTTCATGGTTCTTTGACTAATTTGAAAAGGGTGAGTTGTCTCATTCCAAACTTGATGAAGACGATTTCTACCTAATTCAAAGGTTCTTCCTGAAAAGCTTGTGTCATTCCAAACTTGATGATACAATCTAACTAGGTTGGACTATCCTTTGGTTAAATGATCCCATTCCAAACTTGATGCGAGATTATTTGACTTTAAGGAATCGGTGATTGTGACATTCCAAATTGAAACATAGAAATAGTTGTTTGCATAAGAAGCCTGTTGGTCTTGTTCTTAATTGAAACTTGACATTTCATGATGATGGCTCTTTGTAATTTAAACTGTTTAGGCCTTGTTCATCTTTTATGAAACTGGCTTGATGCTTATGAACATGATGTTATGATGCCTTATGGACATCAATATATGTTCTTCTTTGCCCGATGTTGTGGTGCTAAGTTCTTTTAGTAGAACTAGACACTTTAGTAGATTGTTCAAATGATTGAATTCATGTTAATATGAAATTCATATTTGATATTCTATAGGGGATGGCGAAATGGAGGAGAGCTTATTGAGTGGAGTCCTGACCAGGGATGATCTACTTGACGAATGAATGGTTACGGATCATTTAAAGAATGTGGGGACTTGACATGTCACCCGCTATTGCCCATTTTGGTTGAGTCCATTTACTTGAGACTTACATTTTGTTATCTCTATTTTGTGAACATTTTCTGCACATTTCTTGTATTTGTAAGGCCTTAAACTATTTTGACTAGCCTACTTATACTTGACTTTTATGCATATGTTGATTGTGGACTGATTCGAGATTTATTTTGAAAGAGTTCGGGCTGAATATGAAACTTTTAATATTTATTTTTGATATTCGATCTCGGAACGGATTCATGATAACATTAATTCACTATTTGGATTGAATGTGGATGATTCATGTTTGTTTGAACATTACATCGACCATCGTATTGGATTGTCTTTGTATGGTGAACATAGGAGGAGATTGTTGGATATATTGTTAATATAATCCATAAATAATATGTTCACATACAAGCCCAATAGGTGAATGCGTAGTTATTTGGGTCCATATGTTTGGCCCAATAGCTTGCATATAATTCTAGGGTTTCTTTTCTGTTGGAGGTAACACTAATGAACGTTCCAAACTTGACGTCTCTTGGTGTAATACTTCAAGTAACATTCTCTTCTCTCTAAAACCCTAACCTCCAACAAGAACATCATCAAAATGAGTTCGGATCATCAGCAAATCATTAATCGGAGACGATTTCACATAAGTCTTAATTAGACTTCTCCGCCTTTTTTTTTTTTTTTTTTGCCTCCAAGAATAGCTGAGAGCAGAGCATATGAAGGTCAAGTGCGATTGCCGGTCACAAACTGTGATTGGACTAGAAATAGGAAGTCGTGGAAGTGTTGCTAGTGACGACGCTAGCGAAGGAGCTTCAAACGGTCCCTGAGTGCTTTGGAATTATCAACGAAAAAACAGAGTGAATTGATTGGTGGGATGTGACTCGCCGGCGAAGGAGCTCCAAACGGACCCCGAGTGCTGCAGTCACAAGCTGTGATTGATGGGGCGCGACTTCCGAACGGTGAAATTGCAATGTCACGGTAGTTGCTCGGGACCAGCCTCAGAAAATTATTCAGCAACTCCGGTGAATGGTTCTACCTTCCCACTTGTGTTCTGTGTGGATGGTTCTGGGTTCTGTGGATCTGCAACTCCGGTGGCAAGTGACGGTAAATGCTCGTGATTGGAGATGGTGGATTCTGGTGTCGATCAGTGGTGGAGAAGCTTCTGGGATTTGTGGATTGAGAGACGATTTCTTACTCTGCTCTATGTGAATCGCCACACAGAACAGAGTAAGAAATCTGTTACTGATGCTGCTTTCAAAACTTGCCGAACTCCCGTGCATTCTTACATGTGACATGAGCTGTCTTCAAAACCTTACAGGCTTCTAAAACATGTACACCTCCATGTCCAATGAGAGCGTGAATCCTGAAAAAATCACAGGCAATATCGGGAAAAATTCGAGAAAGGAGTAACCTCTTAAAATTAGAAACATGTACTCGTACATTTTATAAGTTGCGGTTGAAGTACGAAAAAGAATCTACTTGATCAATGATGTTAATGCCCAGCATTAAGTACCTAAGATACAAACTTCTTGCTATGTACAATAAGACAAACAATTTCATATTAGCAGAAAAAGGCCAGGCCTAGAAAACAATCCATATCGCCATAGTCAGACAAATGGGGGCAGTGCAACAGATGATAGAATAGTTTAGCACCCGTCGCATCCATTCTCTAATAAACAAAGAAGATTCAAAGATCGATATATGACCCGTAACACTTTTTTTTTTTGCAGTCATTGAGATCCCGAAAAATGGACAAATTCCTATTTCCTCTTGACGCCTATCGTTATCGTAATGATAAACAGCCAAAAGAAATAAAAAAGAAAAAGAGACATACGAAATCAAAGCGCAAATCTTCTTCAAGAGCGATAATAAAAGCTTTGGCCAAGATGTAGTTAGAATTAGATGGATTTCCTAAAACTGCAAGCCAAGAAGTTTCTTATGGAGTCAGATCGAATTTTAATGTATACATCTCCTAAAACTGACGAATATTGTTTGCTTTTACTTTGTTTTACGTCATATGTTTCATACCAACATTTGAGCCAAAGTTACTCCTGAATGAGTCAGCAGCAATCAACAAGTTCTTCTAATTTAGTGCATCAACACTTTCAGCTAGCTTCACGGAGTCGAGATTATTACATAAAGCATTGAAAACCGTATCAAGGCTGAGGTTATCGGTAATGACTCAAAGGTTCACATCAATTATATTTATGCAACCTACACAACTAGTACAGTGAATCATTCAAGCAGACAAGATGAACTAAGTCAGATTCGAAGCTATATTCATGCTGATCTGATTCAGGCATTTCATCAAATTAGGGGTGATTAATACAAACAAGAGATCTAAATGCAACATTGAAGCATCTATTCCTATCCAAGCTATCACAACAGCATCAATATGAGTTCAGATCATCAGTAAATCATTAATCAGAGACAGATTTCACATAAATGTTAATTAGATTCTCCGTTTTCTTTTTTTTCCTCCACGAATAGCTGAATGCGGAGCATATGAAGGAAAAGTGCGATTGCCGGTCATGAACTGTGATTGGACTAGAAATAGGAAGTCATGGAAGTGTCGACAGTGACGAAGCCAGCAAAGGAGCTTCGAACGGATCATGAGTGCTTCGGAATTATCAACCAAAAAACAGAATGAATTGGGCCGTGACTCACCGATGAAGGAGCTTCGAACGGATCCTGAGTGTTTCCTTCATGAGCTGTTATTGGTGAGGCGCGACTTCGAAATGGTGAACTGGCAATATCACGGTGGTTGCTCGGGACTGACCTCAGAAAATTAGTCAGCAACTCCGATGAATTGTTCTAGCTTCCAGCTTGTGTTCTGTGGATCTGCAACTCCGATGGCAAGTGACGGTAAATGCTCGTGATCGGAGATGGTGGATTCCGGCATCGGTCAGTGGGAGAGAAGTTTCTGGAATTTTTGGATTGAGAGATGATTTCTTACTCTGCTCTATGTGAATCTGCATACAAAGCAGAGTAAGGAATTTGTTACTGATCCGGCTTTCAAAACTTGAACTCCCGTGCATGCTTACATGTGACCTGAGCCGTCTTCAAAACATTATAGGCTTCTAAAACACGTACACGTCCGAGGAGAGCATGACTCCTGAAAAAAATCACAAGCAATATCAAGAAAAATTCAAGAAAGGAGTAACCCGTTAAAATTAGAAACATATTTGATTCCTAGAAAGGGTTACAAAGATAGGGTACATTGTATAAGTTGCAGTTGCGGTGAAAAATAATCTTCATCAAAGATGAGAAGCAATGTCATACTGGATAGCAGTATAAACTCCATGGGGCGTGCTCAAAGATTGAGGAATATATTTGTGCATGCGGATTATGTATAACACGAATTCAATTTCTCGTGCTACCAATGCAGACAATTCTCGACCAGCAACCGACCTGGTTTCGATTCGAATACTATTTGATCAATGATGTTAATGCCCAGCATTAAGTACCTAAGATACAAACTTCTTGCAATATAATATTAGCAGAAAAAGGCAGGCCTAGAAAACAATTCATAGCGTAGCACCCGTCACATCCACTCTCTAATAAACAAACATGTCTTACATCTGCGGTAGGGGATGTGAGGGATCTGGATCCGGCAATCATTTGGCAATTTGGTAGTCGATACATCAATCAACCTTTCCAATGATGGGCAGTCATCAATGTACAAGTCATTCAAAAACTCTAACTCGTCAAGGCCCTCGACAACCTGTAGACCATCGCAGTCCCCGAAGTGTAACTCCTCAAGCTTCTTTAAGTTTGATAAACCCCCGAACACTTTGCAAAGAACGACACTGCGAGACCCAAAAATATTTCCACATTTCGAGGTGCCGAGTACATGAATTTGGAGTATCTCCGGGCAATAATTAGTACTTGAACCTTCTCAACTGACATAATACCCCGGACGGAAGAATTAGTCTCCCTTCCTCCATGATCAACTCATTAGCGGACTCCGCTTCACCTACGTATCCTATCCTTCCCAAGGACTCGCACTTGTCGATACTTAATACCTCCAATGATTCAAACACCCCGGCAAATTGGATCTCAACAAGCTTTGGGCAATCTGCTACTTTGACGGTTTTTAGCTTCCTCAAGTTTGATAGCCCGAGTCTCTCCAGGGTATCACAACCACGGCCTCCCGGAATCAACTCGGTTAAATTTTGAAGTCGAAGCCCGCTGAGTTGAATTTCTTGCACTTGAGACCATGTGAGCTTTAAAGTTGACAAGTTTTCTAATCTGGATGAGAGTGACACGGTTGAATTGAACTTACGGAGTTTCAAATTTAACGAGACGATGGAAGTTGCACGAGTGTTCGCGGTCCAAACCGGACAAACGAAGTTCCTTTAATCGAGAAAGGGAAGCCAACTCGGTGGGAGCGAGGGACATTGAGAAGTTCCAATTTCAACTCCTTCGGTTTGGATAACTTCCCTATTTGCCCTAAACCACCGGTGCAAATTTGACCTCCATATTTCCGACGAGAGCCCTCATATACGTCCAATAGAACCAAATTCGTCGGATTCGAGACGTCGGGACTATTCGCAACGATTTAGATGACACTCGTAGATTGTTTAAACTTGTCGGAAGCGTCGGCAGCTCTTGAATCTCATCACAATCTATTAACTCTAGCGTTTGTAGGCAAGGAAGCATACTAAGCGTCTCGGAACTTCACCGATGCATGTGCTTAACAAGCGTAGGACTCTTAGAAAGGGCAAAATTCCGATTGCGAAGGAAGTCGACCTTTTAAATTGGGACTACGTATTCGAAGCACTTCCAGATTCTCAAGCATTATAGCGCTCGGTATCTCCCAAGAATTTGCCGAATGTACTCTAATATTGCCATTGTCAAAGTGGAGCTCACATAATGATTTCAACTTCCATATGGAATCCGGTAGTTTCTTCACTTGGACACTCCTCGACCAAGAAGTGCTTCGGATTCACTAGGTTCCCGATTTCTTCGGGCAAATTTGCAAGAGAGCAGCAAATTCTAATCTTCGTGTCAATCAAAGACTTCAACATCCCAATAGAGCCATCAAGTTTCCTTAAATTGGAACATCCTTCGAAATTAAGCCTCTCTAAATTTGGGCATCCAGAGAAGTCCGGGGTTCTCTTTATGTTGTTGCAATATTCAAGAGAAAGAACTTTCAATTTCCCCGCCATCTGTCAAAATGAATACAATATTCAATGGATGAACAATCAAATATTTCATTCAAAGAAAATAGAACAAGAAGAGGCAAATTACTCACCTTGATTAAGCTATGTAGTTTCGAATTATCTATGAAGGCATTGTGCGAAAATTCAAGAACTACCACATTATTTAAGCGCATATTTGTTGGCTTAAAAAACAACCGATGAGGAGGATTACTCCAAAAAATCCAGCTTAAATTGGTAAGGCTCTTTGCTAAGTTACCACGAAAGGTTCCCCCACTCAACTCGAGGTACCGTAGATGTTGAAACCTTCCAATCTCCTCACTTGTGATAGTCTTATTATCACTTTTGCATAAGTCGAGAGTCAATGCTTGGACGTTCTTCTTCGTCCGCAAATGAAAGTAATAAATGAGGGATATTCAGTATTTTGTTTTAGAGGAAAATGGTAACAACGGAAAAAGAAGAAAGAGAAAACAGTATCCTAGTGCAGCATAGAGGATTTTCTAGTAAGAGAAACTGTTAGTTTTCTCTTAGGTACATTACCTCCTTTGTTCTTATTGCATCGAGGACCTCCTTGTCAATCCATATCCTACTCCGCTCTTCAGGATTTATTAGATTTTCTCGACGTATGATTTCCCTTCCAAGATCTTTGAGTTGGTCGTGCATCCAAAACTTATTTTTCACGATCTTTACCAATGACATGCTAATGAGGACATCAACTCCAATATCTCGGGAAAAAATCACAATCTTTCCACATGTAAATTGCATATGTCGTATGCTCACCAATGAAAAAGCATGCAATATCAAGGAAAATTTGTTGTTCTTTGGTAACTTAAGGCATCATAACCGATCTTCAACTTTTCAAAAACATCATCGTGAGGTGCTTTGCTTAGCTTCTCCAATGTGTCTCTCCACATTTGTTGCCTTTTGTCAAAGAGAAATGAACCAATTACTTCAAGAGCCAACGGAAGTCTCCCAAGAGCAGCTACGATTTTCCTTGAAAGACCCTTGTAAACATCTCGACGGGGATGCACTATTAAATGCATGCCTACTGAAGAGCTCGAGCGCATGATCACTACTCATCACCTTCATTTCATATTCTGAGATTTGGTAGTTTGGTCTATTGATTCGTAAAAGATCTTTATTTCTAGTTGTAATCAATATTCTAGATCCCGAATACAAGGTACTCCTTCCGACTAATTTCTCTACTTGCTTGCGATTAGCAACATCATCAAGTACAATGAAAACTTTTTTATTGCGAAGTACTTCTTCAACCCTCTTTGTTCCATAATCAATTTCGTCAATGCTTCTTGCTACTACAGGATGACCGATTTCGGATAATATCTTCTTTTGTAACTCAATTAAGCCATCGGTTCTTAATGACTTCGCTCGAACATCTTCCATGAAACAACAACACTTTCCAAAATTGGAAGAGAGTTGGTTAAATATGACTTTGGCGAGAGTCGTTTTACCAATACCACCCATGCCATGAATTCCAATGAGCCGCACATCGTCGAGCCAATATCTAACAATTCTGTGAGTGCTGCAACTTGTTCATCAATTCCAACTAAATGTTCAGTCCTGGATCTATGTTTTGTCTTCAGCTTTTCCACGACCTTCTCAACGATCAATTTAATCACATCACCGTAGCTGCCACAATTGAAAACCATTTTAACGAGGGGAACAATGATGTTATTCAAGCACCAGATAAGCTACAAAATAATCTGGAAGTGATTTTCCAACAGTGCATATTGGACATTAACGTCACACCAAACATACTTCTACGCATTTAACAGTGGGTGCACCATGTCATAACCCGGAGTACTTGATTCCAACATGAGATTAGCAATCTTGGAATAATGTTGATAACGTCTGCGAAAAATAGACGTATAAGTATTTGTGCAGTTGGAATTGATATTTCAGGGTTTATGCTAGACCGACAATTATATAAGTTGGACATGGTGTATTCAATAGGAGAAATGTTTAAGGTATTGCAAGATTAAATAATAAGATGGGAATGTACATGTCATTTCATTATCCCATTCTTTTTCCTCCCTCTGTCCACAATCTAATATTATTCTAGCTACCTAGCCATTATTATATCATCATTCACACACTACACCGGATGAACTTGCTAAGCACTTTCCCATTTTTTTCTACTAATGTAACATAGGTTTGTTAATTTGGTAATACTATAGTAGCATAGCTATTATACCATGCTGGAATTCTTTATATCTATGATCCAGTGTTAAAAGGAAAATTGGGGAAACAATCTGGAAAGCAATTAGCTTACCCTTTGTACTTCTTCACTTCCCACCCCTTTATAGCATCAACATCCATGAGAGCCTCTCTACATGCCTCTACTTGCTCATTGCTCAGCTTCTTCTGCGTTCCAAATTGAGTATGGCATCGCGATACAAAGGAGTTTTCAGCTTAACATCGTCAGGTTCCACGTCGAAGAAAATGGGTAGAATCTCTTTTTACCTTCCGATTTGAAAGTATTTGCCACGATTTGCGTGAGCTCACGGAGGCACCATTGGCTCGAAGCATATGTCCGAGAGAAGACGGGTATGTAGATTTTGGAGTTGTCGATCGCTCGCTGAAGCGATCCATCGATTCTTTCACCGACACGGAGCTCTTCATCGTCTCGAAAAACGCATACTCCAGCGTCGGTCAAGCTATGGAAGAGGAAGTCGGTGAATCCGACGCGAGTGTCGGGTCCTCTAAAGCTTAGGAACACTTGGTACTCGCTTCCCGACGACGTACTTGCATATGAGCTAGCCATCGCATAAGTTTGTTCTGCTTAGCGGATCTCTCTCTCCCTGTGTGTGTGTGGGTTTGTCTGAATGAGCCTAAAGATGGGATGTGATCCTTCGTTAGGCCTTGGCCATTACTGAGACTGACCCGATTTTTTCGACGGAGAATGTGGCCTCGTCAACGTCAACGTCAACGTCAACGTCAACACGTTCTTTCGAAGAACTTGCGTAAGCAATAGAGTGAGTCAATTCATCGTAATGCAGTGAGATTTTAGATCTCCAGTGGAGCCCCCGACCACCTTGCATGGCTGTGAAGCTGCTTATGTTTTCCAGATAAAACATTAGTTTCCTATCTCTGCGGCGACCGTCCCTGTCAGTTGTCATAGTTACTGTTTGTTTCATGCATATTGATTTGCTGTGTCAACAACCCGGGGCATGTTTAGAGATGGAGAACCTCTTTATCTGTATTTCACATTTTCTGTTCATCTCTTTTCCCATATAGCATTGGCAAGTTAAGCATGCTGCTCAGTTTGTAGCGTATTGCCCTTCACAAATTTGAATACTCATGTTATTTCCTTCCATAATTGCCGTTACTTAATCTTACATGACTTGATTCGCTCAAAAAAACTCACGTGACTCAAATTTTCTTGCCAAAATCACTCATTTTCTATAAAATAAACGGAGCCCAAAGAAACAATCTTTTTCTTTTCTTAACGAATGATTTAGTTAGACGTTCCGATAAGAGAAATCCATTAAAGTCTGCAATCACTCGTTGTCCCGAAATTACTTTACAATACAGAATTATTACCCTTTTATCGACCGACATCAGCGTACTGTTCCTCGTCCTTTTGGTGGGGGGACAGGTGCATGTGAAAATGCTAGGCAAAGTCGCACGAATTTCTCTTTCATTTTAAGTCAAGGGTGGTTCACCAAAATAGAAAAGTCCTGGGACAATTACGAGCGACGACGGAGACAAATTGGAGTGGCTTAAATTCCGCAATTGACGATCCAGGACACGGCTTGCGTCAGTCCTGGCCAGCTGAAGAATTTTCTTTCCTATGGATAAGTCTTGCACGCATCCGAACATGTCGTGGCTACTGATCCCTACGCATGCTCGCCCGTATGATTGACGGTCATGATAGACCCGATGACGGTAGACTCAAGTCTAAGACAAATGCGATAAAGAAGTGCCCGATCAAAAACAGAAGGTGGACTCAAATCTAGATAAATGGGAGGGTTTGGAAAACCCAAACCACGAGATGCTCCAATTGAATCTACTTGAGAAGGTCCATACTTCCGTTCCCATTGGTGGGTGGCTTAAAAGCCCAATGCAACCTAGGAGTGTGCAACCGAATTGGGTTTGTCCAAAAACTGGACCGGACCACCAATAGATAGGTTCGGGAACCGGTTTCGGTTCAAACCGGTTCGGAAACCAATTGGAACCAGATTGTTCTCGGATCCAAGTGAAGACCCACTAGGGAATTGGACCGATTTTGGAACCCATTTTTAGCTACTATTAAAAAAAAAAAATAGTAATCGCTCGCCTCACCTCCTCTGTTTTTTATGGATTATAATTTCGATTGCTTATATTAAGTATAGTTGGACTGCCACATGGTTTTCGAACTTTGATTAGTATAAAATGCAATAGAATTAAAGGTAATAAAATTAAGAAAAACAAATAGGTATGGTTGGACAGCCACATGATTTTAGTACTTTGGTTAGTACGAACCGAAATCGAATTAAAGGTAATAAAATTAATAAAAACACGAACGGAAATTAATGAATTGAAAGGAAAATCAATATTTGAGTCGCCATGTTTTTTTTTTCATTTTTCGAAAAAAATGACTACGTGTACGGTCACTTATTCATCGTGTGCATAAAAATTTAAAGGATATAAGTCCCGAGGAGTAATGAACTGGTCCCAATTTTGCACAGAGTGAGTTGTTTCCTTTCTCCCGTTTAAAGTTTCAGCGGAATTGATTATATTCCCTTCCCACTCGCCTAGAAAATGAATAATTTGGCCACTTTCCTCCTTTTTCCTTTTTAATGCTCTCGAGCTATTCACTTCCGATGACCGGGATTGTTAAACAATTATTACGAGAAAATTGAAACTTTAAGTTAATAATTGTACTATTTTTTTTTATCATAAGCGATATTTTAATGGGAATGGTACTTTTTTTTTTGGGCTTATTTTAAGTCATTTACTTAACTGCACACTTAGCATTAGCCCAGCAATCTTATTCATATGATGATTAACAGGAAAAAAAACTCGGCTAAGGCCCGTATAGCAACCATTCGATTCGAAAAAGTGATTTTTATTAAAATGACTTTTTTCGATTCTGTTCCCTAAATGAGCTTCTAGAGAACCGTAACGCGTTTGGTAATCGTATAAAATTTTTGTTCCCGAAACGTAAATGTGTTTGGTAAATGCACATAAGTTTGTTCTCGAGAACAATTTTTTTTTCCCAATTTTTGTCATTTAAGTCAAATAATGACGTAGTTACTTTGTGAAATTTCATCTTACATTTCGAATTAATCGAAAATTAATTCATATTGATTCTCTTATTTAATATATTGCATATTGAAATGTAAAAATAAGTATCAAGAATCATCACAAGTCATTTTCACCATTTATTGTGAGGTTTCATCCAACTCTTTTGAGCGAGCGGATAACCAACACAAGTGACACACTCGTTTCTACAAGGCAAATGCACAAGACTATCCTACATTGTATGTCACGTCCCGAACCCTACGAGCCATCGACATCCCACCTGGCCAACACTATATACAGCTCTCCGGGATCCAAAGGCCAACAAATATAACACTTGCGGAAGCGAAACAATTCCCGTACGAAATTAATTAACATAACGATGACTTGGGACGGTAAAACAACTTATGTACATATACACAATTGTTATAACCTTCAAACCTAGGGTTTGAGGCCATCAGACAAGCCTCGTGACCACCTATAACAAAAGATTACGTGGTCGAAGCCCGCTATGCTTCCAAAAGAAAATACTCTACAAAAGCTCAAGAGGCCAACTACACCGGGCCTCGTCCTCGCTTATCCGGCACGATATCGACTCTCGCCTCCAACTCATCCTCGTCAAGCTCATGTGACTGTTCCGCATCCAATCGCTCTACAACCTCCCCATCTTCTCTTGGTACCATGACCTTGGGGAATATCGAATCTCCCGGGCGGATTATTCATTGCTGATGCGGAGTGTCCGAAAAACAACGAACCCACGACGGGGTGAGATAAAATATCGAAAGCTAGCCCCTAACCCTAGGTTAGGGCTCTAGTGCCTCCAGACAAGTTTTAAAAACAGCAACTTTTCAACATATCCTTCTTCACCTCAATAATTCAACTAATAAATATCGGAATATTCCATACTTGTTCCGAAAATGCCCACACTTTCTCAAATATTTTACGTTACCCTCATATTGATATTTCACGTCTCATCTGGAATAAAAAAATATTCCACGTTGCTCCAAAGCCCGTTCCACGCTTCAGGCTATCGTATAAAATTCCATGTTACTCCGAAAAATTCCACGTTACTCCAAAAAATATTCCACGTTACTCCACGACTTCATACAAGTTCGTAACATTGAGCCTCGGACCTTTATGGAACACGGCTCCAAATATATATACACTAGGGTCTCGGACACATAGGAATACGACCCATAAATCTCGGTCTCGGACACATAGGAACACGACCGGATTAAGTCTCGGACAATTAGTCGAACACGATTCACTTTGGTCTCGGACGACTTAATTGAACATGACTTTCACACTTTCTCGGTCTCGGACAATCGGACGAATACGGCTCACTTTGGCCTCGGATCGACTTGATTGAATACGACCTTCATACTTTCTCGGTCTCGCATAATCGACGAATACGGCTCACTTTGGCCTCGGACGACTTGATTGAATACGACCCATAAATCTCGGTCTCGGACACATAGGAACACGACCGGATTAAGTCTCGGACAATTAGTCGAACACGACTCACTTTGGTCTCGGACGACTTAATTGAACACGACTTTCATACTTTCGAGAATAGACAGAGCTGCGTAATAACGCCTCGGGTCACTATCCCGCGTTTAACGCCTCAGGATATTATAATACTCATAACCCCACGTTTAACGCCTCGGGGTATAATAATAGTAAAGCCCGCGTCATAACGCCTCAGGCTATAATTCCTCAATCCAACATCGAGCCCGCGTCATAACGCCTCAGGCAACATATGGTCTTATAAAGTACAAACCCCGTCGTCATAACGCCTTAGGGTAAAAATTCCACATTTCCTCTCTTTCATTCCACTTAAGACCATATACCACAATAATTTCCCGATCACTCGTCCGATATCACATGATCCTTTAAATACTTCCGATCGATCAATCCTTGCCACGTGATCCTGCTAGATTCCTTGATTAGCAGATCGAGATCATCCGGTCTCACCAATTTTCTCTAATAAAAGATCGGGACCATGCGATCTCTCCAATGTTTCTCAATTGCCCAATCGAGACCACTCGATTAAATTGTATTGGCAAACACTCAATCGGGACCACGTGATTCACTCACGTTAGAGAATTAATACATCGGGGCCACCCGATTAATTTATGCTACCACAGAATTAAATCCACGCCCAGGCGACCATAATACTCTAACGTGGCAATAAATAAATATCGTACAACTAATAATATACTAACGTAGGAATTTATCGGGGCCGAACAATTATTAATTTCTAATGTGCAAATAAATTCACAACTATAGTATTAAACTATAGTAATACCACGTCTAATTAAATACCGTGGCATAACAATATTTAGTCACATATAAATAAGCACTGTGGCATAACGAAATAATGTTACATAAAAAGTAATCGTAGTTAACATATAACCTAACCATAGTTTAAAAGTAACTAGAGTTAATCAATAACCTAACCATGGTTAAAACAATAACTAGAGTCAAGGAATAACCTAACCATGATTAAATACTTGCATAAAGTAACCATGGTCAAACTTTGACCACACACAATCTCTCTTGACTTTACTATTCATGCAAGATCACCAATTTCTCTCTCCTCCTCCTCTTCATTCTCGGCCAAGGCATGAAAATGGCCAAAAACAACCAATTTTTCATCCAAATCTACTCAATCTCAAGTCCCTTAGCAACCTAGATACCTAATCAAGGTTTAGGAACCAACTTACTTGATTTCTAGCCAAATCCTTTGGTGAAAATCAGCTGGAAACCGAAGCAAAAACTCCCTCTCTCAAACCGGGTCAGATTTGCCTCATCCGGACCTTTGCCCCTTCAAACGGACCTACGGGAAAAACTACCGGGCCAAATCGGGCTTATAATATGTCCCTGGAAAGCTAAGACAATAAGCTTTCAAATGGAAGTAGTCTTACCTCAAACCGACATGGGACGAATAAGTTATGGCCGGAACAGTGGAGCTGTCGGGACAGGGCAGCGGGTTGGGCGAGAGAGAGAAGTGAGGGAAAATTGTGTGCAAATGAAGAAGACGAATATGGTGGGTAGATAAGCTAGGCTAGGATATTTTGGGATGAAAAGTTTGACTAGAATTCTTGGTCTTAGAAATGATGAGACAAAGACTTGTGGGTCCCACCAATAATTCATCTCCTTTCCCATATCCAGTCTAGATTTCACTTTTTCGAACACTTTGGGGCGAATCGTGAAATACACATGCTCGGGATGAGGCGACATCCAATATATTAATATTGAAATCCTTGAAAGTCCGACGTTCAATTTCGAAGTCCAATTCATTTCAATTGTTGGCATTCTTTATTGTCGATATCTGATTTCGAGATCTCATTCAATCATTAGCCCGGAAGAGGGTCGAAATTCGGAAGTCGTAATTTTTCCCCCTTGCAAAATTTCGTCCTCGAAATTTGCAATCCTCCAATCATCTCGTCTTATGGGGTACTAACGCCTCATCGCTACCACGCTTTCCAAAGTAGTTCTTGTCGTCACTTGACACTTCGATAACGTCCTTAACAAAGCAACGGTTTTCATCCTTCAAAGTTTTTTTTTTCCTTTGGTCCTCAACTGTGTTCGCCTTCCTCTTCAATATAGAACTTGTACACCCGTCTATTGGACTTCAAGATTTTTATCCTCAACTTTGAGGTTTCTTTTCCAAGTACTCAAAAGTCTGGATTTCCTCCCTATTCTATTCGTTTCCATGACCCTTAGAAGTCCGGGTCCATTCATCGCCACATCTCAATTCCTTTCGACCTTTAGGCTTGATGCTGCAAGTAGCCATCAAGCTAGTCAATTGTTAAACTTTCAATTTAGAAGTTGAATCTCTTATTCCTCGAGGTGAGATCTGTCCCTTCGTTGCCAAATGCAAGACGCTCAATTTTCGATTGTATGCCTCCGCTACTTAATTCACCATTCTTAAGTGATAAGGGCATCACAAGTCATGACCTTTCCTTTAGTTCCCTTTGGGGAAGTCAATATTTCTAACTCTTGTAGTTCACATAGGTGCGAGGTCATTCCTTGCACAAGTAACACTCCCATCTCCATAAACAATTTCATCCACTCACCCTATGTCTCGTCCTTAGTCCCTTTCATCAATGGAATAATTCTTGTGGAGAATCTTCCTACGATCCGTCTATGACAATCCATCAATTCTAAGAAACTTCAAATTTCCATAACTCACATCGACCTTAATCGATCCATCATCACTTTCTACCCATGAAGCATTCATAGGGATCCTCTCTCTCGAACTTCACACGACCAATGAATTTCACCTTATTCGACCCAAAACTCACGCTCTTCACACTTAGCATACAATGATGGTTTCCTCAGGGTCATGCTTCTTGTGACTCCTTAAACGAGTCCGATCATCGTCTTTAAAGACGGTAACAATGAATTCAATTATTCCTTGGATACACAATCCGACTATTGTCGCCTCTTGCTACCAGATGTCGATTCGTTTAAACCGTCATTCGTACCATCCACTTGAGAGCTTATGCTTTGGCTCTATGTCTTTATAGATTTCCAGTTAGACTATGCCACACTTTGTTCATTTTTATCCCTCTTTCCTCGGGAAGCATCGTTGCCTCAATCTCTTGGTTCCACAACCAGCTAATGCGATCTTGTCCCCATTTCATTCATTCATTTGAACATCAACATTTCCTGGAATTCAACATTGTCTACAAGACAGTTCCTCGGAATAATTTTACGGAGATCATTCGAGTTCGCTTCTTCTTTCTCGGCCTAGACGTTCAATCTTAATTCCACGACAATTAGAACTTTCTCTTCCTCCACACTAGGGTCTCTTACCTTATGAAGGAAACAATACACTTCGGTGGCATTCTTCTACTTCGAATCCACTTCGCCCTGGAGTTCACGCCAATAGCGGTGTTCTTACTCTAGGATTTAGATGCCTCCACACTTGACATTCTCTTGTAATAACCCGAGTCATCTTTAGTGACAAGATTCAAAGGAGTCGAGGTTCTTCCTCGATCCCCGCACATCCACACCTTGGATATCTTAATTGATTGAATCAATTCACTTTGCGGTTATAATCCAAGTACCCCTTTTTCCTTACTCATCCATCCATGAACACGGGAGTAGTCGGGATTATCGAGTCCATTTACTTTCCTTTCCATTAACGACCATCCCATGATCCAATCGCCATTTAAAAATGACACCATATCCTTTAGGATGATAACTCACAATACCACTTCCGGTGGTCCCAATTCAACCTCACTTACTCGCATATAAATCAACAAAGTCGACAACCGACATAGCTTTTTCCATAATTTTTCCCGGTGACAAAAAGAGAAGAAACTTCAATCTTTCATTATAGGCTCTACGCCAAGGTAATAGCCATTCCTCACAGGCACATTCTCGTGCTCCACAAGGAAAAATTCCCTTACTCGCAATTCATGAATGAAAATTCTCTTGCTTATTCCTCTTCCGATCATCCACTTTATTCATTACGACCCATTACCATTCCCGAGAATCGGGAGTAACAACTAGCCATAAGGCTTTCGAATTCCAATCCACGCAGGAACTTCACGTCTCATTAATAGGGTCACTAACCACCCTTAGTACACCAAGACAACCTTCGAACTTTATCTCGCATTGGTGGATCGCTTCGATCTTTGCAAAGCGATTAAAGGTCGGATAATCCTTGTTCTCGAGTATCTTTAGAAAGATACTTTCTATTGAACAACTTGGCGAAGACAATCTAGGCAGATATCATGCCTTCAAGGAAAAACTCTTCCTTTAGTGATCTTTCACCAATCATCGACGGTCTCTTAAGGCTAGTAAATCGCGAGGGTGACTTTCTTTTCATCCGTGCACTCAAAACCTCCGAGGTTTCCTTACACAATCCCCAATCCAGAGGAAGGCAGTTTCAAATTCACTCTCTCTCCATCGAACTTAATCAATCTCACTCTTATACATCCTTCCACAAGCTTTCTTTCCATAGATTTTCTTTTCCATTCTCTATCGTTTTTCCTACGATCTTTACCATTTACTTTGCTAACAACACAATCAACAAAGTAGTAGTCTTATCTGCTTTGGGAAACAACGGCAACTCCTTCTCGAGTCCGCCTACCCATCGAATTTCAAATTTCTCTTAAGGTTCTCTTGACCCCTTCAACTCTAGGGTCTCGTACAATTTACAAGCTCGGGCCAAATGCTCTTCCAGGGCTCGTACTCCCAGCTTATTCATCTTTACTCATTTCTTAGGATTCCTTTCGGTTCTGGAATTTTCTCATATCTTGCATACTCGAGCCAAATGCTCCTCTAGTGACCTTACTCTAGTCGTTCGACCTCATTAGGTTCTTATGACACTTGAACCCCTACAATTCCCTCCGGGAATTAAAGACTTAAGTCATCTACTCGAGCCCTAGCGGTTTCATGCTGCTCATCTCATTATCTCGTCACGAGTAATCAATCACCTAGTGGTTCTTAGGCAACTCTCAACTACTTGCCAATTATCCAAGGGTTTCAAATCACCCTTAACCGGTGACTACCTATCAAGCTAGCCTCAACGAGGCAATTTCTCGTTAACCGCCAATTATTAGGCAAGCCTCAACTAGGCCAACATCAAGCAACCATTCAAGGCATTACTTCGGTGAGTCAATCGCTCATATTTTAAGTATAAAGGCACATGTTCTTCTAATACGAACACAATAGGCTATCACACTTTCGAAGATACCGGTTCAACGGGGTATGAACTCCTCACACCGTCCTAATCTCTCGTTAGACCTTAGCCATAACAATCACATGATGCCAACTACATAATGGCATCCATCGCCCAAAGACGAAGCTTTTAATAATGCCAATCCCAAGCACCATCACAAATACCAAGCAAATTTTGAAATTTCAGCTTGAGGATCAACTCGGTGCAACACGTCTCTTAATCAAGATCGACTTAACTCGATACCTAGACTTCTCCTTTCAATTTATGGCCCGGGTCATTCTCGCCTCCTTGCTATCTTAGAAGCTCGTCGGGAGCCGCTCTTTGTCTGGACCTCTCTGTCCCGGCGATCACTCCCCGCCCTCATTAGACATGGTCGTTGCAGGTTGTCCCAAGTCATACACTTACGGAGAAAGCCCCGTTCCACACGTCCCATACCATGCTTCATTACGGTTTATAGGTATCCCGTCAACTTGTCCCATACCAAGTGACAGGTTTATTAGGTCCGATAGTGATAAGCTCATGCATGCACATTCATTGACTTTCGTTTTAATGCCACAAACACCTGCACTGTATGATTGTCCTCATTACTCGACATGCCATAGTCGCTTCCGCATCAATTCTTATCCACAAAAGATCTCTAATTCCACCAACGACCGTCACGTCTCACGGATCCATTGCCTATATTCTAGCATATTCTTCAAGTTGAGTCATTAACAAATCATATTCATAGTCATATAATCCAACCGACCCTTCACTCAAAAACAATCCTCTATTAGCCTCAACCACATGTACAACCTCAAAATCCATACTTATGGCTCCTCAATTTCCTGCTTGCTCACTTATAAATCTCAATAATATCATCACCCAAGTTTACCAATAAAACAAAATGATACTAGAACCATTCGAATACAATACAAGTTCAAGCCTATAATCCTCAAGATTCAGAAATCAATGCCTTATCCTAAGGGTCCCAAGATCTAAGCGTCCCCAAGTCATCACTCCTTATTACTCCAAGTCTCAATCTCATTTGATCGAGCTGACCTTGCTCGATACCACTTAAACGGGGATGTCACGCCCCGAACCCTACGAGCCGCCGACATCCCACCCGGCCAACACTATGTACAGTTCTCCAGGATCCAAAGGCCAACAAATATAACACTTGCGGAAGCAGAAACAATTCCCCGTACAGAAATTAATTAACATAACGATGACTTGGGACGGTAAAACAACTTATGTACATATACACAATTGTTACAACCTTCAAACCTAGGGTTTCGGAGGCCATCTGACAAGCCTGTGACCACCTATAACAAAAGATTACGTGGTCGAAGCCCGCTATGCTTCCAAAAGAAAATACTCTACAAAAGCTCAAGAGGCCAACTACACTAGGCCTCGTCCTCGCTATCCGGTACGATATCGACTCTCGCCTCCAACTCATCCTCGTCAAGCTCGGGTGATCGTTCCGCATCCAATTGCTCTACAACCTCCCCATCTTCTCTTGGTACCATGACCTTGGGGAATATCGAATCTCCCGGGCGGATTATTCATTGCCGATGCGGAGTGTCCGAAAAACAACGAACCCACGACGGGGTGAGATAAAATCTCAGTAAGCTAGCCCCTAACCCTAGGTTAGGGCTCTAGTGCCTCCGGACAAGTTTTAAAAACAGCAACTTTTCAACATATCCTTCTTCACCTCAATAATTCAACTAATAAATACCGGAATATTCCACACTAGTTCCGAAAATTCCCACACTTTCTCAAATATTTTACGTTACCCTCATATTGATATTTCACGTCTCGCATCGGAATAAAAAAATATTCCACGTTGCTCCAAAGCCCGCGTTCCACGCTCAGGATATCGTATAAAATTCCACGTTACTCCGAAAATTCCACGTTACTCCAAAAATATTCCACGTTACTCCACGACTTCATACAAGTTCGTAACATTGAGCCTCGGACCTTTATGGAACACGGCTCCATATATATATATACACTAGGGTCTCGGACACATAGGAATACGACCCATAAATCTCGGTCTCGGACACATAGGAACACGACCGGATTAAGTCTCGGACAATTAGTCGAACACGACTCACTTTGGTCTCGGACGACTTAATTGAACACGACTTTCACACTTTCGGTCTCGCACAATCGACGAATACGGCTCACTTTGGCCTCGGATCGACTTGATTGAATACGACCTTCATACTTTCTCGGTCTCGGCTAATCGACGAATACGGCTCACTTTGGCCTCAAACGACTTGATTGAATACGACCTTCATACTTTCTCGGTCTCGCATAATCAGACGAATACGGCTCACTTTGGCCTCGGACGACTTGATTGAATACGACCCATAAATCTCGGTCTCGGACACCTAGGAACACGACCGGATTAAGTCTCGGACAATTAGTCGAACACGACTCACTTTGGTCTCGGACGATTTAATTGAACACGAC
Source organism: Rhodamnia rubescens (assembly GCA_021437795.1). Taxonomy (NCBI): domain Eukaryota; kingdom Viridiplantae; phylum Streptophyta; class Magnoliopsida; order Myrtales; family Myrtaceae; genus Rhodamnia; species Rhodamnia rubescens. The sequence goes on from JAILYA010000040.1 coordinate 2,469,163, forward strand.
TTTCATACTTTCTCGAGAATAGACAGCTGCGTAATAACGCCTCGTGTCACTATCCCGCGTTTAACGCCTCGGGATATTATAATACTCATAACCCGCGTTTAACGCCTCGGGGTATAATAATAGTAAAGCCCGCGTCATAACGCCTCAGGCTATAATTCCTCAATCCAACATCGAGCCCGCGTCATAACGCCTCAGGCAACATATGGTCTTATAAAGTACAAACCCGCGTCATAACGCTTCAAGGTAAAAATTCCACATTTCCTCTCTTTCATTCCACTTAAGACCATATACCACAATAATTTCCCGATCACTTCGTCCGATATCACATGATCCTTTAAATACTTCCGATCGATCAATCCTTGCCACGTGATCCTCGCTAGATTCCTTGATTAGCAGATCGAGATCATCCGGTCTCACCAATTTTCTCTAATAAAAGATCGGGACCATGCGATCTCTCCAATGTTTCTCAATTGCCCAATCGAGACCACTCGATTAAATTGTACCGGCAAACACTCAATCGGGACCACGTGATTCACTCACGTTAGAGAATTAATACATCGGGGCCACCCGATTAATTTATGCTACCACAGAATTAAATCCACGCCAAAGTACCATAATACTCTAACGTGGCAATAAATAAATATCGTACAACTAATAATATACTAACGTAGGAATTTATCGGGCCGAACAATTATTAATTTCTAATGTGCAAATAAATTCACAACTATAGTATTAAACTATAGTAATACCACGTCTAATTAAATACCGTGGCATAACAATATTTAGTCACATATAAATAAGCACCGTGGCATAACGAAATAATGTTACATAAAAAGTAATCGTAGTTAACATATAACCTAACCATAGTTTAAAAGTAACTAGAGTTAATCAATAACCTAACCATGGTTAAAACAATAACTAGAGTCAAGGAATAACCTAACCATGATTAAATACTTGCATAAAGTAACCATGGTCAAACTTTGACCACACACAATCTCTCTTGACTTTACTATTCATGCAAGATCACCAATTTCTCTCTCCTCCTCCTCTTCATTCTCGGCCAAGGCATGAAAATGGCCAAAAACAACCAATTTTTCATCCAAATCTACTCAATCTCAAGTCCCTTAGCAACCTAGATACCTAATCAAGGTTTAGGAACCAACTTACTTGATTTCTAGCCAAATCCTTTGGTGAAAATCAGCTGGAAACCGAAGCAAAAACTCCCTCTCTCAAACCGGGTCAGATTTGCCTCATCCGGACCTTTGCCCCTTCAAACGGACCTACGGGAAAAACTACCGGGCCAAATCGGGCTTATAATATGTCCCTGGAAAGCTAAGACAATAAGCTTTCAAATGGAAGTAGTCTTACCTCAAACCGACATGGGACGAATAAGTTATGGCCGGAACAGTGGAGCTGTCGGGACAGGGCAGCGGGTTGGGCGAGAGAGAGAAGTGAGAGAAAATTGTGTGCAAATGAAGAAGACGAATATGGTGGGTAGATAAGCTAGGCTAGGATATTTTGGGATGAAAAGTTTGACTAGAATTCTTGGTCTTAGAAATGATGAGACAAAGACTTGTGGGTCCCACCAATAATTCATCTCCTTTCCCATATCCAAGCCCGCATTTCACTTTTTCGAACACTTTGGGGAATCGTGAAATACACATGCTCGGGATGAGGCGACATCCAATATATTAATATTGAAATCCTTGAAAGTCCGACGTTCAATTTCGAAGTCCAATTCATTTCAATTGTTGGCATTCTTTATTGTCGATATCTCGATTTCAAGATCTCATTCAATCATTAGCCTAGAAGAGGGTCGAAATTCGAATGTCACATTGTAGGATGTGCAAACTAAACCGGATCGGCCCCGATTGGACCGGGACCGGACCGAACCGCACGGGTTAGTCCTGTCCTTGAGGGACGCGTCTGGTCCCGGCCCCAATGAATGGGATCGGTGATCAGGCAGTCCATCCCGGTTCCAATGAATGGGACCGATGATCGGCGTCCGGTCTCCGTTCTATGGTGGATGGGCCTAGACCGGACTGCCCATAATATATATAATTATTTATATATAGATATATACAATTAGAAAAAAAAACTAGAAATGTTTGATTTGAAACAAAACAGAACAATGTTAAAAATTAAAAAACAGGAACTAGTTAACCTAATATGTAATTTCCCTAGAATCCCCACGACGCTCACGCCTCGAGTCCTCTCTTCTCGGTCTCCATCATTTAGTTGGAGGATTGCGAGTAAAATCATGCCATAATCTTGATATTTTTTCCGGTTCCCATCTCGATAATGTCCATTGCACATGTTCCATTATGTAAATCTGGTGAACTTTATGCCACTCAGCTTTTCTCTCATATACTGTTTTTTTCTCTTTGTGATTGATGGAGGTTTTTATTCTATATGTTCATAACGACTCGTGAAAAATGGTTTTTTTTTCATTTCCCATATCGGGCTAACTATGATGTATGGTTACCTAGATTTACTTCAATCTTTTCATCTTTCTTTACTCTATCAAAACCGCATGTAGTAACGCAGTTATTGCTTTCAATATCCTTCATGTTCTTCCATTTAGAGGCCTATCTTCTAGCGCACTTACATGATGTCATTCCCCATAGCAAGATGATGGTAGTCTAACGTATTTTTTTATTCAACCGTGGGTATAGATTGTAAATTAACATGCAATCGAAGCATATTGTATTTCAAGGGTTAAATTTTTATAAGTAGCTGGTGTTAATGGTCCCATCGGGCCGGGACTAGGACCGGACCGGACCGCTGGTTCCGATCCTGGTCCGATCCTTGGTCCCGAAAATTGTGGGACCAGGAATTGGTCCGGTCCTCGGTTCCATCTGGGACCGGATCGGCTCGGGACCATGCCCACCCCTACTACATTGGTGTGCGCTTTTGTTTCAAGAAAATCAAATCTTAGTCTTAATTCATCCAAAACTTAAGAACGAGAGTTTGCTAAGTGTTCATGCTAGTTATTTTTTTTTTTTTTTTTCAGAATTTTCTAAAACTAGATTAAGTATAAAGTTCATAAAAACCTACACAAATCACAACCAATGAAATCAAGTGCATAATCAAGGAATCATGACATTGATGAATCGCATCATAGAACCCTAACGGAACCCTAAAGGCTTAGAAAAATGTGGTTCGGGTTTAATTTCAAAGGTGCTTTTCGATTTTTCTAAAAAAAGAACAAAATCTAGGAAATATAGGAAATTTTTGCCCAAATTTATGAAAATGATGTTACACTAACCTAATCTAAGCTTATTCTATTTTTAAAGATTTTCTAAATTTTTTGTGATTTTTTAGAAATTTTCCATTTTTTGATTTTTTAATTTTTTTTTATTATCTTATTTTTTTAAAATAAGACCTCGTTGTTTTGTATTAGGTTGAGGGAAAAGTGACTTCATTCTGTTTTGTGATTCTCAAAAGTGATTCTTTTTTTCAGAGTCAACTTTTTTTTGTTCTTATTTTTGCTATAAAACTAATTCCGATTCTCTAAAAGCGATTCGGGAACATAATCAAAATTAGAATTATTTACATTATCAAATAGGGTTCTCATCTTTTTCTGTTTCAAAAAGTAGAATCAAAGAACTAAAATAGTTATCATGCAGAGGCCCTAAATGGCTGTCCGGATGCAGCTTGGTATGTGTAACACTCACCCAATATTTGCTCCTCTAAGATCATAAGGCAAGGAGAAAAATCTCAGGCTAAATGGCCGACAAAAGTAAAGCAAAAAAGTGAAGTTGGTCAAAAACTCCCACGAACTTTGATGTCCTTCTTTACTCTCTTGATGCCTGGCTTTGGCTGTATTTTGCAGCCTCTTTATCAAAGACCTTTGGGTCTCTAAAATACTTTGAGCAAAAATCATACAATTTGACAATTTATTTTTTAGAGATCTTTGAGAAAATTTATTGTAATTTCAAAGTCATATAAAATTTCTTAGACCAAGGCAGGTCCGGACTATCTGTGGGCTTTAATGTTTCCGGAATGCTAAATATATATTTTTTCTTTTAACTTTGTCCTCGCTGAACTTTCATAATTTTGAAAATGCCTTCGCCTTGCGCGATTAGAGGAAACACATAGCTTAAGTCGTGGATGTGGACACATATGAGAGTAGCAATGACGACGATTACGTAGCGATTGATATAGATAAAGACAATTGGAGACTGAGGTTTTTCTAGAGAAATATATATGGTTTTCCTCTCGTTTGCCTTGAATCTCGTCACGACTATCCGAAAACGTCCGTGAATGTTAAAAAAAATCCAAAAACAAAAGAGAGGCCCCTTTTTTTTTTTTGTCTGTTGTGCCTCGAACCCCCTCCGCCAAAAAGGAAAATGAGAGCACCAAAAGTGCTCAAACCGATTTCGTGCTACAAGTCAAGAGTCAAAAGTTTCTGCCATTCATTGAGGACAAATCTAAAATCATCCTGGATGAAACTGGTCTTGCCGAAGATTGTTGATGTTGGCTAGGCTTAGTTCTTTTGAAGCGGGGATCTTCCTCTAAAGATCAAAGTAGACTCAAAGACTCACATACCGGAGTTAAGATGGGTGATCATCTATCGTATTAATCAATGGATATCACTATTCGGTGATTTTTAATCGTTTCAATGGATAGACAGCCCGGGACGGGGAGAAAATACGAGGTACTTTATTGCTAGAGAGGATGATTCTTGTCAAGGATCGAAAGGCTCAAAACTCCCGCGCACCAGGTTAAAACCATGATTCTTCGAAATTGTTCCTATCATTTTCATTTGCTTTTGTTTCCTCTATTTGGGATTCAGCGAAATCCCTCAATTATGTAGAGTTCCTTAATCAGAAACACCTTTTTTCTATGGAAGAAATAAGCTAGGTTTTAGGTTCCTAGTAGGGAATCAAGGCTCAAAACACACGCCCACAAAATGTTGATCTCCGACCAAAAAAAAAATGCCGATCAATATTTGGTTCGACCAAACTTTTTTCCTTGATTCGAGTAATACTTGTTACGATAATTCTTCACACGTAATCAATGCTTGATTTGGATAAAACGATAAACAAGACAAGTGCAACAAAGTAAAGATGGAGAGACATAGATTTACGTGGTTCGACAAGTTGGCCTGTCTACATCCATGGGGCAATCACACGGAACTCTCTTTGATGACCAGGAAAATTACAACGCACACCTATCTACGTGACAAACACCAAACAAGTGGGTCATACTCTCAACAGCGGACCTTTCTACGGTACAACTCTCACAACCCGGAGATATTGCACACCCAAGATTCCCTTCACAAGAGATCCGAGACCCCCAAACACCATTGACACAAAACGCAGAGCAAAATGCAGAGGAAAACCCCAAACTAAAAACTTACGCATGTTTCCCTCTTCTCTCTCTCCTAAACGTGGGGTGGTTACACACACAAAAGTAGTGGAAGGGTGTCATGGGCAGTTAGCCCCATTTTTCCGTTGTTACATTCTCCCACTTGAAGGCTATTCTCGAATAGGCTTCATAGCTCCGATTTGCCCAATTGTCACCAATCAACTGGTAACTACAAGCCCAAGAGAAGTTTTGCACCATATAAACTTCTCTCTCGCAATGGGCTTCGTCAACACATTTGCTACGTTGTCGTTGGTGTGAATCTTCTGCAAAGAGATGACTCCATCTTCCACTACATCACAAATAAAATGGTACTTAACATCAATGTGTTTCAGACGAGAGTGAAACATTGGATTAACAGCCAAATGTAATGCACTCGACTATCACAATGAATAGTGATCACTTTACGTTTGATTCTTAGCTCATCAAGCAATCTCTTTAACCAAATGCCTTCCTTGCATGCATCTGTTGCTGCAATATACTCCTTCAAGTAGTAGATAACGCAACCACAAACCGTAATATGGACATCCAACTAATTGCTCCATTGGCTAAAGAGAAACAAGACCCAGTAGTAGATCTCCGTCTATCACGATCTCCCGCATAATCTGCATCCACATTTCCAACCAATTGTAGATTTTGGCTACCATAATGAATAGTCATGTCGGAGGTACCCTTCAAGAACCAAAGGATCCATTTCACCACAGCCCAATGATCTCGACCCGGATTTACCATGTACTTGCTAATCGCTCCCATTGCTTGTGCAATGTCCGGTCCGGTGCGACCATGGCAAACATAAGACTCCTCTTTGCCGATGCATATGGTACTCGAGCCATCTCTGTCTTCTCTGCTTCTTGTGCTAGGATTTTGTTCGGAAGACAATTTACAACCAATAGGAAGTGGGGTATTAAGCGGTTTGACATTCTACATATTGAAGCGACGCAGAACCTTTTCAACATAGCTCTTTTGAGTTATCCAGATCTTCCTATTTTCACAATCTCGAGTACGGTCATCCCAAGAATTCGGTTTACAGCTCCCAAATCTTTCATGTCGAATTCCCTAGCCAAACGAGCTTTGAGGTCTGCAATACCTTCTTTCGAAGTACCTGTAACTAATTTGTCATCGACATATAGCAGCAAGATTATAAAGCCACAATTACCATGATTGCAAACATAGGTACAATAACTGTTTCACATCTTTTGAACCCCAAACTCACAATGAAAGAATCAAATCGCTTGTACCAGCATCTTGGCGCCCGCTTCAAGCTATAAAGCGACCCGTTCAGCCGACAAACCAAACCCTTCTTGTTTTCTTCAATAAAGCCTTCAAGGTTGAGTCATGTAAATTTCCTCATCAAGATTTTCATGCAAAAAAGCTGTTTTAACGTCCAAATCCTCAAGCTCTAAATCAAGCACAAATGCGACACTCAACACAATACGAATAGTAGTTAGACGAACAACTCGGAGAAAATATTTCATTGAAATCAATACCGATTTCGAGCATAGCTTTTCATCACTAAACGAGATTTGTATCGTTCAATATTCCCGTTAGTGTCTCTTTTCAGCTTGTAAACCCACTTGCAACCGATAGCCTTTCGTCCTTCCGTATCTTGACAAGATCCTAGGTTTTGTTTTTGTGTAGGGACTCCATTTCCTCCTCCATAGATGCCCTCCATTGAGGAGCATCGCTGGAATCACAAGCTTCCCGATATGTACAAGGCCCCCCTCTTGGGTGATGCAAGCATAAGTCGTCACATAATCATTTAGCCAAACCGGAGGTCTAGTAGTCCTCCTAGGAGGTCCTTGGTCACACTAAGTTTCAATACTAGTTTTGTCTCGTATGCTCTCTATCGTTTCATCTCTAGTAGCTTTATCTCGTATCGGTCAAATGTTCGTCGATTGATTTTGAACTTTGCTTGATGATTCAAGTTCAAATATCTGCGGCTGCTCAAGCATTTGGCATTTCTTTGTCTTTCGCAATGAATCTTCGTTGAAGACGACATCTAGGCTAATAACGACTTTGCTTGGTAGTAGGATCCCACAATCTGTACCCCCTTTACACCTTCCGCATAGCCAAGAAAAATACACTTTCTGGGCATTGCTTCAAGCTTAGTCCTTTGCTCTTTAGGAACCCACATATAAGTATTACAACCAAAAGTACGGAGGAAAGAATAGTCAACTGGTTTTCCAAATCATACCTCTTCTAGAATCTGTCCATTAAGAGCCGTTGTTGGGGAACGATTTACTATGTAACACGCCGTACATATAGCTTCAGCCCAAAAACTTTGATTCATACCAAAGACAGCTCAACATGCTTCGAGCACGATCCATTAGCGTACGATTCATACGCTCAGCCACTCCATTTTGTTGTGGAGTTTCGGGAACCGTGAAGTGTCTTTTAATGCCATGCTCACCGCAAAAATCTAAGAATTCTTGCGACATATATTCTCCTCTATTATCGGTTCTCAAACACTTTATTTTTGTTCCCTTTTGATTTTCCACCAATGCTTTAAACTTCTTAAAAGAAGCAAAAGCATCACTTTTCTTTTAAGGATGTAAACCCAAAATTTTCGGAAAGATCGTCAATAAATGAAATAAAATATTTGGCACCACCCAAAGACTCATCAGGAGACTCCCAAGTATCAAAATGTATCAAGTCTAAAATATTCTCGACTTCTTGCTTTCGAACGACGAAAAGGAGTTCTATGAAACTTTCCGAATAGGCAATCTTCACAAAAGTCTAAATTAATAGTCTATAAACTAGGAAAAAGACCACGATCAAGAAGCACCTTTAGTCCCCGCATGCTCATGTGTCCCAAACGCCTGTGCTAGATAGTTGCCGACTTCTGTCACGGCATTGGCAACTATGGCTTCACCGACCACGATCTCTCCAATGAGCCTATATAAACCGCCTACCAATTCTCCTTTCCCCACGATAAGTGCTCCTTTAACGATCTTAGATCGTCTCTTTTCCGAGTAATCTTATAGCCATTTTCATCAAACTTTCCCAACGACAGTAGACTTTTCCGCAGATCCGGTCCATGTCGTACACCCGATATTGTATGCACGATGCCATCAAACATGGTAACACGGACATCTCCAATCCCCACAACATGACATGAGTTATCATTGCCCATGTATACCGTACCTCCATCACATGATCGATATGTATGGAACCAGTCCCGATGTGGTGTCATATGGAAAGAAGCGCCGTAATCCAAAATCCATTGATATTGCACGCTCTTTATTGAATATGCGGACATCACCTTGCCATCTTCGGATAAGTCTGTATTTATAACGATGTTTCCTTGGGAACTTGTTGATGATGACGCATTTTTAGAATTGAATTTGAAATTTTGCTGATTCTCCTTGGATTTACAATCTTTACGCATGTGATCCTTATGTCCACATTTCCAACAAGGACCCAACGTTCGCCTCTTTGACTTGGACCTTGACTGCTTTCTCCCACTAGAACCTTTGTCCATGGATCTTCCCTTAGCCATCATAGCATTACTAGAAGTGCTCTCGAGAGTTTTTCTATGAGACTCTTCCGTCATTAACGTAGCAATAATCGAATCCATGTCAAGATCCACTCTAGTACTAAGATTCATGATCAAGGAATCCCATGTATCGGGCATAGAACACGGAAGAAGTGTTACTTTCTCGTCGTCCTCGATTTTGATGCCGATGGAAGTCAATTTGCTTAACAAGGTGTTGAATGCATTCGGGTGCTCTTGGATAGAGGAGCATTCCTTCATCTTTAAATCTGTATAATTGTCGACGAAGAAAAATTTTGTTTGACATTGTTTTCCCTTCGTAGAGATTCTTCAATTTGTCCCACAAACCTTTGGCGTAGTTTGATCGGAGACATTGAAGAGGACAGAATCATCTAATGCCAGGAGTAGATCCGCCATTGCCGTTTGATCTTTCTATACAAAATCCTCATCTTTCATCTTTGCCGGCTTTTTATCTTTGCCGGCAAGAGCAACTACACAGCCGTCTTTCACCAACACCGCTTGCATTTTCATCTTCCACAATGGATAATTGGATCCATTGAATTTTGGCACCTCGAACTTTGTAGAAGTTGACGTGGCCATCGCACAAAGCTGAAACACATACGTTGACGTTGATCACGTGCGGTACGGGCTTCTCGAATCGTCGGCTCGATACCACTTGTTGCGATAATTCTTCACACGTAATCAATGCTTGCGTTGGATAAAACGATAAACAAGACAAGTGCAACAAAGTAAAGATGGAGAGACACAGATTTACGTGGTTCGACGGGTTGGCCTGTCTACATCCACGGGGCAATCACACGGAACTCTCTTTGATGACCAAGAAAAATTACAATGCACACCTCTCTACGTGACAAACACCAAACAGTGGGTCGTACTCTCAACAGCGGACTTTCTACAAGTACAACTCTCACAACCTAGAGATATTGCACACCCAAGATTCCCTTCACAAGAGATCGAGACCCCCAAACACCATTGACACAAAACGCAAAGCGGAATACGAGAGGAAAACCCCGGACTAAAAACTTACGCCTCTTTCCCTCTTCTCTCTCTCCTAAACATGGGGTGGTTACACACACAAAAGTAGTGGAGGGGTGTCGTGGGCGATTAGCCACTATTTTTCCGTTGTTACAATACTCTCTACACTTTTTTTTTTGTCAAAATACTCTCTGCACTCTTCTCGTGCCTTTACTTTTACTTGACATTTCCTCCTTATACCACAGGTTTCTTTTATTTTTTTCCCTCCTTGTTAAAACAATTAATGTCATGCTTATTCCCTTTGCTTGTTTTGACATGCCTTGTCCCCGTATTAGGGATGATCACCGACGGTTCATTGAATCGACATTCGCAGGCCCAATTAAAGCTTAAACAAGGGATTTTCATAGTGTTTGATAGTTTGGTCTATTGATTCGCAGAACATCTTTACTTCGAGTTGTAATCAATATTCAAGATCCTATATACGAAAGTATCGCCTCCAACTAATTTCAGCACTTGATCCCGTATACATAGTACGCCATTCAACATTTCACAAGCCGCAAATGACCAATTCTTAAGATCAATCTTGAAAAACCAATTTTCTTGCCCCCAGTGTAGGGTGTAAGCACCGATCGAGGTGGCGTGAATGGAAAGACAAGGCTCATAAACAAACTTTAATCCTCATCTCCAAAGTTTATACGAATGCCGCATGAGCATCTATACAAGATTGACATCCCAAGTGTTAGAGATGAAATGGTATAAATGTAAAAGAGCTTCGGACTCAATTGAAAAACAAAAGGGTTTAGGTCGAATTGATACAATTGCAATAGATGTAGAATTGTTTTGGCAATTTTCAACTTTCTTATAGTAAGCGCAACAAGCCCTCTTTTGGTGACATTGTGCGTGCGTGATTGCTTCTAATCCTTTTTCATTTATCGAGAGTACTTTATCCATCCACTGTTTCATCAATTTTTCTTCGCACCTCATGGCGCGTGGCAGATTTCCTCTGTTTTTCTCCATTCCTCTAGTGTAATCCTCTCTTTAATTCGCTAACCAGCTACTCTGGTTCACAAAATCGAGGTGCTATGTTGTGGTTGTTCTAGGATGGTCGACGCATCTTCCAGGAGATTACCAAACCCGGATGGGCGTTGAATACTGGCCCTCGAGGTGTTAAATGGGTGAATTGAGTCAAACTTGGGTCGGATCGAATATAGTCCGACTAATATTGACCCGTTTAGCCCGTTTTGACCCATATTTGACTATCATACCCGATCCAACCCGCAACCGACTCATACCCTACTCGACCGACCCGTTTTGACTCATATTAACTAAACACACTAATATTCTAAGAAAACCTATACAACTCATTAATTTATTTTAAGCTTTTTACATATATATATATATATATTACCGGATAAAAACTTAGCATCGGATAAAAAAATAAATTAAACAATAAAAAAATCAGTAAATAAAATAAAAAATGATATTAGCATAATACTTTTTGCAATAAAAATCAAGTTAATTATTTTTCCTTTTTTTATTTTTTATAAAAAAAATATTTTTTTATTGAGCGGGCGTGCTCGCCTTTTAGGCCAACGGCCACGTACGCGGCTCTTGTCTCGCAACTTTCCCCCAAGCGGCAGCACCCACCGAAAAACTGCACTAACCACGTGTTGAACAAAACCATAAAAAAACTGAACCATAAGAAGACCCAAAAAAAGAAAACAAACAAACAAAAAATGGTATAAGCCAGTAATTTCGGAGGTCACTTGGTCCAAGAGCTCTTTCCCAAAAAGTTTCAATTTTGTACACATTGATAAAGCACGAAGAATGAAGCATCCGTCGTGGATGCGCCTAACTCGATCAAAGCGGGTGGTGGATGGTCGGAGGGGGAGGGGCGGCATTGGGCGGCGGGCGGTGGCGGCGACAGCGGTTGTCGGAGGACGGTGGCCGACAGAGGTGGTCGGCGGCGGCGGCGATCGGCGGTGGGCAACAACAGTGGGCGACGGCCTGTTACCCAACCCAAGTATAACAATGATTTAACATTTTGATGGGTCGAAAATGGGCTTTATGTGGGTTCTATGTATAACTTATTTTTTACATATCAAATCGAACTTCAATTTTTTAGATCCATTTTTATTGGGTTCTCTAAAAGCTAACAATCCATATAGAACTCATTTACTTAAAATATGAGTCAAACATGGGTCATGAACCATTTACTTAAAATATGAGTCAAACATGGGTCATGAACCCATATTGACAGCTCGGCTTGTCGATCTGAACAGTGTGTAATCAGTCCCCTCCTTGTCCATTCATGCTTGTCCAAGCCGATCTCTGGTATCCCTTTGAGGGATGACGTCCATCTTAAACATTGAATAGCGCGTGAGCATTCACGTGGGTTCGTTTTTTTATTTTTATTTTTTGCTTTTTCGTCAGTCGGAGTCCACTCCCCGGCCACCATGGATACACACAAAGTACAGAACACGGTGAAATGGCGTGCACTATCATTCTCGCTAATCACAAGAATTCATTCTTTCATGCAAAGGAAATAATTCCTCACCTCAATCTATACTCCTAACGAATGAGTCAGCAGCAATCAACAAGTTCTCTTAATTTAGTACATCAACACTTCCGGCTAACTTCGCAGGATCGACATTATTACATAAAGCATTGAAAGCCGTATCAAGGACGAGGTTTTGGTAATGACTCAAAGGTTCATATCATCAATTAGATTTATGCAACCTACACAACCAGTACAGTGAATCATTCAAGCAGACGAGATGAACTCAGTCAGATTCGGAGCTATATTCATGCTGATCCGATTAAGGCATTTCATCAAACATGGGGTGATTAATTGAGATAACGGATCTAACTGCAACATCGAAGCATCTATTCCAATCCATGCTATCACAACAGCATCAAAATGAGTTCAGATCATTAGAGAATCATTAATCAGAAACGATTTCACACAAGTCTTAATTAGAGTTCTCCGTCTTTTTTCCCCTCCAAGAATAGCTGAGAGCAAAGCATATGAAGGCATATATGCGATTGCCTGTCACGAACTGTGATTGGACTAGAAATAGGAAGTCATGGAAGTGTAGCCAGTGACGACACCAGCGAACGAGCTTTGAACGGACCCTGAGTGCTTCGGAATTATCAGCCAAAAGACAGAGTGAATTGATTGGTGGGGCGCGACTCACCGACAAAGGAGCTTCGAACGGACCTGAGTGCTTCCATCACGAGCTGTGATTGGAGGGGCATGACTTCGAAACGGTGAACTGGCAATGTCATGGTGGTTGCTCGGAATCGGCCTCAGAAAATTAGTCAGCAACTCCGGTGAATGGTTCCAGCTTCCAGCTTGTGTTCAGTGTGAATGGTTCTCGGTTCTGTGGATCAGCAACTCCGGTGGCAAGTGACTGTAAATGCTCGTGATCGGAGATGACGGATTCCGACATCTGTCAGTGGTAGAGAAACTTCTGGAATTTGTGGATTGAGACACGATTTCTTACTCTGCTCCATAAAGTAGTGTAAGAAATCTGTTACTGATCCTGCTTTCAAAACTTGCATTCTTGCGTGTGACATGAGTTGTCTTCAAAACCTTATAGGCTTCTAAAACACGTAGACGTCCGAGGACAGCGTGGCTCCTAAAAAAAATCACAGGCAATATCAATTAGATTTATGCAACCTACACAGCCAGTACAGTGAATCATTCAAGCGGACAAGATGAACTCAGTCTGATTCGAGGCTATATTCATGCTGATCCGATTCAGGCATTTCATCAGACATGGGTTGATTAATTCAGACAAGAGATCTAACTGCAACATTGAAGCATCTATTCCAATCCAAGCTATCACAACAGCATCAAAAGGAGTTCAGATCATCAGCAAATCATTAATCAGAGACGATTTCACATAAGACTTAATTAGACTTCTCCGCCTTTTTTTTCCTCCAAGAATAGCTGAGAGCAGAGCATATGAAGGTAAAGTGCGATCACCGGTCACAAAACTGTGATTGGACAAGAAATAGGAAGTCATGGATGTGCCGCCAGTGACGACGCCGGCGAAGGAGCTTCGAACGGACCCTGAATGCTTCGGAATTATCAGCCAAAAAACAGAGCGAATTGATCGGTGGGGCACGACTCACCTGCGAAGGAGCTTCGAACGGACCCTGAGTGCTTCTGTCACAAGCTGTGATTGGTGGCGCGCGACTTCGAAACAGTGAACTGGCGATGTCGCGGTGGTTGCTCGAACCGGCGTTAGAAAATTAGTCAGTAGCTCCGGTGAATGGTTCCAGCTTGTTCAGTGCGGATGGTTCTCGGTTCTGTACATATGCAACTCCGGTGGCAAGTGACGGAAAGCGACGGTAAATGCTCATGATTGGAGATGGTGGATTCCGGTGTCGATCCGTGGTGGAGAAGCTTCTGGAACTTGTGGATTGAGAGACGGTTTCTTACTCTGCTCTATGTGAATCGCCACACAGAGCAAAGTAAGAAATCAGTTACTGATCCTACTTTCAAAACTTGCATTCTTGCGTGTGACATGAGCTGTCTTCAAAACCTTAGAGGCTTCTAAAACACGTAGACGTCCGAGGATAGCGTAGCTCCTGAAAAAAAATCACAAGCAATATTGAAAAAAATTCGAGAAAGGAGTAACCTGTTAAAATTAGAAACAAGTTCGATTCCAAGAGAGGATATACTAATATAGGTACATTTTTTAAGTTGCGGTTGAAGTACGAAAAGAATCTACATCAAAGAATCGAAGCAATGTCATATTGGATAGCCGCATAAACTCTATGGAGCGTGCTTAAAGAGTAAGGAACACCTTTGTGCATGCGGATTGTGTATTACATGAGTTCAATTTCTCGTGCTACCCAATGCAGACAATTCATTTCTCGTGGCAACCGACCTGGTTTCGATTCGAATACTACTTGATCAATGATGTTAATGCCCAGCATTAAGTACCTAAGATAGAAACTTCTTGCCATGTACAATAAGACAAACAGTTTCATATTAGCAGAAAAAGGCCAGGCCTAGAAAACAATTCATATCGCCATATTCAGACAAATGGGAGGCAATGCAACACATAACAGAATAGTTTAGCACCCGTCGCATCCTCTCTCTAATAAACAAAGAAGATTCAAAGATCGATATCTCACCCGTAACACTAGACATTTCTTCTGGATAATGATGTTCCGGCAATTATTCGGGATAGAGCAGCGACCACAATGGCATGCAGTAGAAGGAAACCCATTTCTGTCTCGCCCATTCATCCATAGATCGAGAATTAGCGTTTCGACTTATATACATACAGAGGTAGACCTTTGTGTCAAGAGCGTCGATTTTCCCTAAAAATGTTCCCTTCCCTTTAATGTAGGTTGATAACTATACAAAAATTGTTGATATTGAGGTGGGACTAAGCAGACAGGGGGAGAATTAGGCCATCGTTGCCGCATCCATCCTGAGAGAAAAAAGGGGACATAGAAATAAAGAAAGGAGAAGGTTCTAACTCACCTTATAACGCTTGTAAGATTGGATGGTGCCTACGAAATATGTCTTATGTCTGCGGTGGGGGGATGTGAGGGATTCCGATGTGGCAATCATTTGGCAATTTGGTATTTGATACATCAATCAACCTTTCCAATGACGGGCCGTCAACAATTTCCAATTTATTCAAAAACTCTAACTCGTCAAGGCCCTCGACAACCCGTAGACCATGGCACTCCCGGATGTATAACTTCTCAAGCTTCTTCAAGTTTGATAAACCCCGAACACTTTGAAAAGAACGACAACCCCATACCCAAAATTCTTTCCACAATTCTGATGTACCGAGTACTTGAATTTGGAGTATATTTGGGCAATAACAAAGACCGAACCTTCTCAACTTACATAATACCCTCGACGGAAGAATTAGTCTCCCTTCCTCCATAATCAACTCATTAGCAGACTCTGCTTCACCCGCGTACCCTATCCTTCCCAAGGACTCGCATCTCCGGATAGAAAATCCCTCCAATGATTCAAACGCCCGACAAATTGGATCTCAACAAGCTTTGGGCAATGATATCTTGTGACGGTTTTGAGCTTCGTCAAGTTTGATAGCACCAGTCTCTCTAGGGTATCACAATCACCGCCTTGAGAATCAACTCGTTAAATTGTGAAGTTGAATCCCGCTGAGTTGAATTTCTTGCACTTGAGAATTTGTGAGCTCTAGACTTGACAAGTTTTCTAATCTGGATATGAGTGACACGGCTAAATTGAACTTATCCAGCCATAACTTTAACAAAGACGATGGAAAGGCTGCACCAATGTTCGCAAGTCCAAACCGGACAAATGAAGTTCCCTGCAACGAGAAAGGGAAGCCAACTCGGTGGGAGCGGGGACATTGAGAAGTTCCAATTTCAACTCCTTCAGTTTGGATAACTTCCCCATTCCCCCTAAATCCCAGGTGTGAATTTTACCTCCCTGTTCCCAACGAGAGCCATCATCAAGATCCAATGTAACCAAATTAGTCGATTCGAGAGGTCCGGGACTACCCGCAATGATTTAGATGACACTCGTAGATTGTTTAAACTTGTGGGAAGCGTCGGTAGCTCTTGAATTTCATCACAATCTATTAACTCAAGCGTTTGCGAGGCAAGGAAGCATCCTAAGTGTCTCCGGAACTTCACCGATGCAAGTGCGAAACAAGGGTAGGACCCTTAGAAAGGGCAAATTTCTGATTGCCGAAGGAAGTCGACCTTTTAAATGGGGACTACAAATGTGAAACACTTCCGGATTCTCAAGCATTATAGTGCTAGGTATCTCCCAAGAATTTGCCGAACGTACCCTAATATCGTCATTGTCAAAGTGCAACTCACATAATGATTTCAACTTCCATATGGAATCTGGTAGTTTCTTCACTTTGGACACTCCTCGACCGAGAAGTGCTTCGATTCACTAGGTTCCCGATTTCTTCGGGCAAATCTTCAAGAGAACGGCAAGCTCTAATCTTGAGGTCAATCAAAGACTTCAACATCCCAATAGAGCCATCGAGTTTCCTTAAATTGGAACATTCTTGAAATTAAGCCTCTCTAAATTTGGGCATCCGGAGAAGTCTGGCGTTCTATTTATGCCATGACATCCTTCAAGAGAAAGAACTTTCAATTTTCTTGCCATCTGTTAAAATAAATACAATATTCAATGGATGAACACTCAAATATTACATTCAAAGAAAATAAAATAATAAGAAGCAAATTACTCACCTTGATTAAGCTCTGTAGTTTCGAACTATCTATGAGGGCATTGTCCGAAAATTCAAGAACTACCACATTATTTAAGTGCATGTTGGTTGGCTTGAAAAACAAACGACGAGGAGGATTACTCCAAAAAATCCAGCTTAAATTGGTAAAGCTCTTTGCCAAGTTACCACTGAAGTTTCCCCTATCCAATCCGAGATATCGTAGATGTTGAAACCTTCCAATCTCCTCACTTGTGATAGTCTTACTATCACTTTTGTGTAAGTCGAGAATCAATGCTTGGACGTTCTTCTTCATCCGCAAATGAGAGCAATAAATGAGGGATATTCAGGATTTTATTTTAGAGGAAAATGGTGACAATAGGAAAAAGAAGAAAGAGACAACGGTATCCTGGTGCAAGTATAGAGGATTTTCTAGTAAGAGAAACTATTAGTTTTCTCTTAGGTACATTACCTCCTTTGTTCTTATTGCATTGAGGACCTCCTTGTCAATCCATATCCTACTCCGCTCTTCAGGATTTATTGGACTTTCACGATGAACAATTTCTCTTCCGAGATCTCGGAGTTGATCGTGCATCCAAAATGTGTTTTTCACAATCTTTACCAATGACATGCTAATGAGGACATCAACTCCAAAGATCCGGTAAAAAATCACAATCTTTCCACATGTAAATTGCATGTGTCGTATGCTCACCGATGAAAAAGCATGCAATATCGTGGAAAATTTGTTGTTGCTTTGGTAACTTAAGGCATCATAGGCGATCTTCAACTTTTCAAAAACATCATTGCGAGGTGCTTTGCTTAAGTTCTCCAATGTGTCTCTCCATTTATGTTGGCTTTTGGCAAAGAGGAATGAACCAATTACTTCAACAGCCAATGGAAGTCTCCCAGTAGATTACCAAACCCGGATGGGCGTTGAATACTGTCCTCGAGGTGTCAAATGGGTTGGTTGGGTCAAACTTGGGTCGGATCGAATATAGTCCAACTCATATTGACCCTTCTAATCCGTTTTGACCCATATTTGATGACCATACCCGATCCGACCCACAACTCGACTCATACTCTACCCGACCCGACCCGTTTTGACTTATATTAACTAAACACACTAATATTCTAAGAAAACCTATACAACTCATTTAATTTATTTTAAGCTTTTTACATATATATATATATATATATATATATATATATTACCGGATAAAAACTTAGCATATGATAAAAAAATAAATTAAACAATAAAAAAATCAGTAAATAAAATAAAAAATGATATTAGCATAATACTTTTTGCAATAAAAATCAAGTGAATTATTTTTCCTTTTTTTATTTTTTATAAAAAAAATATTTTTTTTATTGAGCGGGCGTGCTCGCCTTTTAGGCCAACGGCCACGTACGCGGCTCTTGTCTCGCAACTTTCCCCCAAGCAGCAGCACCCACCGAAAAACTGCACTAACCACGTGTTGAACAAAACCATAAGAATGAAGCATCCGTCATGGATGCGCCTAACACGATCAAAGCGGGCGGTGGATGGTCGGAGGGGGAGGGGCAGCGGGGGCGGCATTGGGCGGCGGAGGGCGGTGGCGGCGACGGCAACGGCGGTTGTCGACGGCTGAGGACGTTCTTTTTTTTTTTTTTTTTTGCTTTTCCGTCTTTCGGAGTCCACTCCCCGGCCACCATGGATACACCCAAAGTACAGAACACGGTGAAATGGCGTGCACTATCATTCTCGCTAATCACAAGAATTCATTCTTTCATGCAAAGGAAACAATTCCTCACCTCAATCTATACTCCTAACGAATGAGTCAGCAGCAATCAACAAGTTCTCTTAATTTAGTACATCAACACTTCCGGCTAACTTCGCAGGATCGACATTATTACATAAAGCATTGAAAGCCGTATCAAGGACGAGGTTTTCGGTAATGACTCAAAGGTTCGTATCATCAATTAGATTTATGCAACCTACACAACCAGTACAGTGAATCATTCAAGCAGACGAGATGAACTCAGTCAGATTTGGAGCTATATTCATGCTGATCCGATTAAGGCATTTCATCAAACATGGGGTGATTAATTGAGATAACGGATCTAACTGCAACATCGAAGCATCTATTCCAATCCATGCTATCACAACAGCATCAAAATGAGTTCAGATCTTTAGAGAATCATTAATCAGAAACGATTTCACACAAGTCTTAATTAGAGTTCTCCGTCTTTTTCCCCTCCAAGAATAGCTGAGAGCAAAGCATATGAAGGCATAAGTGCGATTGTCGGTCACGAACTGTGATTGGGCTCGGTGGCCAACTGGAAGAAGAAGAAGAAGAAGAAGAGAGAGAGAGAGAGAGAGAGAGAGAGGATAGAATTGCTTATCTTAGTATTTATTTCATCTAGAAATAAAAACTATCTAAACTTCAAATTGCCCTAAAAACTTTAAAATGCAACTTCCTAAGACATATGGACACCGACTCTGATGAGACTCAACTATATGTAATCCTAAGAATCTAACTACCCCATTGATCCAGAATGCACGAGCTCCTTCCTCCTCCCATGAATCTGCCACCATTCCATCTTTGTTTTCCATTAACTTCACCAACAAAAGCGCCAGTTGGCCCAGAGTGTTTTAACTCCAGCAAATTGGCGGGCACTGTTATTCTCGGCCATCACAATAATTCATTCTTACGTACGCACAAAGCACATAATTCTTCACCTCAATTTACTCCCAATGAACGCGCCAGCAGCAATCAACATTTACATTTAATTCAGTACATCCACACTTTCAGCTAACTTTGCGGAATGTAGATTATTACATAATGGCCGGCCAGGTTCAATACCCACTTCGTGAGTGTCAGGGAAGGGAATACTTCAAGCGGCCCTTACCCTCGCATTTGCGGGAGGCCGATTCGAACCCACGACGCGACACACCACTTGCAGCGAGAGCTTGTTGGCCAGGCCGGCATAAAGCATTGAAAATCGTGTCAAGGCCGGGGCTATCGGTAATGACTCAAATATGTTCATATCAATTAGATTTATGCAACCTACACAGCCAGTATAGTGAATCATTCAAGCGGACAAGATGAACTCAGTCAGATTCGAAGCTATATTCATGCTGATCCGATTCAGGCATTTCATCAAACAAGGGGTGATCAATTCAGACAAGAGATCAAACTGCAACATTGAAGCATCTATTCCAATCAAAGATATCAGAACATCATCAAAATGAGTTCAGATCATCAGCAAATCATTAATCAGAGATGATTTCACATAACTCTTAATTATACTTCTCCGCTCTTTTTTTTTTTTTTTGCCTCCAAGAATAGCTGAGAGCAGAGCATATGAAGGTCAAGTGCGATCGCCGGTCACAAACTGTGATTGGACAAGAAATAGGAAGTCATGGATGCGTAGCCAGTGACGAGGCCAGCAAAGGAGCTTCGAACGGACCCTGAGTGCTTCGGAATTATCAGCCAAAAAACAGAACGAATTGATCGGTGGGGCGCGACTCACCGGCGAAGGAGCATCGAACAGACCCTGAGTGCTTCTGTCACGAGCTGTGATTTGTGGGGCGCGACTTTGAAATGGTGAACTGGCGATGTCACGGTGGTTGCTCGGACCGGCATCAGAAAATTAGTCAGCAACTCCAGTGAATGGTTCCAGCTTGTTCTGTGCGGATGGTTCTTGGTTCTGCAAATATGCAACTCCGGTGGCAAGTGACGGAAAGCAAGTGACGGTAAATCCTCATGATTGGAGATCTTGATGTAGATGGTGGAGAAGCTTCTGGAACTTGTGGATTGAGAGACGGTTTCTTACTCTGCTCTATGTGAATTGCCACACAGAGCAGAGTAAGAAATCTGTTACTGATCCTGCTTTCAAAACTTGCATTCTTACACGTGACATGAGCTGTTTTCAAAACCTTATAGGCTTCTAAAACACGTACACGTCCGAGGAGAGCGTGACTCCTGAAAAAAATCACAAGCAATATCGAGAAAAATTCGAGGAAGGAGTAACCTGTTAAAATTAGAAACATATTCGATTCCAAGAGAGGATACACAAAGAATAAGTTGCGGTTGAAGTACGAAAAAGAATCTACATCAAGATGAGAAGTTTAGCACCCGTCGCATATTCAGACAAATGGGAGGCAATGCAACACATAATAGAATAGTTTAGCACCAGTCGCATCCATTCTCTAATAAACAAAGAAGATTCAAAGATCGATATCTCGACCCGTAACACTTTTTTTTTGCAGGCATTGAGATCCCGAAAAATGGACAAATTCCTATTTCCTCTTGACACCTATCGTTATCATAATGATAAACAGCCAAAAGAAATAAAAAGGAAAAAGAGACGTACGAAATCAAAGTGCAAATCTTCTTCAAGAGCGATAATAAAAGCTCTGGCCAAGATGTAGTTAGAATTAGATGGATTTCCTAAAGCGCAAGCCAAGAAGTTTCTTATGGAGTCGGATCGAATTTTAATGTATGCATCTCCCAAAACGACGAATATTGTTTGCTGTTTCTTTGTACTACGTCATATGTTTCATACCAACATTTGAGCCAAAGTTACCATCCAAAATAAACTTAGCAAAATATTCCAATTTATTTACCACCGTAAGTAAAACTTTGCTATAGGAACGCGTCTCGTAGGAAAATGTTTACAACCTATGTTAATAAGTCATCGATTCTTTTAGTGTATATTCACCCAAAGTCCTACATATCACCAATCTTATCTCAATATTGGGCAGTTTAAGGAAGCGCTTATATATTAAAATGGATCAAGAAAATGACTAACTAAACTATTGTTCATGATAGAGCGACCACAATGGCATTCAAGTAGAAGAAAACCCATTTCCATCTCGCCTATTACATACATACAGAGGTAGACCTTTGTGTCAAGAGCGTCGATTTTCCCTAAAAATGTTCCCTTCACGGAAACATTAAACATTGATAATTATGCCAATAAAAATTGGTAAGTCAGTACAAAAGTTGTTGATATAGAGGTGAGACTAAGCGGACGGGGGGAGAATTAGGCCATCGTTGCCGCATCCATCCGAGAGAGAAAAAGGGGACATAGAAATAAAGAAAGGGAGAAGGTTCTAACTCACCTTATAACGCTTGTAAGATTGGACGGTGCCTACGAAATATGTCTTACATCTGCGGTGTGGGGGATGTGAGTGATTCCGATGTGGCAATCATTTGGCAATTTGGTAGTTGATACATCAATCAACCTTTCCAATGATGGGCAGTCATGAATGCGCAAGTCATTCAAAGCCTCTAACTCGTCAAGGCCCTCAACAACCTGTAGACCATCTGAGACCCGGATGCGCAAAATCTCGAGCTTCTTCAAGTTTGATAAACCCCGAACACTTTGCAAAGAACGACAACCCCATGCCCAAAATTCTTTCCACAATTCGATGTACCGAGTACTTGAATTTGGAGTATATTTGGGCAATGACTAAGAATGAACCTTCTCAACTTACATAAAACCCTGGACAGAAGAATTAGTCTCCCTTCCTCCATAATCAACTCATTAGCAAACTCTGCTTCACCCGCGTACCCTAACCTTCCCAAGGACTTGCACCTCCGGATAGAAAATCCCTCCAATGATTCAAACGCCCCGACTAATTGGATCTCAACAAGCTTTGGGCAATATGCTACTTCGACGGTTTTGAGCTTCGTCAAGTTTGATAGCACCCGATCTCTCCAGGGTATCACAATCACCGCCTTGCGAGAATCAACTCGTTAAATTGTGAAGTTGAAGCCTTGAGTTGAATTTCTTGCACTTGAAACGATGTGAGCTCTAGACTTGACAACTTTTCTAATGCGGATAAGAGTGACACGGCTGAATTGAACTTATCCAGTCGTAACTTTAACGGAGACGATGGAAGGCTGCACCGGTGTTCGCAAGTCCAAACCAAACAAATGAAGTTCCTTTAAGCGAGAAAGGGAAGCCAACTCGGTGGGAGCGGGGACATTGAGAAGTTCCAATTTCAACTCCTTGAGTTTGGATAACTTCCCCATTCCCCTAAATCCCCGGTGTGAATTTTACCTCCCTGTTGCCAACGAGAGCCATCATAAAGATCCAACGGAACCAAATTAGTCGATTCGAGAGGTCCGGGACTACCATGCAATGATTTAGATAACACTCGTAGATTGGTTAAACTTGTGGGCGGCGTCGGCAGCTCTTGAATCTCATCACAATATAGTAACTCAAGCGTTTGCGAGCAAGGAAGCATACTAGCTGTCTCGGAACTTCACCGATGTGAGTCGATTGCAAGCGCGGGACTCTTAGAAAGGGCAAATTTCCGATTGCCGGAGGAAGTCGACCTTTCAAATTAGGACTGTGTAGATTCGAAGTTCTTCCGGATTCTCAAGCATTATAGTGCTAGGTAACTCCCAAGAATTTGCGGAATGTACTCCAGTATCGCCGTTGTCAAAGTGCAACTCACATAATGATTTCAACTTCCATATGGAATCTGGTAGTTTCTTCCTTTGGACACTCCTTGATCGAGAAGTGCTTTAGATTCACTAGGTTCCCGATTTCTTCGGGCAAATCTTCAAGAGAACGGCAAGCTCTAATCTTGAGGCCAATCAAAAAATTCAACATCCCAATAGAGCCATCAAGTTTCCTTAAATTGGAACATTCTTGAAATTAAGCCTCTCTAAATTTGGGCATCCCGGAGAAGTCGGCGTTCTGTTTATGCCATGACACCCTTCAAGAGAAAGAACTTTCAATTTTCTTGCCCTCTGTCAAAATAAATACAATATTCAATGGATGAACTATCAGGATATTTTATTCAAAGAAAATAGAATAGTAAGAGGCAAACTACGCACCTTGATTAAGCCCTGTAGTTTCGAATTATCTATGAAGGCATTGTCCGAAAATTCAAGAACCACCACATTATTTAAGCGCATATTGGTTGGCTTAAAAAACAACCGACGGGGAGGAGTACTCCAAAAAATCCAGCTTAAATTGGTAAAGCTCTTTGCTAAGCTACCACGGAAGGTTCCCCCACTCAATTTAAGGTACCGTAGATGTTGAAACCTTCCTATCTCCACACTTGTGATAGTCTTAGTATCACTTTTGCGTAAGGCGAGAGCCAATGCTTGGACGTTCGTCTTCATCTGCAAATGAGAGCAATAAATGAGGGACATTCAGTATTTTGTTTTAGAGGAAAATGGTAACAATAGGAAAAGGAAAAAAGAGACAACAGTATCCTAGTGCAGCATAGAGAATTTTTTGGTAAGAGAAACTATTAGTTTTCTCTTAGGTACGTTACCTCCTTTGTTCTTAGTGCTTCGAGGACCTCCTTGTCAATCCATATCCTACTCCGCTCTTCAGGATTTATTGGATTTTCACGATAAACAATTTCTCTTCCAAGATCTCCAAGTTGATCGTGCATCCAAAATGTATTTTTCACAATCTTTACCAATGACATGCTAATGAGGACATCAACTCCAAGCATCTGGGAAAAAATCACAATCTTTCCACATGTAAATTGCATGTGTCGTATGCTCACCAATGAAAAAGCATGCAATATCGAGGAAAATTTGTTGTTGTTGGTAACTTAAGGCATCATAGGCGATCTTCAACTTTTCAAAAACATCATCGTGAGGTGCTTTGCTTAACTTCTCCAACGTCTCTTTCCATATTTGTTGCCTTTTATCAAAGAGGAACGGACCAATTACTTCAAAGACCAACGGAAGTCTCCCTGTAGCGACTACGATTTTTCTTGAAAGATCCTTGTAATCATCTGACGGGGAGTCACTATTAAATGCATGCCTACTGAGAAGCTCGATCGCATGATCACTACTCATCACCTCCATTTCATATTTCGAGATTTGGTAGTATGGTCTATTGATTCGCAAAACATCTTTATTTCTAGTTGTAATCAATATTCTAGATCCTGCATTCAAGGTACTCCTTCCAACTACTTTCTCTACTTGCTCGAAGTTAGCAACATCATCAAGTGCAATGAGGACTTTTTTATTGCTAAGTACCTCTTCTATCCTCTTTGTTCCATAATCAATTTCGTCAATGCTTCTTGTTTCCGTAGGATGACCGATTTGGGATAATAGCTTCTTTTGTAACTCAATTAAGCCATCGGTTCTTAATGACTTCGCCTGAACATCTTCTATGAAACAACAATACTTTCCAAAATTAGAAGAGAGCTGGTTAAATACGACTTTGGCGAGAGTCGTTTTACCAATACCCCCATGCCATGAATTCCAATGAGCCGCACACCGTCGAGCCGACGTCTAACAATTCGGTGAGTGCTGCAACTCGATCATCAATTCCAACTAAATGTTCAGTCACAAATCTATGTTTTGTCTTCAGCTTTTCCACAACCCTCTCGACGATCAATTTAATCACATCACCGTAGCTGCCACAATGGAAAACCATTTTAACGAGGGAAAAAAATGATGTTATTCAAGCACCGGATAAGCTACAAAATATTTGGACAACTAATGGGACCTTTAATCTGGAAGTGATCTTCCAAGAGTGCATATTGGACAGTGTGCAATTCAACAATGGGTGCACCATGTCATAACTCAAGTATGACTTGATTCCAACATGAGATTAGCAATCTTGGAATAACGTTGATAACGTTTGCGAAAAATAGATGTATGAGTATTTATGCAGTTGGAATTGATATTTCAGGATTTATGCTAGACCGACAATTACATAAGTTGGACATGGTGTATTCAAGAGGAGAAATGTTTAACGTATTGCAAGGTTAAATAATTAGATGGGAATGTACATGTCATTTCATTATCCCATTGTTTTTCCTCCCACTGTCCACAATCTAATGTTATTTTAGCTACCTAGCCATTGTATCATCATTCACCCATTACACAGGATGACCTTGCTAAGCAGTTTCTCATTTTTTTTCTACTAATGTAGCATAGTTTTTCTTTAATTTGGTAATACTATAGTAGCATCGCTATTATACCATACTGGAATTCTTTATAACTATGATCCAGTGTTAAAAGGAAATTTAGGGAAACAATCTGGAAAGCAATTGGCTTACCCTTTGTACTTCTTCACTTCCCACCCTTTTATAAAGATCAACCTCCATGAGAACCTCTCTCCATGCATCTACTTGCTCGTTGTCTCAACTTCTTCTCTTCTTTTCAAATTGAGTATCGCATCACGATACAACGGGGTTTTCAGCTTAACATCGTCAGGTTCCACGTCGAAGAAAATGGGTAAGATCTCTTTTTACCTTCCGATTTGGAAGTATTTGTCATGATCTGCGCGAGCTCATGGAGGCACCATTGGCTCGACGCGTAGGTTCGAGAGAAGACGGGTATGTAGATCCTGGAGTTGTCGATCACTCGTTGAAGCGATCCATCGATCCTTTCACCGACACGGAGCTCTTCATCATCTCGAAAGACCCGTATTCCAGTGTCGGTCAAGTTATGGAAGAGGAAGTCGGTGAATCCGTCACGAGTGTCGGGTCCTCTGAAGCTTAGGAAAACTTGGTACTCGCTTCCCGACGACGTACTTGCATCTGAGCTCCCCATAGCATAAATCTGTGCTGCTTAGCGGATCTCTCTCTCCCTCTATGTGTGTGTGTGTGGGTGTCTGGGGTGCGCTTGAAGATGGAATGTGATCCTCCGTTAGGCCTTGGCCATTTACTGAGACCGACCCGATGTCTTCAATGGAGAATGTGGCCGTGTCAACGTCAACACGTTCTTTCAAAGAAATTGCGTAAGGAATATTAGTATTCTTTAATTCACCGGTCCTGTGAATTGAGGAATGAAACATTGGTCCCCCTTTTGCATAGAACAAGTCATTTCATCATAATGCAGCGAGATTTTAGGATCTCAAGTGGAGCCCCCGACCAACTTTCATAAAGTCACAATTGATTATATTCCCTCCCCACTCACTTTGATAAAGTTGGAAGAATTTCGTCATTTTCTCAACATAAATTGAAAACCGCGGTTGATCCCCCCAACTTCTTCAGGAACGAGCAGAGCATCCCTACTCTGCCAAACTAAGGAGGCAATCTTTCTTCCTTTCTTAACGAATGATTTAATTAGACGTTCCAATAAGAGAAATCCGCTACAGTCTGCAATCACTCCTTGTACCGAAATTACTTTACACTACAGAATTATCACTCTGCATCGACCGACATCAGCGTGCTGTTCCTCGTCCTTTTGGTGGGAGACAGGTGCTTGTGAAAATGCTAGGCAAAGTCACACAAGTTTAGTGGGGTAGACCAATATAGAAAAGTCACCTGACATTTGCGGGCGACGACCGAGACAAATTGGAGTGGCTTAAATTCCACAAATTGACGACCCAGGACACGGCTTGCGTCGGTCCTGGCCAGCTGAAGAATTTTCTTTCCTATGGATAAGTCTTGCACGCATCCGAACATATCGTGGCTGCTGATCCCTACGCATGCTCGCCCGTATGATTGACGGTCATGATAGATCCGATCACGGTAGACTCAAGTCTATGACAAATGCGATAAAGAAGTGCCCGATCAAAAACATTCGGTGGACTCAAATCTAGATAAATGGGAGAGTTTGGAAAAGCCTAACCCAAACCACGAGATGCTCCAATTGAATCCGCTTGAGAAGGTCCAAACTTCCGTTCCCATCGGTGGGAGGGCTTAAAAGCCCAGCGCCCCCTAGGGATATGCAACCGAATCGAATTTACCGGAAAGCTGGACCGGACCATCAAAAGATAGGTCCGAAAATTGATTCCTATTCAAACCAATCCGGGGAGCCGGTTGGAACCGAGCCGATTCCCAATTCCAAGTGAAGATTCACTCGGAAACTGAATCGATTTGGGAGCTGATTTTTAGCTACTATCAATAAAACCCTTGTCTCGCTCGCCTCATCTCCTCCGTTATCGGTGGATTGTAATTTCTACTGCTCATATTATGTATAGTTGGACTGCCATATGATTTTAGAACTTTGGTTAGTATGAACTGCAATCGAATTAAAGGTAATAAAATTAAGGAAAACACGAACGAAAATTAAGGAGTTAGAGGGAAAATCAATATCTAAGTCACCATGTTTTTTTTCCCGAAAAACAAGGACTACGTGTACAGTCATTTCATCATAATGCAGAGAGATTTTAGGATCTCCAGTGGAGCCTCCGACCACCTTGCATAGTTGTGAAGCTGTTTATGTTTTCCAGATAAAACATTAGTTTCCTATCTCTGGAGTGACCGTCCCAGTCAGTTGTCATAGTTACAGTTTGTTTCATGCGTATTGATTTGCTGTGTGTCAAAAACCCAGGGCATGTTTAGAGATGGAGAACCTCTTTATCTGTATTTCGCATTTTCTGCTCATCTCTTTTCACATATAGCATTGGCAAGTTAAGCGTACTGCTTAGTTTGTAGCGTATTGCCTTTCACAAATTTGAATACTCATGTTATTTCCTTCCATAATTGTCGTTAGTTAATCTTACATGACTCGATTATTAAAAAAAAAAAATCACATGGCTCAAATTTTCTTGCCAAACTTACAAATGAATTTTTGAAATTTATAAATAATAGATTTTAGAGACGACAAAATTTGATATCGTTTGTCCAAATAATCAAATGTTCACGTCTAGCTGAATTCGAAAAAGCGCCATCTTAAGTAGCTCTGTATCTCCTAGCAATGTTAGGGAAAGCTGACAATAAAAGAGAAGTTGAGGGATTGTTCATGTCAATTTTTCTAAGATGTAATTTACTAATAACGTAAAAATGAATAAATAAATTTTTCAAAAAGTAATCGCTTATGTCGCTTAAAAAATGAATACATAAATTTTTTTGAAAAGTATTTCTAAATCACTCATTTTCTGTAAAATAAACGGAGCCCAAAGAAACAATCTTTTTTCTTTTCTTAACGAATGATTTAGTTAAACGTTCCGATAAGAGAAATCCCTTACAGTCTGCAATCACTCGTTATCCCGAAATTACTTTACAATACAGAATTATTACCCTTTTATCGACCGACACCAGCGTACTGTTCCTCGTCCTTTTGGTGGGGGACAGGTGCATGTGAAAATGCTAGGCAAAGTCGCACGAGTTTCTCTTTCATTTTAAGTTAAGGGGTTCACCAAAATAGAAAAGACCTAGCACATTTACGAGCGACGATGGAGACAAATTGGAGTGGCTTAAATTCCACAATTGACGATCCAGGACACGGCTTGCGTCGGTCCTGGCCAGCTGAAGAATTTTCTTTCCTATGGATAAGTCTTGCACGCATCTGAACATGTCGTGGCTACTGATCCCTACGCATGCTCGCTCGTATGATTGACGATCATGATAGACCCGATGATGGAAGACTCAAGTCTAAGACAAATGCGATAAAGAAGTGCCCGATCAAAAACAGAAGGTGGACTCAAATCTAGATAAATGGGAGGGTTTGGAAAACCCAAACCACGAGATGCTCCAATTGAATCCGCTTGAGAAGGTCCATACTTCCGTTCCCATTGGTGGGTCGCTTAAAAGCCCAATCCAACCTAGGAGTGTGCAACCGAGGTGGGTTTATCCAAAAACTGGACCGGACCACCAAAACATAGGTTCGGGAAATCGGTTCTGTTCAAACCGGTTCGAAACCAATTGGAACAGATTATTTCTCGGATCCAAGTGAAGACCCACTAGGGAATTGGACCGATTTTGGAGCCGATTTTTAGCTACTATTAAAAAAAAAAATAGTAATCGCGCTCACCTCACCTCCTCTTTTTTTATGGATTATAATTTCGATTGCTTATATTAAGTATAGTTTGATTGCCACATGGTTTTCAAACTTTGATTAGTATGAAATGCAATAGAATTAAAGGTAATAAAATTAAGAAAAACAAATAGGTATAGTTGGACCGCCACATGATTTTAGTACTGTGGTTAGTATAAACCGGAAATCGAATTAAAGGTAATAAAATTAATAAAAACACGAACGGAAATTAAGGAATTGAAAGGAAAATCAATATTTGAGTCGCCATGTTTTTTTTTCATTTTTCGAAAAAAATGACTACGTGTACGGTCACTTATTCATCATGTGCATAAAAATTTAAAGGATATAAGTCCTGAGGAGTAATGAACTGGTCCCAATTTTGCACAGTGCGAACCGTTTCCTTTCTCCCGTTTAAAGTTCCAGCGGGAATTGATTATATTCCCTTCCCACTCTCCTAGAAAATGAATAATTTGGTCATTTTCTTCCTTTTTCTTCCTTTTTAATCCTCTCAAGCTATCCACTTCCGATGACCGGGATTGTTAGATAATTGTTACGAGAAAATTGAAACTTTAAGTTAATAATTGTACTTTTTTTTTTTATCATAAGCGATATTTTAATGGGAATGGTACTTTTTTTTTGGGCTTATTTTAAGTCATTTACTTAAGTGCACACTTAGCATTAGCCTAGCAATCTTATTCATATGATGATTAACGAAGAAAAAAAAAAAAAACCTCCGGCTAAGAGCACGTATAGCAACCATTCCGATTCGGAAAAGTGATTCGATTAAAATGACTTTTTTGATTATGTTCCTTAATGAGTTCTAGAGAATCGAATACGTTTGGTAGCTGCATAAAATTTTTGTCCTTGAAACAAAAATGTGTTTGGTAAATGCACATAAGTTTGTTCCCGAGAACAATTGTTCTTCCCAATTTTTGTCATTTAAGTCAAATAATTAAGTAGTTACTTTGTGAAATTTCATCCTATATTTGAATTATTCGAAGATTAATTCATATTGATTCTCCTATATAATATATTGCATATTGAAATGTAAAAATAAATATCAAGAATCATAACAACTCATTTTCACCATTTATTGTGAGGTTTTATCCAACTCTTTTTGAGCGGCGGATAATCAACACGGGCCTAATACTCGTTTCTACAAGAAAAATGCACGACACTATCCTACATTAGTGTGTGCTTTTGGTTCAAGGAAATAAAATCTTAGTCTTAATGCATCCAAAACTTAAGAACGAGAGCTTGCTAAATGTTCACGCCGTTGGTTATTTTGTTTTTCTAGAATTTTCTAAAACTAGACTAAGTCTAAAGTTCATAAAACCTATGCAAATCATAACCAATGAAATCAAGTGCACAATCAAGGAATCATGACATTGATGAATCGCATCATAGAACCCTAACGAAGACCTAAAGGCTTAGAAAAATGTGGTTCGGGGTTTAATTTCAAAGGTGTTTTCGATTTTTCTAAAAAAAAGAACAAAATCTATGAAATCTAGGAAATTTATGCCCATATTTATGAAAGTAATGTTAAACTAGCCTAATCTAAGCTTCCTCTATTTTTAGAAATTTTCTAAAAATTTTGTGATTTTTTAGAGATTTTCCATTTTTTTCGATTTTTTATTTTATTTTTATTATCTTATTTTTAAAAAAAAAAATAAGACCTCGTTGTTTTGTATTGGGTTGAAGGAAAAGTGACTTCATTCTGTTTTGAGATTCTCAAAAGTGATTCTTTTTTCTAAACCAACTTTTTTTGTTCTTATTTTTGCTTTAAAATTGATTCGATTTCTAAAGCGGATTCGGGAATAGAGTCGGAATCGGAATCATTTACATTATCAAACAGGTTTTCATCTTTTTATGTTCGAAAAATGAAGAACTAAAATGGTTATCATGCAGGCCCTAAATGGCTATCCTGATGCAGCTTGGTATGTGCAACACTCACCCAATATTTGCTCCTCTAAGATCATAAGGCGGGGAGAAAAATCTCAGGCTAAATGGCCGACAAAAGTAAAGCGAAAAAAGTGAAGTTGTTCAAAAACTCCCACGAACTTTGATGTCCTTGTTTACTCTCTTGATGCCTGGCTTTGGCTGTATTTTGCAGCCTCTTTATCAAAGACCTTTGGATCTCTAAAAGACTTTGAGCAAAAATCATACACTTTTGACAATTTATTTTTTTGGAGATCTTTGAGAAAATTTATTGTAATTTCAAAGTCATCTAAAATTTCTTAGACCAAGGCAGGTCCAGACTATCTGCGGGCTTTAATGTTTCCGGAATGCTAAATATATATATTTTTTCTTTTAACTTTGTCTCATATTGAACTTTCATAATTTGAAAATGCCTTCACCTTGGGCGAATAGAGGAAACACATAGCTTAAGTCGTGGATGTGGACACATATGAGAATAGCAATGACGACTATTACGTAGCGATTAATATAGATAAAGACAATTGGAGACTGAGATTTTTCTAGAGAAATTCATATGGTTTTCCTCTCGTTTGCCTTGAATCTTCCTTGTCATGACTCTCTGTGTATCTCCTCCTTCGTGAACTCAGTCAATGCCCCGTCGAAAACGTCAGTGAATGTTTAAAAAAAAAAAAATCCAAAAATAAAGAGAGGCCCCTCCCTTTTTTTTTTTTTTTTCTGTCTGTTGTGCCTCGAACCCCCTCCGCCAAAAGGGATAATGAGAGCACCGAAAGTGCTCAAACCGATTTCATGCTACAAGTCAAGAGTCAAAGTTTCTGCCATTTATTGAGGACAAATCTAAAATCATCCTAGATAAAACTGGTCTTGCCGAAAATTGTTGATGTTGGCCAGGCTTAGTTCTTTTGAAACGGGGATCTTCCTCTAAAGATCAAAGTAGACTCAAACACTCACATACCGGAGTTAAGATGGGTGATCATCTATCGTATTAACCAATGGATATCACTTATCGGTGATTTTGAATCGTTTCAATAGATAGACAGCCCGGGACGGGGGAAAATACAAGGTACTTTATAGCTAGAGAGGATGATTCTTGTCAAGGATCGAAAGGCTCAAAACTCCCGCGCACCAGGTTAAAACCATGATTCTTCGAAATTGTTCCTGTCATTTTCATTTGCTTTTGTTTCCTCCATTTGGGATTCAGCAAAATCCCGCAATTATGTAGAGTTCCTTAATCAGAAACACCTTTTTTCTATGGAAGAAATAAGCTAGGTTTTAGGTTCCTAGTAGGGAACCAAGGCTCAAAACACACGCCCACAAAATGTTGATCTCCGACCCAAAAAAAAAAAATGTCGATCGATATTTGGTTCGACCAAACTTTTTTCCTTGATTCGAGTAATACTTGTTGCGATAATTCTTCACACATAATCAATGCTTGCGTTGGATAAAACGATAAACAAGACAAGTGCAACAAAGTAAAGATGGAGAGACATAAATTTACGTGGTTTGACAGGTTGGCCTGTCTACATCCACGGGGCAATCACACGGAACTCTCTTTGATGACCAGGAAAAATTACAACGCACACCTCTCTACGTGACAAACACCAAACGGTGGATCGTACTCTCAACGGCGGACCTTTCTACGGTACAACTCTCACAACCCGGTAGATATTGCACACCCAAGATTCCCTTCACAAGAGATCCGAGACCCCCAAACACCATTGACACAAAACGGGAGAGCGGAATACAGAGGAAAACCCCAAACTAAAAACTTATGCCTGTTTCCCTCTTCTCTCTCTCCTAAACGTGAGGTGGTTACACACACAAAAGTAGTGGAAAGGTGTCATGGGCAGTTAGCCCCATTTTTCTGTTGTTACATTCTCCCACTTGAAGACTATTCTCGAATAGGCTTCATAGCTCCGATTTGCCCAATTGTCACCAATCAACTGGTAATCTGCAAGCCCAAGAGAAGTTTTGCACCATATAAACTTCTCTCTCGCAATGGGCTTCGTCAACACATTTGCTACGTTGTCGTTGGTGTGAATCTTCTGCAAAGAGATGACTCCATCTTCCACTACATCACGAATAAAATGGTACTTGACATCAATGTGTTTCATACGAGAGTGAAACATTGGATTAACAGCCAAATGTAATGCACTCGACTATCACAATGAATAGCGATTACTTTCTGTTTGATTCTTAGCTCATCAAGCAATCTCTTTAACCACTTGATGCTAGGACATTGTTTCCTTTGACAAGATGGCATGTCTAATTGTGCTGCTGAATAATGATTTATTGGAAAAATAGGCCAATCCGAAACTCATAGCTGAGTCATTTATGAATTTTGCATAACCTATGTGCGGTGTCTATCAGAACTTTTCGAATAGAGAGCTAAGAGTGCCATTCTTGCTTTTCATCGAACTTTCGAAGGCGGTGCCTATCAGAACTTTAACTGAGCAATTAATCGGATGTCTTGGTTGATTCCCGTTAACATTCTAGTTTTGTAATGTGATAAGGACGGCGACCTGGGAAGAGAAATGGCCGTCTGCAAGGAAAATTTGACTGCTGAGTCTACTAGTAAAGTTTCATTGGCTACTGATCAGAGAGAAAATGCTTTGAAGGACTTGGCGCCGAGAAGAAACAATCTTGGAGGAGAGAATAAGAAGTTCAGGATGGCGTTGGTCGGCCCGCAGAACTTGTTAACATTTCAGTGCCTGAATCTCTTGGGGACTTGTGATCATGAGTCGATGCTACGGAATGTGCGGTCTTTGGCTGTCCATTGTTCTGCAGCTCCCGGATCATATCCGGAATTTGCAATTTTAGTCGAATTATCTCCTGAACTTGTATCTTTAAGGGGGTTCTTAACATGATGAGAAGAGAATAAGCTAATTGCAGTATCAATCTTAAGATGATTGATGAGGCAGGTCATAGACTCATCTTTCAGCTTTTGAGGACGCATGGTTACATGTGCTTCAATCATAGGAAACTCTTGTTTCTTTTGTGTGGAATAGGCACGCAGACAGAAAATCTCATGACAAATGATTCATATAAACCTAAGGTTGTCCTGCGTCTCTAAACAGTGTTTCTTCTTTAGTAGTCACGTCTCGAGAGATTCGTTGACCAACAATTTTGGCTTACTTGTCGTACCGCGTCACCCCATGTTAGGGTAAAAACTACCAAAAAAAAGTACCTATTGGAATTGTGCCAATCAGTTCTAAAATTTTTGCTCGTCTTGAAGTTTTTACATTTATGCCAATTCAATCATTTCAGTCAATTTTGGCTGCAAATAGTTGACGTGGCGAGGTCGAGCACTATCATGACAAATTTTTAATAGTATTTTCTTCTAATTTTTTAATTAATTAATTAATTTTTCTTTTCTTTCTCTTTTTCTTCTTCCTCCTCCAGCTAGCCCGTGAGCCGACGATCGGCCAAAGGCGAGGCTGGTTTTGCCGGGAGCGAGCTTCGCTGGGCTCGGTGGCCAACTGGAGGAAGAAGAAGAAGTGAGAGAGAGAGAGAGAGAGAGAGGATAGTATTGCTTATCTTATTATTTATTTCATCTAGAAATAAAAACTATCTAAACTTCAAATTGCCCTAAAAACTTTAAAATGCAACTTCCTAAGAGACTCAACTATATGTAATCCTAAGAATCTAACTACCCTATTGATCCAGAATGCACGAGCTCCTTCCTCCTCCCATGAATCTGCCACCATTCCATCTTTGTTTTCCATTAACTTCACCAACAAAAGCGCCAGTTGACCCAGAGTGTTTTAACTCCAGCAAATTGGCGGGCACTATTATTCTCGGCCATCACAATAATTCATTCTTACGTACGCACAAAGCACATAATTCTTCACCTCAATCTACTCCTAATGAACGCGCCAGCAGCAATCAACATTTACTTTAAATTCAGCGCATCGACACTTTCAGCTAACTTTGCGGAATGTAGATTATTACATAAAGCATTGAAAATCGTGTCAAGGCTGAGGCTACCGGTAATGACTCAAATGTTCATATCAATTAGATTTATGCAACCTACACAGCCAGTACAGTGAATCACTCAAGCGGACAAGATGAACTCAGTCAGATTCGAAGCTATATTCATGCTGATCCGGTTCAGGCATTTCATCAAACACGGGGTGATCAATTCAGACAAGAGATCAAACTGCAACATTGAAGCATCTATTCCAATCCAAGATATCAGAACATCATCAAAATGAGTTCAGATCATCAGCAAATCATTAATCAGAGATGATTTCACATAAGTCTTAATTATACTTCTCCGCTCTTTTTTTTTTTTTTTGCCTCCAAGAATAGCTGAGAGCAGAGCATATGAAGGTCAAGTGCGATCGCCGGTCACAAACTGTGATTGGACAAGAAATAGGAAGTCATGGATGCGTAGCCAGTGACGAGGCCAGCAAAGGAGCTTCGAATGGACCCTGAGTGCTTCGGAATTATCAGCCAAAAAACAGAGCGAATTGATCGGTGGGGCGCGACTCACCGGCGAAGGAGCTTCGAACAGACCCTGAGTGCTTCTGTCACGAGCTGTGATTGGTGGGGCGCGACTTTGAAATGGTGAACTGGCGATGTCACGGTGGTTGCTCGGACCGGCATCAGCAAATTAGTCAGCAACTCCAGTGAATGGTTCCAGCTTGTTCTGTGCGGATGGTTCTTGGTTCTGCAAATATGCAACTCCGGTGGCAAGTGACGGAAAGCAAGTGACGGTAAATCCTCATGATTGGAGATCTTGATGTAGATGGTGGAGAAGCTTCTGGAACTTGTGGATTGAGAGACGGTTTCTTACTCTGCTCTATGTGAATTGCCACACAGAGCAGAGTAAGAAATCTGTTACTGATCCTGCTTTCAAAACTTGCATTCTTACACGTGACATGAGCTGTTTTCAAAACCTTATAGGCTTCTAAAACACGTACACGTCCGAGGAGAGCGTGACTCCTGAAAAAAATCACAAGCAATATCGAGAAAAATTCGAGGAAGGAGTAACCTGTTAAAATTAGAAACATATTCGATTCCAAGAGAGGATACACAAAGAATAAGTTGCGGTTGAAGTACGAAAAAGAATCTACATCAAGATGAGAAGTTTAGCACCCGTCGCATATTCAGACAAATGGGAGGCAATGCAACACATAATAGAATAGTTTAGCACCAGTCGCATCCATTCTCTAATAAACAAAGAAGATTCAAAGATCGATATCTGAACCGTAACACTTTTTTTTTTTTTTGCAGGCATTGAGATCCCGAAAAATGGACAAATTCCTATTTCCTCTTGACACCTATCGTTATCATAATGATAAACAGCCAAAAGAAATAAAAAATTGGTAAGTCAGTACAAAAATTGTTGATATAGAGGTGAGACTAAACAGACAGGGGAGAATTAGGCCATCGTTGCCGCATCCATCCAGAGAGAAAAAGGGGACATAGAAATAAAGAAAGGAGAAGGTTCTAACTCACCTTATAACGCTTGTAAGATTGGACGGTGCCTTCGAAATATGTCTTATGTCTGCGGTGGGGGATGTGAGGGATTACGATGTAGCAATCGTTTGGCAATTTGGTAGTTGATACATCAATCAACCTTTCCAATGACGGGCAGTCAACAATGTCCAATTGATTCAAAA
This sequence comes from Rhodamnia rubescens, assembly GCA_021437795.1. NCBI lineage: Eukaryota > Viridiplantae > Streptophyta > Magnoliopsida > Myrtales > Myrtaceae > Rhodamnia > Rhodamnia rubescens. The sequence continues at coordinate 2,506,475 of JAILYA010000040.1, forward strand.
ACTCTAACTCGTCAAGGCCCTCGACAACCCGTAGACCATGGCACTCCCGGATGTATAACTTCTCAAGCTTCTTCAAGTTTGATAAACCCCGAACACTTTGCAAAGAACGACAACCCCATACCAAAAATTCTTTCCACAATTCCGATGTACCGAGTACTTGAATTTGGAGTATATTTGGGCAATGACTAAGACGGAACCTTCTCAACTTACATAAAACCCCGGGACGGAAGAATTAGTCTCCCTTCCTCCATAATCAACTCATTAGCGACTACGCTTCACCCGCGTACCCTATCCCTACCCAAGGACTCGCACTTGTCGATCCTTAATACCTCCAATGATTCAAACGCCCCGCCAAATTGGATCTCAACAAGCTTTCGGCAATCTAATACTATGATGATTTTGAGCTTCGTCAAGTTTGATAGCACCAGTCTCTCCAGGGTATCACAATCACCGCCTTAATCAACTCGTTAAATTGTGAAGTTGAATCCCGCCGAGTTGAATTTCTTGCACTTGAGAATTTGTGATCTCTAGACTTGGCAAGTTTTCTAACCTGGATGAGAGTGACATGGTTGAATCGAACTTATCCAGCCGTAACTTTAACAAAGACGATGGAAGTTGCATGAGTGTTCGCAAGTCCAAACCAGACAAATGAAGTTCCCGTAATGAGAAAGGGAAGCCAACTCAGGTGGGAGCGGGGACATTGAGAAGTTCCAATTTCAACTCCTTCGGTTTGGATAACTTCCCCATTCCCCCTAAATCCCCGGTGTGAATTCTACCTCCATGTTCCCAACGAGAGCCATCATCAAGATCCAACATAACCAAATTAGTCGATTCGAGAGGTCCGGGACTACCCGCAATGATTTAGATGACACTCGCAGATTGTTTAAAATTAGAAACATGTTCGATTCCAAGAGAGGATATACTAATATAGGTATATTGTATAAGTTGCGGTTGAAGTACGAGAAAAGAATCTACATCAAAGATGATTAGTAATGTCATATTGGATAGCCGTGTAAACTCCATGGGGCGTGCTTAAAGAGTAAGGAACACATTTGTGCATGTGGATTATGTATAACACGAGTTCAATTTCTCGTGCTACCCAATGCAGACAATTCATGATCGGCAACCAACCTGGTTTCGATTTGAATACTACTTGATCAATGATGTTAATGCCCAGCATTAAGTACCAAAGATACAAACTTCTTGCCATGTACAAGAAGACAAACAATTTCATATTGGCAGAAAAAGGCCAGGCCTAGAAAACAATTCATATCGCCATATTCGGACAAATAGTACGCAATGCAACACATAATATAATAGTATTCAAAGATCGATATCGAACCCGTAACACTTTTTTTTTTTTTGCAGGCATTGAGATCCCGAAAAATGGACAAATTCCTATTTCCTCTTGACACCTAGCGTTATCGTAATGATAAACAGCCAAAAGAAATAAAAAAAGAAACAGAGACATACGAAATCAAAGTGCAAATCTTCTTCAAGAGCGATAATAAAAGCTCGGCCAAGACGTAGTTAGAATTAGATGGATTTCCTAAACCGCAAGCCAAGAAGTTTCTTATGGAGTCGATCGAATTTTAATGTATACATCTCCTAAAACTCGACGAATATTGTTTGCTTTTACTTTGTACTACGTCATATGTTTCATGCCAACATTTGAGCCAAAGTTACCATCAAAATAAACTTAAGCAAAATATTCCAATTTATTTACCACCGTAAGTAAAGCTTTGTTATAGGAACGCGTCTCGTAGGAAAATGTTTACAACCTATGTTAATAAGTCATCGATTCTTTTAGTGTATATTCACCCAAAGTCCTACATATCACCAATCTTATCTCAATATTGGGCAGTTTAAGGAAGCGCTTATATATTAAAATGGATCAAGAAAATGACTAACTAAACTATTGTTCGTGATAGAGCGACCACAATGGCATTCAGCAGAAGAAAACCCATTTCCGTCTCGCCCATTACATACATACAGAGGTAGACCTATGTGTCAAGAGCGTCGATTTTCCCTAAAAATGTTTCCTTCGTGGAAACATTAAACATTGATAATTATGCCAATAAAAATTGGTAAGTCAAGACAAAATTGTTGATATAGAGGTGAGACTAAGCAGACAGGGGGAGAATTAGGCCATCGTTGCCGCATCCATCCGTAGAGAAAAAGGGGACATAGAAATAAAGAAAGGAGAAGGTTCTAACTCACCTTATAACGCTTGTAAGATTGGACGGTGCCTACGAAATATGTCTTACATCTGCGGTGGGGGATGTGAGTGATTCGATGTGGCAATCATTTGGCAATTTGGTAGTTGATACATCAATCAACCTTTCCAATGATGGGCAGTCATGAATGGACAGATCATTCAAAGCCTCTAACTCGTCAAGGCTCTCAACAACCCGTAGACCATCGCACCCCAAAGTGTAACTTCTCAAGCTTCTTCAAGTTTGATAAACCCCCAACACTTTGCAAAGAACGACAACCCCATACCAAAAATTCTTTCCACAATTCTCGATGTACCGAGTACTTGAATTTGGAGTATATTTGGACAAGACCGAAGATTGAACCTTCTCAACTTACATAAAACCCCCGGGGACGTAAGAATTAGTCTCCCTTCCTCCATAATCAACTCATTAGCGAACTCTGCTTCACCCGCGCACCCTATCCTTCCCAAGGACTCGCATCTCCGGATAGAAAATTCCTCCAATGATTCAAACGCCCCGACAAATTGGATCTCAACAAGCTTTCGGCAATATGATACTACGACGGTTTTGAGCTTCCTCAAGTTTGATAGCACCAGGTCTCTCTAGGGTATCACATGACAAGCGTAGGACTCTTAGAAAGGGCAAATTTCGATTGCCGAAGGAAGTCGACCTTTTAAATTGGGACTACGGATTCAAGCACTTCTAGATTCTCAAGCATTATAGTGCTAGGTATCTCCCAAGAATTTGCCGAATGTACCCTAATATTGCCATTGTCAAAGTGCAACTCACATAATGATTTCAACTTCCATATGGAATCGGTAGTTTCTTCACCGGACACCGCTCGACCGAGAAGTGCTTCGATTCACTAGGTTCCCAATTTCTTCGGGCAAATCTTCAAGAGAATGGCAAGACCTAATCCTCACGTCAATCAAAGACATCAACTTCCCAATAGAGCCATCAAGTTTCCTTAAATTGGAACATTCTTCGAAATTAAGCCTCTCTAAATTTGGGCATTCGGAGAAATCGGGTCTCGTTTATGCCATGACATCTTGTAAGAGAAAGAACTTTCAATTTTCTTGCCATCCGTCAAAATAAATACAATATTCAATGGATGAACACTCAAATATTACAGTCAAATAAAATAAAATAGTAAGAAGCAAATTACTCACCTTGATTAAGCTCGTAGTTTCGAACTATCTATGAAGGCATTGTCCGAAAATTCAAGAACTACCACATTATTTAAGCGCATGTTGGTTGGCTTGAAAAACAAACGACGAGGAGGATTACTCCAAAAATCCAGCTTAAATTGGTTAGGCTCTTTGCTAAGCTACCACGGAAGGTTCCCCCACTCAATCCGAGGTACCGTAGATGTTGAAACCTTCCAATCTCCTCACTTGTGATAGTCTTACTATCATTTTTGCGTAAGTCGAGAGTCAATGCTTGGACGTTCTTCTTCATCTCGCAAATGAGAGCAATAAATGAGGGATATTCAGTATTTTATTTTAGAGGAAAATGGTGACAATAGGAAAACGAAAAAAGAGAGAACAGTATCCTAGGTGAAGCATAGAGGATTTTTTGGTAAGAGAAACTATTCGTTTTCTCTTAGGTACGTTACCTCCTTTGTTCTTATTGCGTCGAGGACCTCCTTGTCAATCCATATCCTACTCCGCTCTTTAGGATTTATTGGACTTTCACGATGAACAATTTCTCTTCCGAGATCTCGGAGTTGATCGTGCATCCAAAATGCATTTTCCACAATCTTTACCAATGACATGCTAACGAGGACATCAACTCCAAAGATCCTGGGAAAAAACCACAATCTTTCCACATGTAAATTGCATGTGTCGTTTGCTCACCGATGAAAAAGCATGCAATATCGAGGAAAATTTGTTGTTGCTGGTAACTTAAGGCATCATAACCGATCTTCAACTTTTCAAAAACATCATCGTGAGGTGCTTTGCTTAACTTCTCCAACGTCTCTTTCCATATTTGTTGCCTTTTATCAAAGAGGAACGAACCAATTACTTCAACGCCAACGGAAGTCTCCTCGTAGCAGCCTACGATTTTCCTTGAAAGATCCTTGTAATCATTTGACGGGGAGTCACTATTAAATGCATGCTCGCTCGAGAAGCTCGAGCGCATGATCACTACTCATCACCTCCATTTCATATTTCGATATTTGGTAGTATGGTCTATTGATTCGCAAAACATCTTTATTTCTAGTTGTAATCAATATTCGAGATCCCGGCTGAGCACTCCTTCCAACTAATTTCTCTACTTGCTCGAAGTTAACAACATCATCAAGTGCAACGAGGACTTTTTTATGGCTAAGTACTTCTTCAATCCTCTTTGTTCCATAATCAATTTCGTCAATGCTTCTTGTTTCCATAGGATGACCGATTTGGGATAATAGCTTCTTTTGTAACTCAATTAAGCCATCGGTTCTTAATGACTTCGCCCGAACATCTTCTATGAAACAACAATAATTTCCAAAATTAGAAGAGAGCTGGTTAAATACGACTTTGGCGAGAGTCGTTTTACCGATACCCCCATGCCATGAATTCCAATGAGCCGCACACCATCGTAGTCGACGTCTAACAATTCGGTGAGTGCTACAACTCGATCATCAATTCCAACTAAATGTTCAGTCACAAATCTATGTTTTGTCTTCAGCTTTTCCACAACCCTCTCAACGATCAATTTAATCACATCACCGTAGCTGCCACAATGGAAAACCATTTTAACGAGGGGAAAAAAATGATGTTATTCAAGCACCAGATAAGCTACAAAATATTTGGACAACTAATGGGACCTTTAATCTGGAAGTGATCTTCCAAGCGTGCATATTGGACAGTGTGGAATTCAACAATGGGTGCACCATGTCATAACCCGGAGTATGACTTGATTCCAACATGAGATTAGCAATCTTGGAATAACGTTGATAACGTTTGCGAAAAATAGATGTATGAGTATTTATGCAGTTGGAATTGATATTTCAGGATTTATGCTAGACCGACAATTACATAAGTTGGACATGGTGTATTCAAGAGGAGAAATGTTTAACGTAGTGCAAGGTTAAATAATTAGATGGGAATGTACATGTCATTTCATTATCCCATTGTTTTTCCTCCCACTGTCCACAATCTAATGTTATTTTAGCTACCTAGCCATTATATCATCGTTCACCCATTACACAGGATGACCTTGATAAGCAGTTTCTCATTTTTTTTTCCTACTAATGTAGGATAGTTTTTTAAAATTTGGTAATACTATAGTCGCATCGCTATTATACCATACTGGAATTCTTTATAACTATGATCTAGTGTTAAAAGGAAAATTAGGGAAACAATCTGGAAAGCAATTGGCTTACCCTTTGTACTTCTTCACTTCCCACCCTTTTATGGTATCAACCTCCATGAGAGCCTCTCTCCATGCATCTACTTGCTCGTTGCTCAACTTCTTCTCTTCTTTCAAATTGAGTATGGCATCGCGATACAACAAGGTTTTCAGCTTAACATCGTCAGGTTCCACGTCGAAGAAAATGGGTAAGATCTCTTTTTACCTTCCGATTTGGAAGTATTTGTCATGATCTGCGCGGACTGCGGAGGCACCATTGGCTCGACGCATAGGTCCGAGAAAAGACGGGTATGTAGATCCTGGAGTTGTCGATCGCTCGTTGAAGCGATCCATCGATCCTTTCACCGACATGGAGCTCTGCATCGTCTCGAAAGACACATATTCCAGTGTCGGTCAAGCTATGGAAGAGGAAATCGGTGAATCCGACGCGAGTGTCAGGTCCTCTGAAGCTTAGGAAAACTTGGTACTCGCTTCTCGACGACGTACTTGCATCTGAGCTCGCCATAGCATAAATCTGTTCTGCTTAACGGATCTCTCTCTCTCTCCCTCTATGTGTGTGTGTGTGTGTGTGGGGTGCGCCTGAAGATGGAATGTGATCCTTCGTTAGGCCTTGGCCATTATTGAGACCGACCCAATGTTTTTAATGGAGAATGTGGCCGCGTCAACGTCAACGTCAACGTCAACGTCAATACGTTCTTTCAAAGAAATTGCGTTCAAATTTGTTTCCCAATTGGATCAATAATATTCTTTAATTCACCGGTCCTTGGAATTGAGGAATGAAGAATGGAGCCCCCCACCACCTTTCATAAAGTCACAACTGATTATATTCCCTTCCCACTCACTTTGATAAAGTTGGAAGAATTTCGTCATTTTCTCAACATAAATTGAAAACCGCGGTTGATCCCCCCAACTTCTTCAGGAACGAGCAGAGCATCCCTACTCTGCCAAACTAAGGAGGCAATCTTTCTTCCTTTCTTAACGAATGATTTAATTAGACGTTCCAATAAGAGAAATCCGCTACAGTCTGCAATCACTCCTTGTACCGAAATTATTTACACTACAGAATTATCACTCTGCATCGACCGACATCAGCGTGCTGTTCCTCGTCCTTTTGGTGGGAGACAGTTGCTTGTGAAAATGCTAGGCAAAGTCGCACAAGTCTCTTCCCCTTTTAGTTTAGTGGGGTAGACCAATATAGAAAAGTCACCTGACATTTGTGGGCGACGACCGAGACAAATTGGAGTGGCTTAAATTCCACAAATTGACGATCCAGGACACGGCTTGCGTCGGTCCTGGCCAGCTGAAGGATTTTCTTTCCTATGGATAAGTTTTTGCACGCATCCGAACATATCGTGGCTGCTGATCCCTACGCATGCTCGCTCGCCCGTATGATTGACAGTCATGATAGACCTGATGACGGTAGACTCAAGTCTTGTCGCGACCTAAAAAATAATAAACAAGTTATCATTTTCGGGCTAATGGATTATCGGGTTAAGTAATTAACTAACCTAACTCGGACTCTCCCAAGTCCATACCAAATCGCAACTTAAGGTTCGAATGATTAACATGCAATGTGATTTGAATTTGGAGTCGCCACTAATCATTTTCGGTAGGTCGATTAGAAACCTAAATAAAATAGCGGGAGAAAACTATCTTATTTCGCGAACCGGAGATTAAGAGTCCAGGGGACTTGGTTACATTAATTACAACTAATGCCCTTTCGGTACCTTAAAATTCATGAAAAAATAATTGATTTGACAAATTTGATGAATTCTACTTGAAGATCAAAGAATCAATTTTTTGGGTTTTTCTTCCCACGACATTTTTTTTGAATTTTTGAGTATTTTTAAAATAAAGAAATTACATGAAATTAGGATGAAATAAGTTCAAGATTACTCCCCAATTTGAACTCGTGCACCAAACTTGTGCTTCGAGCTTGTCTTAACCATTGGACCGATTTGGTGACTCGTTAGATCGAGAAATCTCTTGGTCCTATCTCTCCTTCACGCTTCTTTCTCAACTCGCTAGAATTTCATGAGACCGCAATCCGGGCGTTGATATTTTTCCTCTTTTGCTCTCCTTCTATTCTCGTACCATTGATGTCTCATCGTTGATATGCATGTTATTTAACATAAAAACATAGAGAAAAATCAGTGTAGAAAATCTGAAAGCTAATTTGTATTCGAAATTAAAGAAAGTTAGGGAATCACTTAACTTTCTTTTGTTGCGGCGAGCTTGAACGATGGTGATGAACTTGTGGCTTGTGTTGATGGGTGCGAAATTGGCAATGGTAGCACCGAGCTTCAAAACACTCAAGCCCTCTCAAAACTCTCTCCAAATTTTTTCTCAAGAATTCTCTTTTTTCTCTCTAAAGAATTCCTCTCAAAAACTCTCTCAATTCTCTTTCACCCCAAAAAACTCTCTCCATTCTCTTCCATTCCAAAAAAACTTCCTCTTATTATAAAAATTCTTCATCCTTCATTCTTCATCTTCATTTCCTCACCTTCCATTTTCATCTTCCTTTCTTCATCTTCATCTTCTTTTCTTCATCTTCATTTCCCCACCTTCCATTTTCATCTTCTTTTCTCCATCCTCATCTTCTCTTCTTCATCTTCATCTTCTCTTCTCCACCTTCATTTCTCCATCTTCCATTTTCATCTTCTCTTCTTCATCTTCATCCTCCTTTCTTCATCTTCCATTTTCATCTTCTCTTCTTCATCTTCCTTTCACCATCTTCCTTTCCCCATCTTCTTTTGGTATTTGCAATGCGTCCCTGAAGTTTCAAGTATTTACAATACGCCCCCTGAAGTTTTGAGTATTTGCAATACAATCCCCGAAGTTTCGAGTATTTGCAATACGGCCCCCGAGAAAATATTTCTTTCAAGCCCGAATCTTCTCAAGTGCATTTTTTCATCCCATGCCTAGTCCGGATGCCTGTTAAATTAAGCTCAAATTATATGCCAATGCTAAATGAATATGTGAGATGATTTTTGTTTAGAACTAAAATTAGTTCTAATTTTTATGCAAAATATATATTAGTCAAAATTTAGGCGTCAACAGCTGCCCCTCTTTGAGTGGAGGCTCGTAGAGGTTCCGCTCAAAGACAAAATTGAACCCTAAATTTTGATAGTGCAAATGATGGATGAACTTTTTGCAGGGAGTTTTAGTCCCATTTTTTGTAATGAAGTGATGCATGATATGCAAGGCTGTAAATAACATGTGTCATAATTTCTCTTTTCCATGTTAGAGAAACTCGCACATGGATCGCATACGAGAATACCTGTTTTACCAAATACCTCATAAGTTCTGGTGATTCCCTTAATTTCCAAGTTTCTTGCAAACACGAGGACCTTAAGGTATTCGACCTATCTCGTTATCGAGACTTCTCCCTAATGCGAGACATCGCAAGATATGTGTATTCTTCCGGATCACAAGAGCTACGTCGTTGTGAGTCGAAAGAAGTAGAATCGTGTTCACAAGAGCTACGTCATTGTGAGTTGATTAAATGTCGAAATCGCCAAGTGCATATGTCTTCACGATTCGACAAAGGGGAGCCAAAATCTTAAGAGCTACGTCATTATGATTTGGTTTGGATCAAAATCACGGGTGCTTATGTCTTCGTGATTTGATAAAGGGAGCCGAGAATCATAAGAGCTATGTCATTATTAGCCGACTAAAGGTCAAGATCACCAAGTGCGCATATGTCTTCGTTGATCGACAAAGGGGAACCAAAATCTTAAGAGCTACGTCGTTATGATTTGGTTTGAATCAAAATCACGGGTGCTTATGTCTTCGTGATTTGATAAAGGAGCCGAGAATCATAAGAGCTATGACATTATGAGCCGACTAAAGGTCAAGATCACCAAGGGCATATGTCTTCGTGATCGACAAAGGGGAACCAAAATCTTAAGAGCTACGTCGTTATGATTTGGTTTGGATCAAAATCACGGGTGCTTATGTCTTCGTGATTTGATAAAGGAGCCGAGAATCATAAGAGCTATGTCATTATGAGCCGACTAAAGGTCAAGATCACCAGTGCATATGTCTTCGTGATCTCGAGACCGAAATCATAAGAGTTACGTCGTCATGATTTGATAAGATGTCAAAATCGCCAGTGCATATATCATCGACACGGAGAGGCATATTGCTCGAATTGAGTTGTAACAACTATCATCGGAGGAGTTGTTAATTTGAAAATGGGTTCGTAAAACTTACCCGGGTTCTCCGAACGATTAATCAAAGAACGAAACAGATCGCTCAGTATCATACATGGTAGGCATTTGCCAGGAGAACTTGCTCATTCAATAATCCTTGGATGAATTTCGAGACCTTGGGAGGGACATCGAACATCGGGAATGTATTACCCGTCATAGAATGGTAGATATAACATGTGCAAACATATTCAACAATGAGTTCATGCAAAACTATCCTACCGAGCTTGCAATGATGTATATAATGCAATCACTCATACCATGGTTTATGCATAACCATTCTATCAAGTTTGCATTACCAACCCTGTCCGGGGATGTTTTCACATTATGAATACCTCGAATGTGAGTCGAGTGGGGGACTTCAGTCCGAGAGGGTTTTCTCTCACTCTCAAGAAAAGTTATTTATCATGTCTCAGGATCCAAAAGAAATCACTCAATCTTTCCATCATCGCATTCGATAAGGATCCGAGTAATCTCGCAATTGATACGACCGAACCGATCCGGAGGTCTTGATCGGGACCGTAATGAGAGCTAGGTCAAAGGTTTACAAAGGGGACTCTAGTTGAGTCAAGGCTACGAAATGAATTCCTTCGTCATCTCTCGGGTTTACAAGTCAAGAACCCCGCAAAAATGAGAGAGAAGTAATCTTACTCGAACTTCTTCGAGTGATGCTTAAAATCACTGAACTCCACATTAATTCAAGTGCCCTAGTTAGAAAAGGCTTTTAAAGGGTTGTAATGGAGGTAATGATTTGGGAACCGAGAAACGAAAGGATTCGTTTTGGCTCGGAAGATGTTTGAGAAGGGACTTGATGTTGGTGATCATTACAATCTTGTCACCGATCGTGGCCTTCTAGGATACCATCATTGCTCGAGGATGGTATGAACTCGAAGATTGCATTTGCAATTTGATACTTCATGGAGATTTTTCTCTCAACCCTTTTAGGATATACGGAAAAATTGTGCATTCAAGTTCGAAATATTCTACAAATGAACAATGAATTGAAAGGGCATTGGCCTTGCTTTTGGTAGGCACTTTGCTTTTTAAATGCCCGAGGAGTTTTTTGTGGAATCGCTTTTCCTCTTTCTTCTCCCTTTTTTTTTTTACTCCCAACTCTCTTTTACTATTGCATCTTGATGAGTTCATTGGGAGATTTTCTATTGATCCAGCTTTTTCGAGTCCTTCTACTCAAAGATGGGCCATATTCGTTTTGGGACAACAATGATCACCAATAAGGGCTTTCGAAACGAATTTGTGCTCAAATGGATTGTGCAAATGGATATAGATGTGTGGGATAGAAAAAGAAATGCTATTCGTCACCCTAAGGCACTTGAATAAAAGCGCAAGTACAATGCAAAGAACCACCCGAAGATTGATGTTAGTCCAAGCAAGAAGATTTCTAACCATTTGTCTCGTGATGCCGATGGAATTACCTCTGTTTTGCCCCAATGTGGGGTGGTTCTTGACAGGGTTGTGGAAGTGAAATCTCCGCTCAAATGGGTTGATCAACGGATAACTTGCAAGTGTTTAGGGTAGAGAAATGAATGCCTCCATCACTTCGGTTATCGTACCTTTCGCGAGAAAACTCTTTACCTCGGGGAATGCGAAATTTTGCCACCGTTCATCTCGCCTGAAAAAATTGGACGTGTTTGGGAAAGGATTGCCTTTCATCATCTGTCATGCCCCCTTCCTGTACATTCGATGTATCTTATGTAGTTCATGTTCCTTATTCGAGTTGGTAAATTAAACATGAGGAACAATCATGTGCAAACCATGCAGTGTATGAGTGTTTTCGAGCATATAAAATGCAAGAACCTTTTATCTTGGCGGACAAAGTTCGCAAGTACATAAAAAATCTCTTAGGGGCGTGGATCGTGAGTTGCCCCTGCTCATGTAAATGTATTGCAAAACTTCATTGTCTCGCTTCGAGACACGCTCCAGAATTTCTCATTTCATTAATTTTTCAGGGAGAAAGGATACTTCTCTGTTTGGACAGGTAGTGACCCCCGTAAAAATCAAAAGGGAAAGCATCAATGTATGTCCTCATGCTCTAAAAGAGTTGAAACGATACCACTTTATCCATGTACGTATTCCTCGCGAACTTTGAATTGAAAAGATCGATTCATCCGAATCGGATTGTATGTCCAGGATGTTATCTCTCCGGGTTCAGTAACCGTCCTGGGCTGAGTTTCGATCTGCGAAGCAAAAAGTTTTTATTAATTTTTGTACATTGATGCCAAATCCCGGGATCGACCCGGGACGCCTCGGACCACTGTCATTCCCCCAACCACTATGATGCGGTGTTGTTGGCGCCCACGGGTGGTTCGCTTTTGTTATATTGTTCTCAAAGCGGTTGGCAATCTCCCTGTGGAGAATAAAATAAGCTTAACTTAGAGTTTGAAACGATCGAGAGCCAATTGGGACGATACGGAGTTACCGATCTTTGAGCCCGCTTGGTCCTTTACTTGCATTCTCTCAAGTAAGGCTATTCGGAATCTCTCTTTACGGGTGTTCGGGGCGTCGTCCACAAATTGATTTGCTACGGCCTAGCTTAATAAGGAACTTACGCATTTGATAAGAGAGGAGAAAAATTCGCCCTTTAACTCTAGGCAAATTCTAGACGACTAGAAAGTAAAAGTATGACACGCAGGGGAACTATACATGGAATTAAAGGTGTATTCATGCGAGATTGGTTCCACCTCTTTTGCTAGCTATTCCAATGATTGGCTGATTTTGTCTTGGATCATACACCAACGATCGTTGTTTGAGGATCCATAATCACTTGCTTCGGATCACAACTCGGAGGTCTTTCGGCTCCGAACCGGCCGACCAAGGCGGTGAGCTCATCATCAAAATAACCTTTTGATTTTTCGGGCAATTGATACTCGAATTGGGCATTGTTACTTGCTAACACCGGCGACAGATTTTCCACTTTGTTTTTGCCTTGAGCGGTCGACTTCTTGAGCTTGAGCCTCCGCCGTCGCTCGGGAACTCGTAAGGATGATTAAGCGGTCCATTTCGCTAGAACCACCAGGGAAGGTCGGTATGGCCGGTATTCTTGATTGGGAAGTGGTCGGGTGTTTTTGCTCCGTAGGTTTTTTTCGGGATTAACCTTCCAGTCCAACTTTGCTCGGGTCGCCTTGGTTCCAAGCTACATCGTGCTTCTTCAGCCTTTTCTCTAAATCTGTGAAGGTGATTTGTGACACTTCGTAGGGTGAGTCCGTCTATATTCATCATTTTGAGTACGGCCATTGGTCGTCTTGAATTGATTCCTAGCCGTCGAACCGCCTCGATGAATATGGAATGAAGCTCGGCGGACCAAAGGGCCTTTTCTTTCCGACAAAATCGTCGTAGTAAGTTTGGCCATAGTTCTTTTGTTCGAGTAATTGCTTCCTTACAGCATGCTGCCAAATGTTTTGGAGCACTCGAACGTGGCACGCTTCTTTAGGATGCCCCGAGCACCATGCAATATGGCCCTCGTTATAAGCTCATTGATCATCACTTGCTGATGTTATGATCACCGGTATATCCAACTCGAGAATCAATGATCTTTAAGAGACCGAGACCGTCCATATCGATCCCTACCATGGGCGTGACGACGATGTCGAAATCATATTTGTACCGCCTCGGCTCCTCTAAGGCTTCAGTTGCTTTCACATAAGCTGAAATCCTGTACATGCACTTTCTCGGCATGGCAACGAGGATCGAGAGGGAAACGGGGTTGCCATCAATGGCCATGACTCAGAGATCCTCGGGATAGGAGGCTTCCCATATTTCCGCCTGGAATGTACGCATACTTATTTTCCTTTCAAAACCTTCCATATGTAAACCGAAAAATGGGTGTTTCGACTAGAGATCGGGCTTTAGATGTTCTTTGGACTTGCAAAGATAAATTGCCGAGAAAATCACAAAAGCGATGATGGCCTTTCGTGACGAGTTCGGAGGTGCATGGAGACTTCAAGTTCTTTATAAACTTTTTCGGATCTGTTGGTCTCGCAGCATGCCTTTTCTCTCCTTTTCGGTCTTAGTGCCTTGGATCCATTTCGTAATAACTCTTACCTCTCGCTCAATCCGTCAGTTTTTTTTACTTTTCCGACATGGAGGAGCCCTCAAATCTTTTCACTTTCTCTACGAACGAGACAGTTATTTCCCTCCTCAAATCTTTTCGGTTCCTCCTACGAACGAGGCAATTATTTCCCTCCTCAAATCTTTTCGCATTTACTTACGTGAAGGCTTTCAATGCTTAGTCAAATTCGGCGAGGAATTCACGCATTTAAGCATGATGATGTTCGTGGATAGTACTTGTTCTTTGCCCCTGGATTAACTCTAGGCATTAAAAGGAGAATGTCTCACATGGGGATTTTGTAACAAACAGTACATTCATTCATACATGTCACTACTTCTCTTGAGGATTCGTAAGGCTGGCTAATAATGCTCGAAAGCGATATTTTGAGAGCCCATAATAATAAACTAAAGCTTCATGTAGGCTACACATTCGGAGTTCCATCGGCGTTGAATTGACCTTTGTGACATCAAGGAAACTCCAATTGTAGTTATGCATGTCTCTTCCCTCGAAGGGCATCGGTTGCGCTCTTCGCAAGACCGACTTTCTCGGGATGTATCTCCAACGAAATCGGATTGTACGAGAGCTTGCTCCCGGGTGATGAATCGGGTAAATGAGCATTTTCAATGCTCGGATGTGGCTCATCGAGGACATGTCACCAAAGGAGATGGAGCCGCTACGTGACATGGCAAACAGGCGGTGTTAATAGCATCCCTATACCTTTTGTTCTCTCGCTCGAAGCTTTTCATTTTCTTCTCTCGGAAACGCAAGTTCATGCCTTTCATTTTTAACCTTCAATCGGGTCCGCTTGTTTTGAAACCAAAACTTGACCTTCAAGGGCTCCATTCCTATCATCCTGCTCAATTCATTTTTGCGTCTCTTATTCACGTAAGAGCACTCCTTGAAGGCGGTTTGAGCACTCGATTTGATATTTTCTTTTTCGAGGTTGATCAAGGCCGCCGCCATTGCCATTGTTCTTTGTCGAGATCTTGAATTTCACTCGCCAAGAGAGTTGGGTTTTACGGCTTCGGCGTTGGATCGTGTCTCGAAATCCAGCAGGTTCGCTTCGGGGATGTCTAGGTTGGTTGCCTCCAAGAAGTGCCGATGGCCTCTAAACATGTTGGATTGAAATACCTCTTACCGCCTTTTGTTCACTCTATTCTCCGTCGTATGCTTACTCTCTCCAAATTCTTTCGAGTAATCGGGTATGTTCCAAAGCCTCCCTTTTAATGCGGATGAAAATCACTAAGCCGACGTTTTTCCCAAGATTTCGTGTTTCTCGCTTTGTCTTATTTTTTCAACGTGATGGGACCCCGAATCCACTCGCACCGATTTTCTTTTCTTGATAACCATGCTTGTCTCCCACTCGGTTTTCAATCATGGTGGGACTTCAACTCTTTTCGTAACTTTTCGGATTTGTGAGGCTCGAGATCACGGATTGATGATAGATCCAGGATCCAATGAACGAAACGCCCGTAGTTTTACCCGAGTAACTAACGTGGCTCCGCAAGAATTGCTGTTTCTTCTCCCGGAAAGTATGCTTGTCTCCCACTCGGTTTTCAACATGGTGGGGTTCTCAAATCTTTTCGTAACTTTTTCGGATTTGTGAGGCTTGAGATGGTAGATCCGTGATTCACGGACGAAACGCCCGTAGTTTTGCCCGGATAATTAACTCGGCCTCCACAATAATTATTGCTATAGCTTTTCCCGCCCTTTAAATTAGGATATAACGCCGAGACAATTATCGCTTTCATATCTTCATCTCCAACCTTCTAAGCACTTTTTGCATCCACTCTTTTTAGCCGCTTCAACAACAATGGCTTCCCTTCCCGCACACGCCTTCTCGATCAAGTTTTGGCCAAATGGGAGAAACTTTATAATCTCCTAGGCCAGGGCTACTCTTATATAGCCAACCATCCGGAGGCCGAAACCGAAATTCTTCTTATGTTTAGGGATATGGACACCGCTTCTATTGAAGGTACCAAGTTAGAAGAGGAATACAGGATCTTCCCCACCCTCTTCACTAACTTCCCTGGAGGCTTACCATGTTGCTCATCAAGATGTTACTTTGGCCCACCTTGTGAAGGCACGCTATTAGGATCGGTCGGACAGACTTGGTGTTGGCCGGTCTGTAGCTGACAATTATAAGAAGGCCCTCGACTACGGTAATGAACAAGTCTCCCCGCTGATTCGTGAGAGGGGAAACTTGGTGGGGTGTTTGGCCATGTCCCGAGACCATCTTCGAGCGCGATCCGCTCAATATTATTTTAAAATTTCAATGCACATGGCTGGAAGAAAGGTTTGGACGATCGACCCTGGATATAGCCCGCGGGAGAATGCTGATCCATGACCTGGAATTTCTTGCCGAGCATCACGAGGACAAGGTAGCCAAGCTCAAAGAGAAATGTGAGCTCCTCCTCTTTAAGTTGGCGGATCTCGATTCTCGGAGCGATCGGTGCAGACGGAGCATCAATCGTATGGAGAGTCGGTTAAACTCCTTTGTGATGCTCATTAGGGCTCGGTTTGGCTTTACGTTCCCACCCCGTTGATCTATTTGTAAAGCTTTCGATGAATGAAATGAATGCAAGTTTTTACTCATTTCATCTTGGTCGTCATATTTTTTTCGCAAGATAACCCCTTTTACTCGCGAATATGTAAATCTCACGCTCCCGATGGTCAATCCAATTGGGCCGGAGAGGCTCCCCCATTCGAAACAATCTCTCAACAAAGATTAGTAGCGAGGAAACAAACGAATGCTCAAATGTGAACAACTCGTGAACCTGTATTAATATTATAACTCGATTATGAAAACATCGAGTGAATCGAGCATAATATTTCTTTACGGCGTCGAGATTATTTGGATTGATAAAGACACGACCATCCATCTCGCCGAGAATCAAAGCACCACCAGGGAGCACCTTCTTTACTATATATGGACCACCATAGTTTGGAGCGAATTTCCCCTTCGGGAGTGGGACTATTGGCAATAATTTTCTCAAGACCAGGTCATTGATCCGAAAATATCGAGGCCGAAATTTTTTGTTGAATGATTTAGCAACTCTCTGCCGATAACACCGGGCCATGACATACTGACCTTAAGTCTTTTTTCGTCGATCGATTCAATTGGCTTGCTCTACTTTGGATCCATTCAGCTTCCGTCGCCTTAGCTTGAGACAAGATACGTGAGGAAGGAATTTCCACTTCAACCGGTAGAAACGGCCTCCATTCCATATACAAGAGAATACGGGGTTGCCCCGGTAGATGTCCGGATTGAGGTCCGATATGCCATAAGTGCAAATGGCAACCTCTCATGCCAATCGCTAAAATTTTCTTAATGTTCTTATTGGCGGCTTCTCTTGCTCCATTCATCCGAAGACGATATGGGGAAGAGTTCGGATGCTTAATCTTGAATTCATTAAACAATTCGTCCATTAGTTTGTTGTTGAAGTTCGAGCCATTGTCGGTGATTATGGCTCAGGTGAACCGTATCGAGCAATGATATCCCGGCGGATAAATTTCGCGATATTTCGTGCCGTGATCGCTAAATAGGATGCGGCTTCGATCCATTTGGAGAAATAGTCAATCGCCACCAAGGTGAATCGATGCCCATTGGATGCTTTAGGGTTGATAGGACCGATAACATCATTCCCCCACATAGAAAACGGCCATGGTTCGGATAAGCGATGCAACTCATTTGGAGGGACATTAATCTTGTCACCATGAATTTGACATTTGTGACAGCTCCGAACATGCTGAATACAATCTCTTTCGAGTGTGAGCCAATAATAACCCAACCTCATAATCTTCTTAGCTAAAAAGTGGCCGTTCATGTGTGGACCACGAGATCCCTTCATGTACTTCCATCATCGACTAACGGCCCGGTTGAGTCAACGCATCTTAGTAGGACGGTAATTGAATGACCGCTTGTACAAATTCTCTCCATTCAAGAAGAACTTGAAGCCATCTTCTTTATATACTTTTGATAAGACGCAAGTACTCTTCTCGGAAACTCCCGCCTCCGAATGTATGTCTTAATGTCATGGAACCATGGCTTGCCATCGGGTTCATTAGTTACGGCCATACAATATGCCGGCCTTCTTAGTACTTCGATCTTCGGGGTTCAACCTCAAGTCCATTGGCGACTTGTAACATTGAAGACAAGGTAGCCAATGCATCACCGAATCGATTATGAGTCCCGGACGGATACTCAAATGAGATATCCTCAAATTCTTCTACCAATTCATCCGGATACTCATGGTAGGGTAGCAATTTGGCATCTCTCGTCTTCCACTTTCCAACGATCGAAGGATAATCAAAGCGGAATCTCCGAACACCTTGAGTCGGGCTATCCCCATTTCAATCGCAGCCTGCACCGAGGATGCATGCCTTATATTCTCGCTATGTTATTTGTGCAAGGGAATACCAATTTTGCTGCTACAGGATAATGTCGACCACCTGGAGATATCATAACCGCGCCCGTGCTCGATCCCGATAAATTGACAGCTCCGTCAAAATACATAGTCCCGAGATGCAATCCTCCACCGACATGATTCGATTCTCGGAATGATAGGCATCATCATCTTGCCCCGGATTTTCAGCTAGGATATCTCGCTATAGCTCGTCCCTTGATTGACTTTTGAGACAAATATTGAACGTCAAACTCGGAGATGAGGATTTGCCATTTAGCAAGTTTACTAATCAAGGCGGGCTGATTAAGCAAGTATTTGATGGGATTGCATTCTGTCACTGAAGCACTTGGTAATGCAAGGTATATTGCCGAAGCTTGTGCGGCACCTGTACTAACGCCGCACATGTTTTCTCTACTTCGGAGTACTTCATTTTCGAAGTTGTGAATTTCTTGCTTAGATAATAAATGGCTCGTTCTCTTCCATCCTCCCTGCTTCTCTTGGGCTAGCATAGCACCCAAGGATTCACTAAGGATTGTGAGGTAGATGATTAAAGGTTGCTCCGGTGTTGGAGGAACAAGCACGGGTGGATTCATGAGATCTTTGCTTCCGTTTTCCAAAAGCTTCTTCACATTCGCTATCCCATTGGACTAGCGCATTCTTCTTTAATAGCTTGAGGAATGGCTTAGCGGTTTCGATAGCGAGAGATGAATTGAGCAATATAGTTTAGCCTACCCATCAAACTTGAACTTCTTTAACCGTCGTCGACGGTTTAAGCTCACGAATAGCCTTAACTTTCGAAGGGTCGACTTCAATGCCCTTACTGCGTACCACGAATCCGAGTAACTTGCCTGAGCTGGTCCCAAAGACACACTTGGCGGGGGTTGAGGCGTAACTTGTACTTTCGGAGTCCGTCGAACAATTTCTTCGGCGTTTTGACGTGATCTTCTCCATGCCTTGTTTTTGCTATCATGTCATCGACGTAAACCTCAATCTCATTATGCATCATGTCATGGAAAAGGGCAACCATGGCTCGTTGGTAAGTGGCTCAGCCGTTTCGAGACCGAACGGCATTACCCGGTAATGGAACATTCCCCATGGTGTGGTGAAAGTGGTTTTCAACTTGTCATTGACATTCATCGAGGATCTCGATTGTACTCGGAGAAGCCATCCATGAATGAAAACAATTCAAACCCCGGCAGATCTTGTCAACAAGTACGTCGATATGCGAGGGGGAAAATCATCTTTAGGATTGGCCTTGTTCAAGTCTCGATAATCGACATAAACCCGAATGCGGCCGTCTTTCTTCATGACGAGGACTATGTTAGCGACCCAATCGGAATATTCCGTAGTCTCAATGAATCCTACATCAAGAAGCTTCATGACCTCCTCTTTGATCTTACGCACTAATTTCGGTCCGGCCCTCCTCGACTTTTGCACGATCGGGCTTAGCCAGAAGGATCGATCGGTAAACAATGCTCGACAATGGAACGGTCAAGACCGGGGCATATCTGCATAGGACCAGGCGAAAACGTCTTGGTAATCCTTCAAGAGTCGATCGAGCGCTCGGACATTTCGAGGAAAGGCTTGCCCGATCTCAACTTCTTTAGGGTTTTTCGCATCGCCTAGGTGACCGAGATAATTTGTTCACCGGTCAAGGGCTTGACCTCCTTATGTCGTTCGAAATCTTGACGAACTTCCTCATAATCTGGACTGAACTCATCTAGGTCATATACTTCGAATCCACTAGATTTCCCTCCTCATGTATCCCCCATGATGACAAACTTGTTGGTCGTTGGTTATCGTCATCGGGTTGGTTTGGGAGATTGGGACTACAAGCCGCGTGCTCGAGCTCACGCCTGTGAAGATCACATCTTCTAGCGGCATTGTCGATAGAGAGCAGTTTTCGGGGCTTTACCGGAGTTGTCCGTAGGAGGAATTAGAGCGGGAATGGTTAGCGGCGAAGTTTGGCGGATGATTGAAGTTTGGCGGAGAAGACGGCCATCATTTCCTCCATCTTTCGGGACATCATCTCTTCAAAGCGTTCGATCAATGAGCCAAATTTTCGTCTAGGGGCGACTGACGGTGGCATTAATGTCGGCCATCCTCTTCGCGATCGATCGAGTAATATGTGGAGGATCCGTGATAAATTACCTATACGCGAGAACAAATCAAAAATGAGTACAGGGAGCGAGAATAGCGAGCCGGCCCATGGCATCCCTCTAGACTCAAACGAACAAAGTGATTATGACCAAAGAATTGAAACATGTAATTTTCAGTTTGTCCGCTTTTACGAAAAAATCTGTATTAATTCGTACGTTGGTCAAAATATGTCCAAATTTTACGAGCTTATAGTTGAGAAGATGATGAACAACTTTTATATTGACCAATCGGACTAGAAAAGAGCGGATCAAATCAGTTTAATGTGTCTTTCCGAAAAATCGCATTCAGAAAACTGTTATAACCACAGGTAGTTAAAAAAAACGAAAGGCCATCTTAAATTATGAATTTAATTCTGAACGTTTGTAGGATATTAGTTGAAACATAGGTCTACAACTTTCATGTTTGGTACTTACTCAAAACTCGATCATAGAATTTAGTAAAAATCGTACAATATGAACAAACCAAATCGGAATTGAGGACAACCGATAAAATTATAAAAACTACGGAAGCAAAGTGTGACATTGGAAACAAGACAATGAGATTCATAAACAATCAACCTAAACCATGGACCAGCCCAAAATAAAAATGAGATAACGGGCGTAAGAGACAAGAAATTACCGCTCATATGAAGAAAATGTCAATCACAAAGACATGCGCTGAAACGTGTTTTAGTTTTTAGCAAAAATGAAATGAAAGACCAGACATTGTCATGACCTCGCGCGCACGTTCATCATGACTAGTTGCCGCTCCGCATACATAGTCATGACTGGTCGGGTCCAATCATCTCGGCTTGGTTCGGTCGACAAGGGCAACTCTCATGCATCATAGCCTCACGTGCATGAGAACAACCCTTGAGCCATTTTTTGAAGAACTTGAGATTCAAGTGGGATAACCTTTTTGAATGCCCCTTACGGCCAAGGTTAAAGAACCACATAAATACCATCAAACTATCGGGTGACCTGGGGGTGTTCACAAGTCAAGGTGGTGTAGTGCAATTATATTAGGGGCATGCATGACATTTTAAAGGCCAACTCCGATAGTTCAAAAATTAAAACTCTCATCACCAAGCCGCAAATGATAGATTAGCCACGGACCCCCCTTATAACTCCCCTCTGCAAAATCATTTAACACCTAGGAATTAAAATTCAACAAAAATTGCCAAACCAAGTGATTTTCCTTTTGCTGGCCTAAGTCCTCTTCCTTTCAAGTCCTAAGTCCTCTTTGGACTTCTAAAAATAATAAACAAGTTATCATTTTGGGCTAATGGATTATCAAGTTAATTAATTAACTAACCTAACTCGGACTCTCCCAAGTCCATACAAATAGCAACTTAAGGTTCGAATGATTAACATGCAATGTGATTTGAATTTGGAGTATTTTACTATTTTTTGGTAGGTCGATTAGAAACCTAAATAAAATAGGTGGAGAAAACTATCTTATTTTCGAACCGGATTAAGAGTCCCGGGGACTTGGTTACATTAATTACAACTAATGCCTCTTCGGTACCTTAAAATTCATGAAAAAATAATGGATTTGACAAATTTGATGAATTCTACTTGAAGATCAAAGAATCATTTTTTTGGTTTTTTTCTCCACGACATTTTTTGAATTTTTGAGTATTTTTAAAATAAAGAAATTACATGAAATTAGGATGAAATAAGTTCAAGATTACTCCCCAATTTGAACTCGTGCACCAAACTTGTTGAGCTTATGTTAACCATTGGACCGATTTGGTGACTCGTTAGATCGAGAAATCTCTTGGTCCTATCTCTCCTTCACGCTTCTTTTCCAACTCGCTAAAATTTCAGACTGCAATCCGGGCGTTGATATTTTTCCTCTTTTGCTCTCCTTTCTATTCTCGTACTTTGAATCTCTCATCGTTGATATCGATTGTTATTTAACATAAAAACATAGAGAAAAATCGATGTAGAAAACTCGGGCTAATTTGTATTCGAAATTAAAGAAAGTTAGGGAATCACTTAACTTTCTTTTTTTCTGGGAGCTTGAACGATGGTCATGAACATGTGGCTTGTGTTGTGCAGCTTCAATGGGGGCATGGTAGCTTCAAAACACTCGGTCCTCTCAAAACTTTCTTCAAATTTTTTTCAAGAATTCTCTTTTCCTCTCTAAAGAATTCCTCTCAAAATCTCATCTCTATTCTCTTTCATCCAAATTTCTCTCCATTTCTCTTCCATTCCAAAAAAACTTCCTCTTTTATAGGCAAAATTCTTCATCCTTCATTCTTCATTCTTCATTTCTTTCCATTTTCATCTTCCTTTCTTCATCTTCATCTTCTTTTTTCATCTTCATTTCCCCATCTTTCATTTTCATCTTCTTTTCTCCATCCTCATCTTCTCTTCTTCATCTTCATTTTCTTCTCCACCTTCATTTCTCCATCTTCCATTTTCATCTTTTCTTCTTCATTTTCATCTTCCTTTCTTCATCTTCCATTTTCATCTTCTCTTCTTCATCTTCCTTTCACCATCTTCCTTTCCCCATCTTCTTTTGTTTTTTTCAATCAAGTTCCTTTATTTATAATTTTTTAAAAAACACTTCTGGTTTTGAATATTTAAAATAAAAACCCCCACCTTTCATTTATTTGCAATACCGAGAAAATATTTCTTTCAAGCCCGAATCTTCTTGGTTTTTTCATCCCATGCCTAGTCCATGAAGTCTAAATTAAGCTCAAATTATATGCCAATGCTAAATGAATATGTGAGATGATTTTTGTTTAGAACTAAAATTAGTTCTAATTTTTATGCAAAATATATATTAGTCAAAATTTAGGCGGTGCCTTGCTCCTCTTTGAGTGGAGGCTCGTGAGAGGGTTCCGCTCAAAGACAAAATTGAACCCTAAATTTTGATAGTGCAAATGATGGATGAACTTTTAGGCGGGAGTTTTAGTCCCATTTTTTGTAATGAAGTGATGCATGATATATGCAAAGTCAGAATAACATGTGTCATAATTTCTCTTTTTCCATGTTAGAGAAACACTGCACATGGATCGCATACGAGAATACTTTTTTACCAAATACCTCATAAAAAAACTGATTCCCTTAATTTCCAAGTTTCTTGCAAACACGAGGACCTTAAGGTATTCGACCTATCTCGTTATCTCGAGGACTTCTCCCTAATGCGAGACATCGCAAGATATGTGTATTCTTCCGCATCACAAGAGCTACGTCGTTGTGAGTCGAAAGAAGTAGAATCAGGTTCACAAGAGCTACGTCATTGTGAGTTGATTAAATGTCGAAATCGCCAGTGCATATGTCTTCACGATTCGACAAAGGGGAGCTAAAATCTTAAGAGCTACGTCATTATGATTTGGTTTGGATCAAAATCACGGGTGCTTATGTCTTCGTGATTTGATAAAGGAGCCGAGAATCATAAGAGCTATGTCATTATTAGCCGACTAAAGGTCAAGATCACCGGTGCATATGTCTTCGTGATCGACAAAGGGGAACCAAAATCTTAAGAGCTACGTCGTTATGATTTGGTTTGAATCAAAATCACGGGTGCTTATGTCTTCGTGATTTGATAAAGGAAATAATTCCTCACCTCAATCTACTCCTAATGAATGAGTCAGCAGCAATCAACAAGCTCTTTTAATTTAGTACATCAGCACTTTCAGCTAACTAAGCAGAATCGACATTATTACATGAAGCATTGAAAACCATATCAAGGCCGAGGTTACCGGCAATGACTCAAAGTTTCATATCAATTAGATTTATGCAACCTACACAGCTAGTTCAGTGAATCATTCAAGCAGACAAGATGAACTCAGTCAGATTCGAAGCTATATTCATGCTGATCCGATTCAGGCATATCGTCAAACATGGGGTGATTAATTCTGACAAGAGATCTAACTGCAACAATGAAGCATCTACTCCAATCCAAGCCATCACAACAGCATCAAAATGAGTTCAGATCATCAGTAAATCATTAATCAGGGACGATTTCGCATAAGTCTTAATTAGAGTTCTCCGCCTTCTTTTTCTTTTTCCTTCAAGAAGAGCTGAGAGCAGAGCCTATGAAGGTAAAGTGCGATTGCCGGTCACGAACTGTAATTGGACTAGAAATAGGAAGTCATGGAAGTGTCGCTGGTGATGACACCGACGTGATCGGAGATGGTGGATTCTGGTGTCGATCAATGGTAGAGAAGCTTCTGGGATTTGTGGATTGAGAGACGATTTCTTACTTGATCCTGCTTTCAAAACTAGCTGAACTCCGGTGCATGCTCACATGTGGCATGAGCTGTCTTCAAAACCTTATAGGCTTCCAAAACGAGGACACCTCCACGTCCGATGAGAGCGTGGCTCCTGAAAAAAAAATCACAAGCAATATCGAGAAAAATTCGAGAAAGGATATACTAAGATAGGCTACATTGTATAAGTTGCGGTTGACGTACGAAAAATAATCTGCATCAAAGATGAGAAGCAATGTCATATTGGATAGTCGTATAAACACCACGGAGCGTACTTAAAGATTAAGGAACACATTTGTGCTATGGATAGCACGAGTTCAATTTCTCATGCTACCCAATGCAGACAATTCACGACCAGCAACCGACCTGATTTTGATTCTAAACTACTTGATCAATGATGTTAATGACCAGCATTAAGTGCCTAAGATACAAACTTCTTGCCATGTACAATAAGACAAACAATATCATATCGTCATATTCAGACAAATGGGAGGCAATGCAGCACATAATAGAATAGTTTAGCACCCACCACATCCATTCCTTGACAAACAAAGAAGATTCAAAGATCGATAGCTGACCCCGTAACACATTTTTTGCAAGCAATGAGATCCCGAAAAATGGCCAAATTCCTATTTCCTCTTGATAGTTGACACCTATCATTATCGGAATGATAAACAGCCAAAAGAAATAAAAAAAGAAAAGAAACATACGAAATCAAAGTGCAAATCTTCCACAAGAACGAAAAATGGGTTCGATTTCCAGAAAATAAGCTGCAAGCCAAGACGTTTCTTATGGAGTCGGATCGAATTTTAATGTATGCATCTCCTAAAACTGACGAATATTTTTTTTGCTTTTTCTTTGTATTATGTCGTTTGTTTCATCCCAACATTTGAGCCAAAGTTACCATCAAAATAAACTTAAGCAAAATATTCCAATTTATTTACCACCATAAGTAAACTTTGTTACAGGAACGCCTCTCGTAGGAAAATGTTTACGACCTTTGCTAGTAAGCCATCGATTCTTCTAGTGCATATTCACTCAAAATCCTACATATTTCCAATCTTATCTCAATAATGGGCAGGTTAAGAAAGCACTCGATATTAAAATGGACCAAGAAAATGACTAACTAAACTACCCCGAAAAAAAATTGTTGATTTACAATAAGTCACTTGACGATTAAGTCTTCTCTTCTCTGTTTTTTTTTTTTTTTTGCTAGAACAAGTTACAAGTCTTTCAATTTTTTACCAGCAGTTCCGCTACTGTTTGCTTTTTAATTTCCACAATTTGCGGTATATGATCTACCTCACAAGTCGATGGCCTTTCCGATCATTTCATTTTGATCCGATAAGATACCGAGTCTCTCTTTCTAGTTCACCATGTTAGAATAAGTAGCTAGATGAAGCAAGCGGAAGCCTACATGTACGCATAAGGCAGATCTAAGCTATGTAGACAAGCGATACTAGACATATTATTAACGCATCAATCGAGAGAGAAAAAGGGAGGAAAAAAGGGACATAGAAATAAAGAAAGGAGAAGGTTCTAACTCACCTTATAACGCTTGTAAGATTGGACGGTGCCTACGAAATATGTCTTATAGCTGCGGTGGGGGATGTGAGGGATTTCGATGTAGCAATCATTTGGCAATTGGGTAGTTGATACATCAATCAACCTTTCCAATGATGGGCAGTAATGAATGGACAAGTCATTCAAAGCCTCTAACTCGTCAAGGCCCTCAACAACCTGTAGACCATCGCAGTCCCGGATGTATAACTTCTCAAGCTTCTTCAAGTTTGATAAACCCCGAACATTGTGCAAAGAACGACAACCCATTACCCAAAGTTCTTTCCACAGGTTCGATGTACCGAGTACTTGAATTTGGAGTATATTTGGGCAATAACTAAGACCGAACCTTCTCAACTTACATAAAACCCTCGACGGAAGAATTAATCTCCCTTCCTCCATAATCAACTCATTAGCGTACTCTGCTTCACCCGCATACCCTAACCTTCCCAAGGACTTGCAACTCCAAATAGAAATTTTCTCCAATGATTCAAACGCCCCGACAAATTGGATCTCAACAAGCTTTGGGCAATATGATACTTCGACGGTTTTGAGCTTCGTCAAGTTTGATAGCCCGAGTCTCTCCAGGGAATCACAATAACCGCCTTGCAGAAGCAACTTTGTTAAATTGTGAAGTTGAAGCCCACCGAGTTGAATTTCTTGCACTTGAAACGATGTGAGCTCTAGACTTGACAAGTTTTCTAATCTGGATGAGAGTGACACCGCTGAATTGAACTTATCCAGCCGTAACTTTAACAGAGAAGATGGAAGCTGCACCAATGTTCGCAAGTCCAAACCAGACAAACGAAGTTCCTTTAACAGAGAAAGGGAAGCCAACTCGGTGGGAGCGGGGACATTGAGAAGTTCCAATTTCAATCGGTTTAGTTTGGATAACTTCCCCATTCCCCCTAAATCACCAAGTGCAAATTTTACCTCCCTGTTTCCCATGAGAGCCATCATCAAGGTCCAAAAGAACCAAATTAGTCGATTCGAGAGGTCCGGGACTACCCGCAATGATTGAGATGACACTTGTAGATTGTTTAAACTTGTAGGAAGCGTCGGCAGCTCTTGAATCTCATCGCAACCTATTAACTCAAGCGTTTCCAAGCAAGGAAGCATACTAATTGTCTCGGAACTTCACTAATGCAAGTGCTTAACAAGCATAGGACTCTTAGAAAGGGCAAATTTCTAATTGCCAATGGAAATCGACCTTTTAAATTGGGACTACGAATTCGAAGCACTTCTAGATTCCGAAGCATTATAGCACTAGGTAACTCCCAAGAATTTGCGGAATGTACTATAGTATCGCCGTTGTCAAAGTGCAACTCACATAATGATTTCAACCTCCATATAGAATCGGTAGTTTCTTCCATTGGACACTCCTCGACCAAGAAGTGCTTCGATTCACAAGGTTCCCAATTTCTTCGGGCAAATTTCGAAGAGAACGACAAGCTCTAATCTTCGGGTCAATCAAAGACTTCAACATCCCAATAGAGCCATCAAGTTTCCTTAAATTGGAACATTCTTCGAAATTAAGCCTCTCTAAATTTGGGCATCCGGAGAAGTCTCGGCGTTTTGTTTATGCCATGACATCCTTTAAGAGAAAGAACTTTCAATTTTCTTGTCATCTGTCAAAATAAATACAATATTCAATGGATGAACACTCAAATATTACATACAAAGAAAATAAAATAATAAGAAGCAAATTACTCACCTTGATTAAGCTCTGTAGTTTGAATTATCTATGAAGTCATTGTCTGGAAATTCAAGAACCACCACATTATTTAAGCGCATATTGGTTGGCTTGAAAAACAACCGATGAGAAGGAGTACTCCAAAAAATCCAGCTTAAATTGGTAAAGCTCTTTGCCAAGTTACCACCGAAGGTTCCCCTATTTAATCTAAGGTATCGTAGATGTTGAAACCTTCCAATCTCTTCACTTGTGATAGTCTTACTATCACTTTCGTGTAAGTCGAGAATCAATGCTTGGACGTTCTTCTTCATCTACAAATGAGAGCAATAAATGATGGATATTCAGTATTTTGTTTTAAGGAAAATTGTAACAATAGGAAAAAGAAGAAAGAGAAAAGAGTATCCTAGTGCAGCAAGGAGGATTTTCTAGTAAGAGAAACTATTTTTTTTCTCTTTGGTACATTACCTCCTTTGTTCTTATTGCATCGAGGACATCCTTGTGAATCCATATCCTACTCCGCTCTTCGGGATTTATTGGATTTTCACGATGAACAATTTCTCTTCCAAGATCTCGAGTTGATCGTGCATCCAAAATGTATTTTTCACAATCTTTACCAATGACTTGCTAATGAGGACATCAACTCCGGCATCTTGGAAAAAATCACAATCTTTCCACATGTAAATTGCATATGTCATATGCTCACCAATGAAAAAGCATGCAATATCGAGGAAAATTTGTTGTTCTTTGGTAACTTAAGGCATCATAACCGATCTTCAACTTTTCAAAAACATCATTGTGAGGTGCTTTGCTTAACTTCTCTAATGTCTCTCTCCATATTTGTTGCCTTTTGTCAAAGAGGAATGAACCTATTATTTCAAGAGCCAACGGAAGTCTCCCAAGAGCAGCTACGATTTTCCCCGAAAGATCCTTGTAATCATCTCGACGGGGAGTCTCTATTAAATGCATGCCTCTTCGAAAAGCTCCAGCGCATGATCACTACTCATCACCTCCATTTCATATTCTAAGATTCGATAGTTTGGTCTATTGATTCGCAAAACATCTTTATTTCTAGTTGTAATCAATATTCGAGATCCTGGATGCAGAGTGCTCCCTCCTACTAATTTCAGCACTTGATCATTGTTAGCAACATCATCAAATACAATGAGGACTTTCTTGTTGCTAAGTACTTCTCCAATTCTCTTTGTCCCATAATCAATTTCGTCAATGCTTCTTGCTACTCTAGGATGACCCATTTCAGATAATAACTTTTTTTGCAATTCAACTAAGCCATCCGTTCTTAATGACTTTGCTCTAACATCTTCAAGGAAACAACAACACTTTCCATAATGAGAAGAGAGTTGGTTGAAGAAGATTTTGGCGAGAGTCGTTTTACCGATACCCCCATGCCATGAATTCCAATGAGTCGCACGTCATTAGAGTCGACGTCTAACAATTCGGTTACTGCTGCAACTCGGTCATCAATTCCAACTAAATGTCCAGTAACCAATCTATGTTTTGTCTTCAGCTTTTGCCCGACCTCCTCAACTACTAAGTTAATCACATCGCCGTAGCTGCGATAATGAAAAATCATTTAAGTGAGGTTGTTATTCAAGCACTAGATAAGCTACAAAATATTCAAACAACTAATGGGAAAATACTTTTAATGCACTTGGCAATGTGCGCGCGATGTGATAACCCGAAATATGACTTGATTCCAACACGAGATTAGCAATCATGGAATTACGTTAAGAACGTTTGCCAGAAAATGGATGTATAAATGTTTATACAGTTGAAATTGATAGTTTATGATTTATGCTCCAGCGACGATTATAGAAGTTGGACAGGGTGTATTCAAGAGAGGATATGTTTAACTTATTGCAATATTAAATAATGAGATAGAAATGTGCATGGCATTTCATTAATCCATTCTTTTTCCTCCCACAGCCGGCAATCAAACATTAGGTTAAGCTACCTAGCTATTATATCATTATTCGCCCATCATATAAGATGACATTGTTAAGCAGTTTCATATATTTTGACTAATGTAGCATAGCTATATTCATTTAGTAACTCTAGCGGTAAAAGTCCCACCGGAAGTTTCTACATCTATGGTGAAGTGTAAAGAAAAATTGGAGAAACATGCATTCGGAAAGCAGCTAGCTTACCCTTTGTACTTTTTCACTTCCCACCCTTTTATCGCATCAACCTCCATGAGAGCCTCTCTCCATGCATCTACTTGCTCATTGCTCAACTTCTTCTCTTCTTTCAAATTGAGTATGGCATCGCCATACAACGAGTTTTCAACTTAACGTCGTCGGGTTCCACGTCGAAGAAAATAGGTAGGATCCTTTTTTGACCTTCCGATTTGGAAGTGTTTGCCACGATCTGCGTGAGCTCACGAAGGCACCATTGGCTCGAAGCGTAGGTCCGAGAGAAGATGGGTATGTAAATCCTGGAGTTGTCAATCGCTCGCTGAAGCGATCCATCGATCCTTTCACCGACACGGAGCTCTTCATCATCTCGAAAGACACATATTCCAGCGTCGGTCAAGCTATGGAAGAGGAAGTCGGTGAATCCGACGCGAGTGTCGGGTCCTCTGAAGCTTAGGAACACTTGGTACTCGCTTCCGGACGACATAATTGCATCTAAGCTCGCCATAGCATAAGTTTGTTCTGCTTAGCGGATCTCTCTCCCCCTCTATGTGTGTGTGTGTGAGGGTGTCTGGGTGAGCCTAAAGATAGGGATGTGATCCTTTGTTAGGCCTTGGCCATTTCTGATGAGACTGACCCAATGTTTTTAATGGAGAATGTGGCCACGTCAACGTCAACGTCAACGTCAACGTCAACGTCAACGTCAACACGTTCTTTCAAGGAAATTGCGTTCTAATTTATTGTTATTTCACATTTATTGCAGGTCCGGACTATCTTTGGGCTTTAATATTTTCGGAAGGCTAATACATATTTTTGCTTCCAACTTTGCCCTCGATAAACTTTCATAATATCAAAAATGCCTTCGCCTCGCCTGAATAGAGGAAACACAGAGCTCAAGTCGTGGTTTTGGATGCATATTAGAACAGCAATGATAACAATTACGTAGCATATAATGAAGACAATTGAAGAGCGAGGTTTTCCTAGGAAAATTTATATGATTTTTCTCTCGTTTGCCTTGAATCGTCCTTGTGACGTCTCCGTGAACTCAGTCAGTGCCCCTCCGAAAACGTCCGTGAATGTTTAAAAAAAAATCTAAAAATAAAAGAGAAGCCCCCCCTCCCCCATTTTTTTCTGTCTACTGTGCCTCGAACCCCCTCCGCCGAAAGGGAAAATGAGAGCACCAGAAGTGCTCAAACAGATTTCGTTCTCGGAGTAACCCCTCCTCAACTTCCTTAGATTCGTGTGAATGAAGAATCACTTGTTTCACAATAATTGCTCAATTTAGGAAAAATTCCTTCGAGGGGTCTTTGTCTCAAGGTTGTAATGTGGGTTTTCATGCTACAAGTCAAGAGTCAAATGTTTCTGCCATTTAATGAGGACAACCCTCAAATCATCCTCGATAAAACTGGTCTTGCCAAAAATGTTGATTTTGGCTAGGCTTGGTTCGTTTGAAACGGGGATCTTCCTCTAAAGATCAAAGTAGACTCAGAGAATCACGTACCCGTGTTAAGATCGGTGATCATCTATCGTATTAACCAATGGAGATCACTATTCGGTGATTTTCAATTGTTTCGAATGGCAGACACCCGAGGCGGATGGAAAAATGCAATCTACTTTATTGCTTAGCCTGGCATTTACTCCTTATACCACGGATTTCTCTCTCTCTTTTTCCTCCTTTTCAAAACAAGTAACATCATCTCTACTTCCTTGGCTTGTTTTGACATGCCTTGTCCCAGTATTAGGGATGGTCACTGACTAGTTCGTTGAATAGACATTCACAGGCCCAATCAAGCTTAAACAAGGGATGTTCACAGGGTTTGCAATAGAGGAACAAGTTACCTTTTTTTGCTTTAAAGAGATTCCACCTAATTTTGAAGTTTGCCGAATCGAAGCAATGTCCGCGCAGTTTCTGCTGTGCCCTAGCGTGGGATAATGACCCTGACCACGGTATCGAAAAAGAAAACCATGACTTGCATGATCAAAATAAAGAAAATGAGCTGCCTTTCAACATTTCGCAAGCCGCAAATTACCAATTCTTAAGATCAATCCTGAAAAACCAATTTTCTTGCCCCCAGTGTAGGGTGAGAGCACCAATCGAGGTAGTGTGAATTGAAACACAAGGCTCATAAACGAACTTTAATCCTCAACTCCAAAATTATACGAATGCCGCATGAGCATCCATATAGTACAACATTCTTATGTTTAGGACTGAAATGACACAAACGTAAAAGGGCTTAGGACTCAATTGAAAAACAAAAAGGTTTTAGATCTGTTTTGGTAATTTTCCCTCCGACTTTCTTGTAGTAAACCCTAAAAGCCCCCTTTTGGTGACATTGCGCGTGGTAGATTACTTCTAGTCCTTTTTCATTTATCGAGTGTACTTTATCCATCCAATGTTTCGATTAGATTTGCCTCTGGTAACCTCCATCGCTCGTGGCGGATTGCCTCTGTTTTTCTCCATTCCTCCGGTGTAATCCTCTCTTTAATTCGCTAGCTAGCGACTTTGGTTTGCAAAATCGGAGGTGCTATATTGTGGTTGTTCTAGGGTGGTCGACGCATTTTTCAGGAGATTACCAAACCCGGATGGAAGTTGAATACTTACTGTCCTGACCGCTCTTCGGTCTGAACAGTGTGCAATCAGGCCGCTCCTTGTCCATTCGTGCTAGTCCAGGCCGATCTTTGGTATCCCCTTGAGGGACGACGTCCATCTTAACATTGAAAAGCCAAGGAGCATTCAAGAAGGTTCGTTTCCAAGTAGTTTTTAACATTGAAATAACACTGCACAACAAAATTCGATCCTCGATTTGGGTCGTGACTGCAATTAGATTGTAAGCAATCTGCCACCATTCCATCTTTGTTTTCCATTGGTTTCACGAGGAAAAACTCCAGTTGGCCGAGAGTGTCAACTCCAACAAATCCAGTTTTTTTTTTCGTCTTTCGAAGTCCACTCCCCAACCACCATGGATACACACAAGGTACAGAACAGGGTAAATTGGCGTGCCCGGTCATTCTCGCTAATCACAAGAATTCATTCTTTCACGCGAAGGAAATAATTCCTCACCTCAATCTACTCCTAATGAATGAGTCAGCAGCAATCAACAAGCTCTTTTAATTTAGTACATCAACACTTTCAGCTAACTAAGTAGAATCGACGTTATTACACAAAGCATTGAAAACCGTATCAAGGCTGAGGTTATCGGCAATGACTCAAAGGTTCATATCAATTAGATTTATGCGACCTACACAGCTAGTTCAGTGAATCATTCAAGCAGACAAGATGAACTCAGTCAAATTCGAAGCTATATTCATGCTGATCCGATTCAGGCATTTCGTCAAACATGGGGTGATTAATTCTGACAAGAGATCTAACTGCAATATTGAAGCATCTCTTCCAATCCAAGCTATCACAACAGCATCAAAATGAGTTCAGATCATCAGTAAATCATTAATCAGAGACGATTTCGCATAAGTCTTAATTAGACTTCTCCACCTTTTTTTTCGTTTTCCTCCAAGAATAGCGGAGAGCAGAGCATATGAAGGTAAAGTGCGATTGCCGGTCACGAACTGTGATTGGACTAGCAATAGGAAGTCATGGAAGTGTCACTGATGACGACACCAGCGTGATCGGAGATGGTGGATTCTGGGGTTGATCAGTGGTAGAGAAGCTTCTGGCATGCTCACATCTGGCATGAGCTGTCTTCAAAACCTTAAAGGCTTCTAAAATGCGGACACCGCCACGTCCGATGAGAGCGTGACTCCTGAAAAAAATCACGAGCAATATCGAGAAAATTTCGAGAAAGGATATACTAAGATAGGGTACATTGTATAACTTGCGGTTGAAGTACGAAAAATAATCTGCATCAACGATGAGAAGCAATGTCATATTGGATAGTCGTATAAACACCACGGAGCATACTTAAAGATTAAGGAACACATTTGTGCTATGGATAGCACGAGTTCAATTTCTCGTGCTACCCAATGCAGACAATTCACGACTAGCAACAGACCTGATTTCGATTCTAAACTACTTGATCAATGATGTTAATGCCCAGCATTAAGTGCCTAAGATACAAACTTCTTGCCATGCACAATAAGACAAACAATATCATTTCGTCATATTCAGACAAATGGGAGGCAATGCAGCACATAATAGAATAGTTTAGCACCCACCACATCCATTCCTTGACAAACAAAGAAGATTCAAAGATCGATAGCTGACCCCGTAACACATTTTTTGCAAGCAATGAGATCCCGAAAAATGCCCAAATTCCTATTTCCTCTTGACAGTTGATACCTATCAGATCGAATTTTAATGTATGCATCTCCTAAAACTGACGAATATTTTTTTGCTTTTTCTTTGTATTATGTCGTTTGTTTCATACCAACATTTGAGCCAAAGTTACCATCAAAATAAACTTATGCAAAATATTCCAATTTATTTACCACCGTAAGTAAACTTTGTTACGACCTGTGCTAGTAAGCCATCGATTCTTCTAGTGTATATTCACTCAAAATCCTACATATTTCCAATCTTATCTCAATAATGGGTAGTTTAAGAAAGCACTCGATATTAAAAAGGATCAAGAAAATGACTAATTAAACAACCCCGAAAAAAAATTGTTGATTTACAATAAGTCACTTGACAATAAAGTCTTCTCTTCTCTCCTTTTTTTTTTTTTTTGTGTGGCCAGAACATGTTACAAGTCTCTCAATTTTTTACCAACAGTTCCGCCGCTGTTTGCTTTTTCTTTTCCGCAATTTGCGGTATATGATCTACCTCATAAGTCGATGGCCTTTCCGATCATTTCATTTTGGTCCGATAAGATACTGAGTCTCTCTTTCTAGTTCACCATGTTAGAATAAGTAGCTAGATGAAGGAAGCGGAAGCCTACATGTACGCATAAGGCAGATCTAAGCTACGTAGACAAGCGATACCAGATCACATTATCAACACATCAAATTTTTCCTATGTTATTTATGATATAGAGGTGGGAATAAGCAGACAGGGGGAGAAGTAGGCCATCGTTGCCGCATCCATCGAGAGAGAAAAAGGGGAGTAAAACTTCAAGAAAGGAGAAGGTTCTAACTCACCTTATAACGCTTGTAAGATTGGATGGTGCCTTTGAAATATGTCTTACATCTGCGGTGGGGGATGTGAGGGATTTCGATGTAGCAATCATTTGGCAATTTGGTAGTCGATACATCAATCAACCTTTCCAATGATGGGCAGTCACGAATGGACATATCATTCAAAGCCTCTAACTCGTCAAGGCCCTCAACAACCTGTAGACCATCGCAGAACCCGAAGTGTAACTTCTCAAGCTTCTTCAAGTTTGATAAACCCCGAACACTTTGCAAAGAACGACAATCCCATGCCCGAAATTCTTTCCACAATTTCGATGTACCGAGTACTTGAATTTGGAGTATATTTGGGCAATAATTAAGACCGAATCTTCTCAACTTACATAAAACCCTAGACAGAAGAATTAGTCTCCCTTCCTCCATAATCAACTCATTAGCAGACTCGCTTCACCCGCGTACCCTATCCTTCCCAAGGACTCGCAACTCTAGATAGAAAATTCCTCCAATGATTCAAACGCCCGGCAAATGGGATCTCAACAAGCTTTGGGCAATATGATACTTGGACGGTTTTGAGCTTCGTCAAGTTTGATAGCCCGAGTCTCTCCAGGGAATCACAATAACCGCCTTGCAGAAGCAACTCTGTTAAATTGTGAAGTTGAAGCCCATTGAGTTGAATTTCTTGCACTTGAAACGATGTGAGCTCTAGACTTGACAAGTTTTCTAATCTGGATGAGAGTGACATAGCTGAATTGAACTTATCTAGCCGTAACTTTAATGGAGACGATGGAAGCTGCACCAATGTTCGGGGTCCAAACCGGACAAATGAAGTTCCTTTAACAAAGAAAGGGAAGCCAACTCGGTGGGAGCAGGGACATTGAGAAGTTTCAATTTCAACTGGTTCGGTTTGGATAACTTCCCCATTCCTCCGAAATCACCAGTGCAAATTTTACCTCCTTGTTTCCAACGAGAGCCATCATCAAGGTCCAACAGAACCAAATTAGTCGATTCGAGAGGTCCGGGACTACCCGCAATGATTGAGATGACACTTGTAGATTGTTTAAACTTGTAGGAAGCGTCGGCAGCTCTTGAATCTCATCACAATATATTAACTCAAGCGTTTGCAGGCAAGGAAGCATCCTAACTGTCTCGGAACTTCACCGATGCAAGTGCAAAACGAGCGTAGGACTCTTAGAAAGGGCAAATTTCTGATTGCCGAAGGAAGTCGACCTTTTAAATTGGGACTACAAATTCGAAGCACTTCCAGATTTTCAAGCATTATAGTGCTAGGTATCTCCCAAGAATTTGCGGAATGTACTCTAGTATCGCCGTTGTCAAAGTGCAACTCACATAATGATTTCAACCTCCATATAGAATCTGGTAGTTTCTTCACTTGGACACTCTCTCGACCGAGAAGTGCTTCGATTCACTAGGTTCCCAATTTCTTCGGGCAAATCTTCAAGAGAACGGCAAGCTCTAATCTTCAGGTCAATCAAAGACTTCAACATCCCAATAGAGCCATCGAGTTTCCTTAAATTGGAACATCCTTCAAATTAAGCCTCTCTAAATTTGGGCATCCGGAGAAGTCGGCGTTCTGTTTATGCCATGACATCCTTTAAGAGAAAGAACTTTCAATTTTCTTGTCATCTGTCAAAATAAATACAATATTCAATGGATGAACACTCGAATATTACATTCAAAGAAAATAAAATAATAAGAAGCAAATTACTCACCTCGATTAAGCTCTGTAGTTTCGAATTATCTATGAAGGCATTGTCTGAAAATTCAAGAACCACCACATTATTTAAGCGCATATTGGTTGGCTTGAAAAACAACCGACGAGAAGGAGTACTCCAAAAAATCCAGCTTAAATTGGTAAAGCTCTTTGCCAAGTTACCACTAAAGGTTCCCCTATTCAATCGAGGTATCGTAGATGTTGAAACCTTCCAATCTCTTCACTTGTGATAGTCTTACTATCACTTTTGTGTAAGTCGAGAACCAATGCTTGGACATTCTTTTTCATCTACAAATGAGAGCAATAAATGAGGGATATTCAGTATTTTGTTTTAAGTAAAATTGTAACAATAGGAAAGAGAAGAAAGAGAAAAGAGTATCCTAGTGCAGCAAGGAGGATTTTCTGGTAAGAGAAACTATTAGTTTTCTCTTTGGTACATTACCTCCTTTGTTCTTATTGCATTGAGGACGTCCTTGTGAATCCATATCCTACTCCGCTCTTCGGGATTTATTGGATTTTCACGATGAACAATTTCTCTTCCAAGATCTCTCGAGTTGATCGTGCATCCAAAATATATTTTTCACAATCTTTACCAATGACATGCTAATGAGGACATCAACTCCAAAGATCGGGGAAAAAATCACAATCTTTCCACATGTAAATTGCATGTGTCGTATGCTCGCCAATGAAAAAGCATGCAATATCGAGGAAAATTTGTTGTTGTTGATAACTTAAGGCATCATAGCTAATCTTCAACTTTTCAAAAACATCATCGTGAGGTGCTTTGCTTAACTTCTCTAATGTCTCTCTCCATATTTGTTGCCTTTTGTCAAAGAGGAATGAACCTATTATTTCAAGAGCCAACGGAAGTCTCCCAAAGAGCAACTACGATTTTCCCCGAAAGATCCTTGTAATCATCGACGGGGAGTCTCTATTAAATGCATGCCTACTGAAAAGCTCCAGCGCATGATCACTACTCATCACCTCCATTTCATATTCTAAGATTCGATAGTTTGGTCTATTGATTCGCGGAACATCTTTATTTCTAGTTGTAATCAATATTCGAGATCCTGGATGCAGAGTGCTCCCTCCTACTAATTTCAGCACTTGATCACTGTTAGCAACATCATCAAATACAATGAGAACTTTCTTGTTGCTAAGTACTTCTCCAATTCTCTTTGTCCCATAATCAATTCCGTCAATGCCTCTTGCTACTCTAGGATGACCCATTTCCGATAATAACTTTTTTTGCAATTCAACTAGGCCATCGGTTCTTAATGACTTTGCTCTAACATCTTCAAGGAAACAACAGCACTTTCCATAATGAGAAGAGAGTTGGTCGAAGAAGATTTTGGCAAGAGTCGTTTTACCGATATCCCCCATGCCATGAATTCCAATGAGTCGCACGTCGTTAGAGTCGACGTCTAACAATTCGGTTATTGCTGCAACTCGGTCATCAATTCCAACTAAATGTCCAGTAACCAATCTATGTTTTGTCTTCAGCTTTTGCCCGATCTCCTCAACTACTAAGTTAATCACATCGCCGTAGCTGCAATAATGAAAAACCATTTAAGTGAGGTTGTTATTCAAGCACTTGATAAGCTACAAAATATTCAAACAACTAATGGGAAAATACTTTTAATGCACTTGGCAATGTGCGCGCGACGTGATAACCCGAAATATGACTTGATTCCAACACGAGATTAGCAATCTTGGAATTACGTTAAGAACGTTTGCCAGAAAATGGATGTATAAATGTTTATACAGTTGAAATTGATAGTTTATGATTTATGCTCCAGCGACGATTATAGAAGTTGGAAAGGGTGTATTCAAGAGAGGATATGTTTAACTTATTGCAATATTAAATAATGAGATAGAAATGTGCATGGCATTTCATTAATCCATTCTTTTTCCTCCCACAGCCGGCAATCAAACATTAGGTTAAGCTACCTAGCTATTATATCATTATTCGCCCATCATATAGGATGACATTGTTAAGCAGTTTCATATATTTTGACCAATGTAGCATAGCTATATTCATTTAGTAACTCTAGCGGTAAAAGTCCCACTGGAAGTTTCTACATCTATGATGAAGTGTAAAGAAAAATTGGAGAAAGATGCATTCGGAAAGCATTTGGCTTACCCTTTGTACTTCTTCACTTCTCACCCCTTTATAGCATCTACCTCCATGAGAACCTCTCTCCATACATCTACTTGCTCGTTGCTCAACTTCTTATCGCGTTCCAAATTGAGTATGGCATCACGATACAAAGGGGTTTTCAGCTTAACATCGTCCGGTTCCACGTCGAAGAAAATGGGTAGTATCTCTTTTTCACCTTCCGATTTGGAAGTATTTGCCACGATTTGGGCGAGCTCGCGGAGGCACCATTGGCTCGAAGCATATGTTCGAGAGAAGACGGGTATGTAGATTTTGGAGTTGTCGATCGCTCGCCGAAGCGATCCATCGATCCTTTCACCGACACGGAGCTCTTCATCGTCTCGAAAGACATGTATTCCAGCGTCGGTCAAGCTATGGAAGAGGAAGTCGGTGAATCCGACGCGAGTGTCAGGTCCTCTAAAGCTTAGGAACACTTGGTACTCACTTCCGGACGACGTACTTGCATCTGAGCTCGCCATAGCATAAATCTGTTCTGCTTAACGGATCTCTCTCTCCCTCTGTGTGTCTGGGGTGCGCCTGAAGATGGCACGAGATCCTTCGTTAGGCCTTTGCCACTACGAGGACTGACCCGATGTTTTCAATAGAGAATGTGGCCGCGTCAACATCAACACATACTTTCAAAGAAACCGCTTAAAGAATATTGATAGTCTTTAATTCAGCAGTACGTAAAGAATCGACTTTTTCCATACTTTTACTATGCATGGACTATAAACGAATTAGAGGGAATAAAACTGAGATAAGTATGAATAAAAATTAAGAAATTGGAAGTCATTATTTTATTTCTTTCTTCTCCTTTCAGTTACGGTTGCTTTGTTGATCAAATAGGAAATAATAAAAAAAAATTCTTCTTGAGAAATGCAAACAAAGAAGAAGAAGAAGAAGAAGAAGAAGAAAACATCTCTGCTAAATCGCCGTCCTGATGCAACTTGCTGTGTGTAATTCTCCCCCAATACTTGCTCCTCTAAGATCATAAGGCCATGAGAAAAATCTCAGGCCAAATGGCCGACAAAAGTAAGACAAAAAAAAGTAAAGTTGGTCGGAACTCCCTCTCTTTAACTTTGATGTCCTGCTTTACTCCCTTTATGCCTAGCTTTGTATGCAAGACATGTCATAAAAAGACACCGCTAGCCCTATCGGACACAGATTCCTCAACGCTTCACATGTCAGCTCAAGGATTGCCCTGAGGCTCAGTTTAGTACAAAGGAAATGAAGAGTATGTGGATGCTTTTCTTATGTTTGGTCGCCACATTTGAAAGACACGTATTTATTCTTTTGCTAGTACAATTTTCTTAATCAATTATAAGAAATAAAACTGTACATTCCCAATATTGCAACTCACGTTAAACTAAAATTTACCCCGAATAAGTCATCCGTCACCATTCTAGAAAGTTACCAAAACAGTCCTAAACATGGTACAGTTATGCCAATTCGGTCATAACCATTTCTTTTTGTCAATTGAGTTATAAACCTTTTGCATTTATTCCAATTAATTTTATCTGACCAATTTCGGTAGAAAATCGCTGATATAGACGCCCGGCCATCCTATATGGCACGATCGCGGAAGATTTTTAATAATATTTTAACTTTTTCATTTTTTTTATCTTTTTCATTTTCTTCTTTTTTTTTTTTTTATATATATACAATCTACGCAAGCTCCCGAAAAATGGACAAATTCCTATTTCCTCTTGACGCCTATCGTTATCGTAACGATAAACAGCCAAAAGAAATAAAAAGAAAAAGAGACATACGAAATCAAAGCGCAAATCTTCTTCAAGAGCAATAATAAAAGCTCTGGCCAAGGTGTAGTTAGAATTAGATGGATTTCCTAAAACTGCAAGCCAAGAAGTTTCTTATGGAGTCAGATCGAATTTTAATGTATACATCTCCTAAAATTGACGAATATTGTTTGCTTTTACTTTGTTTTACGTCATATGTTTCATACCAACATTTGAGCCAAAGTTACTCCTGAATGAGACAGCAGCAATCAACAAGTTCTTCTAATTTAGTGCATCAACACTTTCAGCTAGCTTCACGGAGTCGAGATTATTACATAAAGCATTGAAAACCGTATCAAGGCTGAGGTTATCGGTAATGACTCAAAGGTTCACATCAATTATATTTATGCAACCTACACAACTAGTACAGTGAATCATTCAAGCAGACAAGATGAACTAAGTCAGATTGAAGCTATATTCATGCTGATCTGATTCAGGCATTTCATCAAATTAGGGGTGATTAATACAAACAAGAGATCTAAATGCAACATTGAAGCATCTATTCCTATCCAAGCTATCACAACAGCATCAATATGAGTTCAGATCATCAGTAAATCATTAATCAGAGACAGATTTCACATAAATGTTAATTAGATTCTCCGTTTTCTTTTTTTTTCCTCCAAGAATAGCTGAATGCGGAGCATATGAAGGCAAAGTGCGATTGCCGCTCACGAACTGTGATTGGACTAGAAATAGGAAGTCATGGAAGTGTCGACAGTGACGAAGCCAGCAAAGGAGCTTCGAACGGATCATGAGTGCTTCGGAATTATCAACCAAAAAACAGAATGAATTGGGCCGTGACTCACCGATGAAGGAGCTTCGAACGGATCCTGAGTGTTTCCTTCATGAGCTGTTATTGGTGAGGCGCGACTTCGAAATGGTGAACTGGCAATATCACGGTGGTTGCTCGGGACTGACCTCAGAAAATTAGTCAGCAACTCCGATGAATTGTTCTAGCTTCCAGCTTGTGTTCTGTGGATCTGCAACTCCGATGGCAAGTGACGGTAAATGCTCGTGATCGGAGATGGTGGATTCCGGCATCGGTCAGTGGGAGAGAAGTTTCTGGAATTTTTGGATTGAGAGATGATTTCTTACTCTGCTCTATGTGAATCTGCATACAAAGCAGAGTAAGGAATTTGTTACTGATCCGGCTTTCAAAACTTGAACTCCCGTGCATGCTTACATGTGACCTGAGCCGTCTTCAAAACATTATAGGCTTCTAAAACACGTACACGTCCGAGGAGAGCATGACTCCTGAAAAAAATCACAAGCAATATCAAGAAAAATTCAAGAAAGGAGTAACCCGTTAAAATTAGAAACATATTTGATTCCTAGAAAGGGTTACAAAGATAGGGTACATTGTATAAGTTGCAGTTGCGGTGAAAAATAATCTTCATCAAAGATGAGAAGCAATGTCATACTGGATAGCAGTATAAACTCCATGGGGCGTGCTCAAAGATTGAGGAATATATTTGTGCATGCGGATTATGTATAACACGAATTCAATTTCTCGTGCTACCAATGCAGACAATTCTCGACCAGCAACCGACCTGGTTTCGATTCGAATACTATTTGATCAATGATGTTAATGCCCAGCATTAAGTACCTAAGATACAAACTTCTTGCAATATAATATTAGCAGAAAAAGGCAGGCCTAGAAAACAATTCATAGCGTAGCACCCGTCACATCCACTCTCTAATAAACAAACATGTCTTACATCTGCGGTAGGGGATGTGAGGGATCTGGATCCGGCAATCATTTGGCAATTTGGTAGTCGATACATCAATCAACCTTTCCAATGATGGGCAGTCATCAATGTACAAGTCATTCAAAAACTCTAACTCGTCAAGGCCCTCGACAACCTGTAGACCATCGCAGTCCCCGAAGTGTAACTCCTCAAGCTTCTTTAAGTTTGATAAACCCCGAACACTTTGCAAAGAACGACACTGCGAGACCCAAAAATATTTCCACAATTCCGAGGTGCCGAGTACATGAATTTGGAGTATCTCTGGGCAATCATTAGTACTTGAACCTTCTCAACCGACATAATACCCCGGGACGGAAGAATTAGTCTCCCTTCCTCCATGATCAACTCATTAGCAGACTCTCGCTTCACCTACGTATCCTATCCTTCCCAAGGACTCGCACTTGTCGATACTTAATACCTCCAATGATTCAAACACCCCGGCAAATTGGATCTCAACAAGCTTTGGGCAATCTGCTACTTTGACGGTTTTTAGCTTCCTCAAGTTTGATAGCCTCGAGTCTCTCCAGGGTATCACAACCACGGCCTCCCCGGAATCAACTCGGTTAAATTTTGAAGTCGAAGCCCGCTGAGTTGAATTTCTTGCACTTGAGACCATGTGAGCTTTAAAGTTGACAAGTTTTCTAATCTGGATGAGAGTGACACGGTTGAATTGAACTTACGGAGTTTCAAATTTAACGAGAGATGATGGAAGTTGCACGAGTGTTCGCGAGGTCCAAACCGGACAAACGAAGTTCCTTTAACCGAGAAAGGGAAGCCAACTCGGTGGGAGCGGGGACATTGAGAAGTTCCAATTTCAACTCCTTCGGTTTGGATAACTTCCCTATTTTCCCTAAACCACCAGTGCAAATTTGACCTCCATATTTCCGACGAGAGCCCTCATATACGTCCAATAGAACCAAATTCGTCGGATTCGAGACGTGCGGGACTATTCGCAACGATTTAGATGACACTCGTAGATTGTTTAAACTTGTCGGAAGCGTCGGCAGCTCTTGAATCTCATCACAATCTATTAACTCTAGCGTTTGTAGGCAAGGAAGCATACTAAGCGTCTCTCGGAACTTCAACGATGCATGTGCTTAACAAGCGTAGGACTCTTAGAAAGGGCAAAATTCCGATTGCGAAGGAAGTCGACCTTTTAAATTGGGACTACGTATTCGAAGCACTTCCAGATTCTCAAGCATTATAGCGCTCGGTATCTCCCAAGAATTTGCCGAATGTACTCTAATATTGCCATTGTCAAAGTGGAGCTCACATAATGATTTCAACTTCCATATGGAATCTGGTAGTTTCTTCCTTTGGACACTCCTCGACCAAGAAGTGCTTGATTCACTAGGTTCCCGATTTCTTCGGGCAAATTTGCAAGAGAGCAGCAAATTCTAATCTTCGAGTCAATCAAAGACTTCAACATCCCAATAGAGCCATCAAGTTTCCTTAAATTGGAACATCCTTGAAATTAAGCCTCTCTAAATTTGAGCATCCAGAGAAGTCCGGGGTTCTCTTTATGTTGTTGCAATATTCAAGAGAAAGAACTTTCAATTTCCCCGCCATTCTGTCAAAATGAATACAATATTCAATGGATGAACAGTCAAATATTTCATTCAAAGAAAATAGAACAATAAGAGGCAAATTACTCACCTTGATTAAGCTATGTAGTTTCGAATTATCTATGAAGGCATTGTGCGAAAATTCAAGAACTACCACATTATTTAAGCGCATATTTGTTGGCTTAAAAAACAACCGATGAGGAGGATTACTCCAAAAAATCCAGCTTAAATTGGTAAGGCTCTTTGCTAAGTTACCACGAAAGGTTCCCCCCACTCAATCGAGGTACCGTAGATGTTGAAACCTTCCAATCTCCTCACTTGTGATA
Source organism: Rhodamnia rubescens (assembly GCA_021437795.1). Taxonomy (NCBI): domain Eukaryota; kingdom Viridiplantae; phylum Streptophyta; class Magnoliopsida; order Myrtales; family Myrtaceae; genus Rhodamnia; species Rhodamnia rubescens. The sequence goes on from JAILYA010000040.1 coordinate 2,550,905, forward strand.
GTCTTATTATCACTTTTGCATAAGTCGAGAGTCAATGCTTGGACGTTCTTCTTCGTCTGCAAATGAAAGTAATAAATGAGGGATATTCAGTATTTTGTTTTAGAGGAAAATGGTAACAACGGGAAAAAGAAGAAAGAGAAAAACAGTATCCTAGTGCAAGCATAGAGGATTTTCTAGTAAGAGAAACTGTTAGTTTTCTCTTAGGTACATTACCTCCTTTGTTCTTATTGCATCGAGGACCTCCTTGTCAATCCATATCCTACTCCGCTCTTCGGGATTTATTAGATTTTCTCGACGTATGATTTCCCTTCCAAGATCTTTGAGTTGGTCGTGCATCCAAAACTTATTTTTCACGATCTTTACCAATGACATGCTAATGAGGACATCAACTCCAATATCCGGGAAAAAATCACAATCTTTCCACATGTAAATTGCATATGTCGTATGCTCACCAATGAAAAAGCATGCAATATCAAGGAAAATTTGTTGTTCTTTGGTAACTTAAGGCATCATAACCGATCTTCAACTTTTCAAAAACATCATCGTGAGGTGCTTTGCTTAGCTTCTCCAATGTGTCTCTCCACATTTGTTGCCTTTTGTCAAAGAGAAATGAACCAATTACTTCAAGAGCCAACGGAAGTCTCCCAAGATGCAGCTACGATTTTCCTTGAAAGACCCTTGTAAACATCGACGGGGATGCACTATTAAGTGCATGCCTACCGAAGAGCTTCGAGCGCATGATCACTACTCATCACCTTCATTTCATATTCGAGATTTGGTAGTTTGGTCTATTGATTCGTAAAAGATCTTTATTTCTAGTTGTAATCAATATTCTAGATCCCGAATACAAGGTACTCCTTCCGACTAATTTCTCTACTTGCTTGCGATTAGCAACATCATCAAGTACAATGAAAACTTTTTTATTGCGAAGTACTTCTTCAACCCTCTTTGTTCCATAATCAATTTCGTCAATGCTTCTTGCTACTACGGGATGACCGATTTCGGATAATATCTTCTTTTGTAACTCAATTAAGCCATCGGTTCTTAATGACTTCGCTCGAACATCTTCCATGAAACAACAACACTTTCCAAAATTGGAAGAGAGTTGGTTAAATATGACTTTGGCGAGAGTCGTTTTACCAATACCACCCATGCCATGAATTCCAATGAGCCGCACATCGTCGAGCCAATATCTAACAATTCTGTGAGTGCTGCAACTTGTTCATCAATTCCAACTAAATGTTCAGTCCTGGATCTATGTTTTGTCTTCAGCTTTTCCACGACCTTCTCAACGATCAATTTAATCACATCACCGTAGCTGCCACAATTGAAAACCATTTTAACGAGGGGAACAATGATGTTATTCAAGCACCAGATAAGCTACAAAATAATCTGGAAGTGATTTTCCAACAGTGCATATTGGACATTAACGTCACACCAAACATACTTCTACGCATTTAACAGTGGGTGCACCATGTCATAACCCGGAGTACTTGATTCCAACATGAAATTAGCAATCTTGGAATAATGTTGATAACGTCTGCGAAAAATAGACGTATAAGTATTTGTGCAGTTGGAATTGATATTTCAGGGTTTATGCTAGACCGACAATTATATAAGTTGGACATGGTGTATTCAATAGGAGAAATGTTTAAGGTATTGCAAGATTAAATAATAAGATGGGAATGTACATGTCATTTCATTATCCCATTCTTTTTCCTCCCTCTGTCCACAATCTAATATTATTCGAGCTACCTAGCCATTATTATATCATCATTCACCCACTACACAGGATGAACTTGCTAAGCACTTTCCCATTTTTTTCTACTAATGTAACATAGGTTTGTTAATTTGGTAATACTATAGTAGCATAGCTATTATACCATGCTGGAATTCTTTATATCTATGATCCAGTGTTAAAAGGAAAATTGGGGAAACAATCTGGAAAGCAATTAGCTTACCCTTTGTACTTCTTCACTTCCCACCCCTTTATAGCATCAACATCCATGAGAGCCTCTCTACATGCCTCTACTTGCTCATTGCTCAGCTTCTTCTCGCGTTCCAAATTGAGTATGGCATCGCGATACAAAGGAGTTTTCAGCTTAACATCGTCGGGTTCCACGTCGAAGAAAATGGGTAGAATCTCTTTTTACCTTCCGATTTGAAAGTATTTGCCACGATTTGCGTGAGCTCACGGAGGCACCATTGGCTCGAAGCATATGTCCGAGAGAAGACGGGTATGTAGATTTTGGAGTTGTCGATCGCTCGCTGAAGCGATCCATCGATTCTTTCACCGACACGGAGCTCTTCATCGTCTCGAAAACGCATACTCCAGCGTCGGTCAAGCTATGGAAGAGGAAGTTGGTGAATCCGACGCGAGTGTCGGGTCCTCTAAAGCTTAGGAACACTTGGTACTCGCTTCCCGACGACGTACTTGCATATGAGCTAGCCATCGCATAAGTTTGTTCTGCTTAGCGGATCTCTCTCTCCCTGTGTGTGTGTGGGTTTGTCTGAATGAGCCTAAAGATGGGATGTGATCCTTCGTTAGGCCTTGGCCATTACTGAGACTGACCCGATTTTTTCGACGGAGAATGTGGCCTCGTCAACGTCAACGTCAACGTCAACGTCAACGTCAACGTCAACACGTTCTTTCGAAGAACTTGCGTAAGCAATAGAGTGAGTCAATTCATCGTAATGCAGTGAGATTTTAGATCTCCAGTGGAGCCCCCGACCACCTTGCATGGCTGTGAAGCTGCTTATGTTTTCCAGATAAAACATTAGTTTCCTATCTCTGCGGCGACCGTCCCTGTCAGTTGTCATAGTTACTGTTTGTTTCATGCATATTGATTTGCTGTGTCAACAACCCGGGGCATGTTTAGAGATGGAGAACCTCTTTATCTGTATTTCACATTTTCTGTTCATCTCTTTTCCCATATAGCATTGGCAAGTTAAGCATGCTGCTCAGTTTGTAGCGTATTGCCCTTCACAAATTTGAATACTCATGTTATTTCCTTCCATAATTGCTGTTACTTAATCTTACATGACTCGATTCGCTCAAAAAAAACTCGTGACTCAAATTTTCTTGCCAAACTTACCAATGAATCTTTGAAATTTATAAATAATAGATTTTAGGGACGACAAAATTTGAGATCGTTCGTCTAAATAATCGGAGATGTGTACGTCTAGCTGAATTCGAAATGCGCCGTCTTGAGTAACTTTGTATCTCCTAATAATGTTAAGGAAAGCAAACAACAAAAGAGAAGTTAAGGGATCGTTTATGTCAGTTTTGTTAAGATGTAATTCACTAATGACGTGAAAATGAATAAATAAATTTTTCAAAAAGTAATTGCTTATGTCGCTTAAAAAATGAATACATAAATTTTTTTCGAAAAATATTTCTAAATCACTCATTTTCTATAAAATAAACGGAGCCTAAAGAAACAATCTTTTTTCTTTTCTTAACGAATGATTTAGTTAGACGTTCCGATAAGAGAAATCCATTAAAGTCTGCAATCACTCGTTGTCCCGAAATTACTTTACAATACAGAATTATTACCCTTTTATCGACCGACACCAGCGTACTGTTCCTCGTCCTTTTGGTGGGGGACAGGTGCATGTGAAAATGCTAGGCAAAGTCGCACGAGTTTCTCTTTCATTTTAAGTCAAGGGTGGTTCACCAAAATAGAAAAGTCCTGGGACAATTACGAGCGACGACGGAGACAAATTGGAGTGGCTTAAATTCCGCAATTGACGATCCAGGACACGGCTTGCGTCGGTCCTGGCCAGCTAAAGAATTTTCTTTCCTATGGATAAGTCTTGCACGCATCCGAACATGTCGTGGCTACTGATCCCTACGCATGCTCGCCCGTATGATTGACGGTCATGATAGACCGGATGACGGAAGACTCAAGTCTAAGACAAATGCGATAAAGAAGTGCCCGATCAAAAACAGTCGGTGGACTCAAATCTAGATAAATGGGAGGGTTTGGAAAACCCAAACCACGAGATGCTCCAATTGAATCCGCTTGAGAAGGTCCATACTTCCGTTCCCATTGGTGGGTGGCTTAAAAGCCCAATGCGCCTTAGGAGTGTGCAACCGAATTGGGTTTATCAAAAAACTGGACCGGACCACCAAAAGATAGGTTCGGGAACCGGTTCCTGTTCAAACCGGTTCGGAAACCAATTGGAACCAGATTGTTTCTCGGATCCAAGTGAAGACCCACTAGGGAATTGGACCGATTTTGGAACCGATTTTTAGCTACTATTAAAAAAAATAGTAATTGCGCTCTCCTCACCTCCTCTATTTTTTATGGATTACAATTTCGATTGCTTATATTAAGTATAGCTGGACTGCCACATGGTTTTCAAACTTTGATTAGTATGAAATGCAATAGAATTAAAGGTAATAAAATTAAGAAAAAAAATAGGTATGGTTGGACCGCCACATGATTTTAGTACTTTGGTTAGTATGAACCGAAATCGAATTAAAGGTAATAAAATTAATAAAAACACGAACGGAAATTAAGGAATTGAAAGGAAAATCAATATTTGAGTCGCCATGTTTTTTTTTTCATTTTTCGAAAAAAATGACTACGTGTACGGTCACTTATTCATCATGTGCATAAAAATTTAAAGGATATAAGTCCTGAGGAGTAATGAACTGGTCCCAATTTTGCACAGTCGCGAACCGTTTCCTTTCTCCCGTTTAAAGTTTCAGCGGAATTGATTATATTCCCTTCCCACTCTCCTAGAAAATGAATAATTTGGTCATTTTCTTCCTTTTTCTTCCTTTTTAATCCTCTCAAGCTATCCACTTCCGATGACCGGGATTGTTAGATAATTGTTACGAGAAAATTGAAACTTTAAGTTAATAATTGTACTATTTTTTTTTATCATAAGTGATATTTTAATGGGAATGGTACTTTTTTTTTGGGCTTATTTTAAGTCATTTACTTAAGTGCACACTTAGCATTAGCCTAGCAATCTTATTCATATGATGATTAACAGAAAAAAAAAAAAAAAACCTCGGCTAAGAGCACGTATAGCAACCATTCGATTCGGAAAAGTGATTTCGATTAAAATGACTTTTTCTTATTATGTTCCCTTAATGAGTTCTAGAGAATCGAATGCGTTTGGTAAGCGCATAAAATTTTTATCCTTGAAACAGAAATGTGTTTGGTAAATGCACATAAGTTTGTTCCCGAGAACAATTGTTCTTCCCAATTTTTGTCATTTAAGTCAAATAATTAAGTAGTTACTTTGTGAAATTTCATCCTATATTTCGAATTATTCGAAGATTAATTCATATTGATTCTCCTATATAATATATTGCATATTGAAATGTAAAAATAAATATCAAGAATCATAAAAACTCATTTTCACCATTTATTGTGAGATTTTATCCAACTCTTTTGAGCGAGCAAATAATCAACACGGGCGACATACTCGTTTCTACAAGAAAAATGCACGACACTATCCTACATTAGTGTGCGCTTTTGGTTCAAGGAAATCAAATCTTAGTCTTAATGCATCCAAAACTTAAGAACGAGAGCTTGCTAAATGTTCACGTTTGGTTATTTTGTTTTTTTCTAGAATTTTCTAAAACTAGACTAAGTCTAAAGTTCATAAAACCTATGCAAATCATAACCAATGAAATCAAGTGCACAATCAAGGAATCACGACATTGATGAATCGCATCATAGAACCCTAACGAAGACCTAAAGGCTTAGAAAAATGTGGTTCGGGGTTTAATTTCAAAGGTGTTTTTCGATTTTTCTAAAAAAAAGAACAAAATCTATGAAATCTAGGAAATTTATGCCCATATTTATGAAAGTAATGTTAAACTAGCCTAATCTAAGCTTCCTCTATTTTTAGAAATTTTCTAAAAATTTTGTGATTTTTTAGAGATTTTCCATTTTTTTCGATTTTTTATTTTATTTTTAGTATCTTATTTTTTTTAAAAAAAATAAGACCTCGTTGTTTTGTATTAGGTTGAAGGAAAAGTGACTCCATTCTGTTTTGAAATTCTCAAAAGTGATTCTTTTTTTCTAAACCAACTTTTTTTGTTCTTATTTTTGCTTTAAAATTGATTTTGATTTCTAAAACCGATTACGGGAATAGAGTCGAATCGGAATCATTTACATTATCAAACAGGGTTCTCATCTTTTTATGTTCCCAAAAATAAAAATGAAGAACTAAAATGGTTATCATGCAGGCCCTAAATGGCTATCCTGAAGCAGCTTGGTATGTGCAACACTCACCCAATATTTGCTCCTCTAAGATCATAAGGCAGGGAGAAAAATCTCAGGCTAAATGGCCGACAAAAGTAAAGCGAAAAAGTGAAGTTGTTCAAGAACTCCCACGAACTTTGATGGCCTTCTTTAGTCTCTTGATGCCTGGCTTTGGCTGTATTTTGCAGCCTCTTTATCAAAGACCTTTGGGTCTCTAAAAGACTTTGAGCAAAAATCATACACTTTGACAATTTATTTTTTTGGAGATCTTTGAGAAAATTTATTGTAATTTCAAAGTCATCTAAAATTTCTTAGACCAAGGCAGGTTTAGACTATCTGTGGGCTTTAATGTTTCCGGAATGCTAAATATATATATTTTTTCTTTTAACTTTGTCCTCGCTGAACTTTCATAATTTCGAAAATGCCTTCACCTTGGGCAAATAGAGGAAACACATAGCTTAAGTCGTGGATGTGGACACATATGAGAATAGCAATGACGACGATTACGTAGCGATTAATATAGATAAAGACAATTGGAGACTGAGGTTTTTCTAGAGAAATTTATATGCTTTTCCTCTCGTTTGCCTTGAATCTTCCATGTCATGACTCTCTGTGTATCTCCTCCTTCGTGAACTCGGTCAATGCCCCGTCGAAAACGTCGGTGAATGTTAAAAAAAAAAAACTCAAAAATAAAAGACAATTGGCCCCTCCCCTTTTTTTTTTTTTTTTTTATGCATTGTGAGAGCACCGAAAGTGCCCAAACCGATTTCATGCTACAAGTCAAGAGTCAAAGTTTCTGCCATTTATTGAGGACAAATCTAAAATCATCCTAGATAAAAGCTGGTCTTGCCGAAAATTGTTGATGTTGGCCGGGCTTAGTTCTTTTGAAACGGGGATCTTCCTCTAAAGATCAAAGTAGACTCAAAGACTCACATACCGGAGTTAAGATGGGTGATCATCTATCATATTAACCAATGGATATCGGTATTCGGTGATTTTTAATCGTTTCAATGGATAGACAGCCGGGACGGGGGGAAAATACGAAGTACTTTATTGCTAGAGAGGATGATTCTTGTCAAGGATCGAAAGGCTCAAAACTCCCGCGCACCAGGTTAAAACCATGATTCTTCGAAATTGTTCCTATCATTTTCATTTGCTTTTGTTTCCTGTATTTGGGATTCAGCGAAATCCCTCAATTATGTAGAGTTCCTTAATCAGAAACACCCTTTTTCTATGGAAGAAATAAGCTAGGTTTTAGGTTCCTAGTAGGGAATCAAGGCTCAAAACACACGCCCACAAAATGTTGATCTCCGACAAAAAAAAAAAAATGCCGATCAATATTTGGTTCGACCAAACTTTTTTCCTTGATTCGAGTAATACTTGTTGCGATAATTCTTCACACGTAATCAATGTTTGATTTGGATAAAACGATAAATAAGACAAGTGCAACAAAGTAAAGATGGAGAGACATAGATTTACGTGGTTCGACAAGTTGGCCTGTCTACATCCACGGGGCAATCACACGGAACTCCCTTTGATGACCGAGGAAAATTACAACGCACACCTATCTACGTGACAAACACCAAACAGGTGGGTCATACTCTCAACGGCGGACCTTTCTATAGTACAACTCTCACAACCCGGAGATATTGCACACCCAAAATTCCCTTCACAAGAGATCCGAGACCCCCAAACACCATTGACACAAAACGCGGAGAGCGGAATCACGGAGGAAAACCCCAAACTAAAAACTTACGCTGTTTCTCTCTTCTCTCTCTCCTAAACGTGGGGTGGTTACACACACAAAAGTAGTGAAAGGGTGTCATGGGCAGTTAGCCCCATTTTTCCGTTGTTACATTCTCCCACTTGAAGACTATTCTCGAATAGGCTTCATAGCTCCGATTTGCCCAATTGTCACCAATCAACTGGTAACTAGAAGCCCAAGAGAAGTTTTGCACCATATAAACTTCTCTCGCAATGGGCTTCGTCAACACATCTGCTACGTTGTCGTTGGTGTGAATCTTTCGCAAAGAGATGACTCCATCTTCCACTACATCACAAATAAAATGGTACTTGACATCAATGTGTTTCAGATGCGAGTGAAACATTGGATTAACAACCAAATGTAATGCACTCGACTATCACAATGAATAGTGATCACTTTACGTTTGATTCTTAGCTCATCAAGCAATCTCTTTAACCAAATGCCTTCCTTGCATGCATCTCGTTGCTGCAATATACTCCGCTTCAAGTAGTAGATAACGCAACCACAGGCCGTAATATGGACATCCAACTAATTGCTCCATTGGCTAAAGAGAAACAATACCCAAGTAGTAGATCTCCGTCTATCACGATCTCCTGCATAATCTGCATCCACATTTCCAACCAATTGTAGATTTTGGCTACCATAATGAATAGTCATGTCGGAGGTACCCTTCAAGTACCAAAGGATCCATTTCACCACAGTCCAATGATCTCGACCCGGATTTACCATGTACTTGCTGATTGCTCCCATTGCTTGTGCAATGTCCGTGCGGTGCGGACCATGCCAAACATAAGACTCCCCTGCCGATGCATATGGTACTCGAGCCATCTCTGTCTTCTCGCTTATGTGCTAGGATTTTGTTCGGAAGACAATTTACAACCAATAGGAAGTGGGGTATTAACCGGTTTGGCATTCTACATATTGAAGCGACGTGAACCTTTTCAACATAGCTCTTTTGAGTTATCCAAATCTTCCTATTTTCACAATCTCCGAGTACGGTCATCCCAATAATTCGGTTTACGGCTCCCAAATCTTTCATATCGAATTCCCTAGCCAAACGAGCTTTGAGGTCCGCAATACCTTCTTTCGAAGTACCAGTAACTAATATGTCATCGACATATAGCAAGCAAGATTATAAAGCCACAATTACCATGATTGCAAACATAGGCACAATAATCTGTTTCACATCTTTTGAACCCCAAACTCACAATGAAAGAATCAAATCGCTTGTACCAGCATCTCGGCGCCGCTTTCAAGCTATAAAGCGACCTGTTCAGCCGACAAACCAAACCCTTCTTGTTTTCTTCAATAAAGCCTTCAAGGTTGAGTCATGTAAATTTCCTCATCAAGATTTCCATGCAAAAAAGCTGTTTTAACTTCCAAATGCTCAAGCTCTAAATCAAGCACATTTGCGACACTCAACACAATACGAATAGTAGTTAGACGAACAACTAGAGAAAATATTTCATTGAAATCAATACACGATTTCGAGCATAGCTTTTCATCACTAAACGAGATTTGTATCGTTCAATATTCCCGTTAGTGTCTCTTTTCAGCTTGTAAACCCACTTGCAACCGATAGCCTTTCGTCCTTCGGGTATCTTGACAAGATCCTAGGTTTTGTTTTTGTGTAGGGACTCCATTTCCTCCTCCATAGATGCCCTCCATTGAGGAGCATCTCGGAATCACAAGCTTCCGATATGTACAAGGCTCCCCCTCTTCGGTGATGCAAGCATAAGTCGTCACATAATCATTTAGCCAAACCGGAGGTCTAGTAGTCCTCCTAGGAGGTCCTTGGTCACACTAAGTTTCAATACTAGTTTTGTCTCGTATGCTCTCTATTAGTTTCATCTCTAGTAGCTTTATCTCGTATCGATCAAATGTTCGTGAGATTGATTTTGAACTTCGCTTGATGATTCAAGTTCAAATGTCCATGGCTGCTCAAAGCATTTGGCATTTCTTTGTCTTTGCGATGAATCTTCGTTGAAGACGACATCTAGGCTAATAACGACTTTGCGGGTAGTAGGATCCCACAATCTGTACCCCTTTACACCTTTTGCATAGCCAAGAAAAATACACTTTCTGGGCATTGTTTCAAGCTTAGTCCTTTGCTCTTTAGGAACCCACATATAAGTATTACAACCAAAAGTACGGAGGAAAGAATAGTCAACTGGTTTTCCAAACCATACCTCTTCTAGAATCTGTCCATTAAGAGCCGTTGTTGGGGAACGATTTACTATGTAACACGCCGTACATACAGCTTCAGCCCAAAAACTTTGATTCATACCAAGCACACTCAACATGCTTCGAGCACGATCCATTAGCGTACGATTCATACGCTCGGCCACTCCATTTTGCTTTGTGGAGTTTCGGGAATCGTGAAGTGTCTTTTAATGCCATGCTCACTACAAAAATCTAAGAATTCTTGCGACATATATTCTCCTCCATTATCGGTTCTCAAACATTTTATTTTTGTTCCCTTTTGATTTTCCACCAATGCTTTAAACTTCTTAAAAGAAGCAAAAGCATCACTTTTCTTTTTAAGGATGTAAACCCAAACTTTTCTCGGAAAGATCGTCAATAAATGAAATAAAATATTTGGCACCACCCAAAGACTCATTAGGAGACTCCCGAGTATCAAAATGTATCAAGTCTAAAATATTCGACTTCTTGCTTTCGAACGACGAAAAGGAGTTCTATGAAACTTTCCGAATATGCAATCTTCACAAAAGTCTAAATTAATAGTCTTTAAACCAGGAAAAAGACCACGATCAAGAAGCACCTTTAGTCCTGCATGCTCATTTGTCCCAAACGCCTGTGCCGGATAGTTACCGACTCGTCACGGCATTGGCGACTATGGCTTCACCGACTACGATCTCTCCAATAAGCCTATATAAACCGCCTACCAATTCTCTTTTCGCCACGATAAGTGCTCCTTTAACGATCTTAGATCGTTTCTTTTCCGAGTAATCTTATAGCCATTTTGATCAAACTTTCCCAATGACGGTAGACTTTTCCGCGGATCCGGTACATGTCGTACACACGATATTGTATGCACGATGCCATCAAACATGGTAACACGGACATCTCCAATCCCCACAACATGACATGAGTTATCATTGCCCATGTATACCGTACCTCCATCACATGACCGATATGTATGGAACCGGCCCCGATGTGGTGTCATATGGAAAGAAGTGCGGAATCCAAAATCCATTGATATTGCACGCTCTTTATTGAATCTGCGGACATCACCTCGCCATCTTCGGATAAGTCCGTATTTATAACGATGTTTCCTTGGGAACTTGTTGATGATGACGCATTTTTAGAATTGAATTTGAAATTTTGCTGATTCTCCTTGGATTTACAATCTTTACGCATGTGACCCTTCGTCCACATTTCCAACAAGGACCCAACGTTCGCCTCTTTGACTTGGACCTTGACTGCTTTCTCCCACTAGAACCTTTGTCCATGGATCTTCCCTTAGCCATCATAGCATTACCGAAGTGCTCTCAAGAGTTTTTCTATGAGACTCTTCCGTCAATAATGTAGCAATAATCGAATCCATGTCAAGATCCACTCCAGTACTAAGATTCATGATCAAGGAATCCCATGTATCGTGCATAGAACACGGAAGAAGTGTTACTTTCTCGTCGTCCTCGATTTTGATGCCGATGGAAGTCAATTTGCTTAACAAGGTGTTGAATGCGTTCGGGTGCTCTTGGAAAGAGGAGCATTCCTTCATCTTTAAATCAGTATAATTGTCGACGAAGAAAAATTTTGTTTGACATTATTTTCCCTTCGTAGAGATTCTTCAATTTGTCCCACAAACCTTTAGCGATAGTTTGATCGGAGACATTGAAGAGGACAGAATCATCTAATGCCAGGAGTGGATCCGCCATTGCCGTTTGATCTTTCTGTACAAAATCCTCATCTTTCATCTCTGTCGGCTCTTTATCTTTGCCAAGGAAGAGCAACTACACAGCCGTCTTTCACCAACACCTGCTTGCATTTTCATCTTCCACAATGGATAATTGGATCCATTGAATTTTGGCACCTCGAACTTTGTAGAAGTTGACGTGGCCATCGCACAAAGCTGAAACACATACGTTGACGTTGATCACGTGCGGTACAGAGCTTCTCGAACCGTCGGCTCGATACCACTTGTTGCGATAATTCTTCACACGTAATCGATGCTTGCGTTGGATAAAACGATAAACAAGACAAGTGTAACAAAGTAAAGATGGAGAGACACAGATTTACGTGGTTCGATAGGTTGGCCTATCTACATCCACGGAGCAATCACACGGAACTCTCTTTGATGACCAAGAAAAATTACAATGCACACCTCTCTACGTGACAAACACCAAACAAGTGGGTCGTACTCTCAACAGCGGACTTTCTACAAGACAACTCTCACAACCCGGAGATATTGTACACCCAAGATTCCCTTCACAAGAGATCCGAGACCCCCAAACACCATTGACACAAAACGCAGAGCGGGAATACGGAGGAAAACCCCGGACTAAAAACTTACGCCTGTTTCCCTCTTCTCTCTCTCCTAAACGTGGGGTGGTTACACACACAAAAGTAGTGGAGGGGTGTCATGGGCAATTAGCCACTATTTTTCTGTTGTTACAATACTCTCTACACTTTTTTTTTGTCCAAATACTCTCTGCACTCTTCTCGTGCCTTTACTTTTACTTGACATTTCCTCCTTATAGCACAAGTTTCTTTTATTTTTTTCCCTCCTTGTCAAAACAATTAACGTCATGTTTATTCCCGTTGCTTGTTTTGACATGCCTTGTCCCCGTATTAGGGATGATCACCGACCGGTTCATTGAATTGACATTCACAGGCCCAATTAAAGCTTAAACAAGGGATGTTCATAGTGTTTGATAGTTTGGTCTATTGATTCGCGTAACATCTTTACTTCGTGTTGTAATCAATATTCAAGATCTTATATACGTAGTTACGCCTCCAACTAATTTCAGCACTTGATCCTGTATACATAGTACTTCCATTCAACATTTCACAAGCCGCAAATGACCAATTCTTAAGATCAATCTTGAAAAACCAATTTTCTTGCCCCCAGTGTAGGGTGTAAGCACCGATCGAGGTGGTGTGAATGGAAAGACAAGGCTCATAAACAAACTTTAATCCTCATCTCCAAAGTTTATGCGAATGCCGCATGAGCATCCATACAAGATCGACATCCCGGTGTTTAGAGATGAAATGGTATAAATGTAAAAGAGCTTCGGACTCAATTGAAAAACAAAAGGGTTTAGGTCGAATTGATACGATCCGCAATAGATGTAGAACCTGTTTTGGCAATTTTCAACTTTCTTATAGTAAGCGCAACAAGCCCTCTTTTAGTGACATTGTGCGTGGCGGATTGCTTCTAATCCTTTTTCGTTTATCGAGAGTACTTTATCCATCCATTGTTTCATCAATTTTTCTTTAGTACCCTCACGGCGCGTGGCAAATTTCCTCTGTTTTTCTCCATTCCTCTAGTGTAATCCTCTCTTTAATTCGCTAGCCGCCTACTCTGGTTCACAAAATCGGAGGTGCTTATGTTGTGGTTGTTCTAGGATGGTCGACGTATCTTCCAGGAGATTACCAAACCCGGATGGGCGTTGAATATCGTCCTCGAGGTGTCAAATGGGTGGGTTGGGTCAAACTTTGGGTCGGATCAAATATGGTCCGACTTATATTGACCCTTCTAGCCCGTTTTGACCCATATTTGATGACCATACCCGATCCGACCCGCAACCGACTCATACCCCGCCCGACCCGACAACCCGTTTGACTCATATTAACTAAACACACTAATATTCTAAGAAAATCCATACAACTCATTTAATTTATTTTAAGCTTTTCACATTTATATATATATTACCTGGATAAAAACTTAGCATCGGATAAAAAATAAATAAAAAATAAAAAAATCAGTAAATAAAATAAAAAATGATATTAGCATAATACTTTTTTGCAATAAAAATCGAGTGAATTATTTTTCCTTGTTATATTTTTTATAAAAAATATTTTTTTATTGAGCGGGCGTGCTCGCCTTTTTAGGCCAACGGCCACGTATGCGGCTCTTGTCTCGCAACTTTCCCCCAAGCAGCAGCACCCACCGAAAAACTGCACTAACCACGTGTTGAACAAAACCATAAAAAATTTAAACCATAAGAAGACCCAAAAAAAAAAAACAAACAAACAAACAAACAAAAAATGGTATAAGCAAGTAGTTTCGGAGGTCACTTGGTCCAAGAGCTCTTTCCCAAAAAGTTCAAATTTTGTACACATTGATAAAGCACGAAGAATGAAGCATCCATCATGGATGCGCCTAACACGATCAAAGCGGGCTGTGGATGGTCGGAGGGGGAGGGGTGGCATTGGGCGGCGGCGATCAGTCCCGACGGCTCTATACTGTCCCGACGGCTTGTCGGTCTGAACAGTGTGCAATCAGTCCCCTCCTTGTCCATTCATGCTTGCCCAAGCCGATCTCTAGTAACCCTTTGAGGGATGACGTCCATCTTAAACATTGAATAGCGCGTGAGCATTCACGTGGGTTCGTTTTTTTTTTTTTTTTTTTTGCTTTTTCGTCTTTCGGAGTCCACTCCCCGGCCACCATGGATACACAAAGTACAGAACACGGTGAAATGGCGTGCACTATCATTCTCGCTAATCACAAGAATTCGTTCTTTCATGCAAAGGAAATAATTCCTCACTTCAATCTATACTCCTAACGAATGAGTCAGCAGCAATCAACAAGTTCTCTTAATTTAGTACATCAACACTTCCGGCTAACTTCGCAGGATCGACATTATTACATAAAGCATTGAAAGCCGTATCAAGGACGAGGTTTTCGGTAATGACTCAAAGGTTCATATCATCAATTAGATTTATGCAACCTACACAACCAGTACAGTGAATCATTCAAGCAGACGAGATGAACTCAGTCAGCTTCGGAGCTATATTCATGCTGATCCGATTCAGGCATTTCATCAAACATGGGGTGATTAATTGAGATAACGGATCTAACTGCAACATCGAAGCATCTATTCCAATCCATGCTATCACAACAGCATCAAAATGAGTTCACACAAGTCTTAATTAGAGTTCTCCGTCATTTTTCCCCTCCAAGAATAGCTGAGAGCAAAGCATATGAAGGCATATATGCGATTGCCGGTCACGAACTGTGATTGGACTAGAAATAGGAAGTCATGGAAGTGTAGCCAGTGACGACACCAGCGAACGAGCTTTGAACGGACCTTGAGTGCTTCGGAATTATCAGCCAAAAGACAGAGTGAATTGATTGGTGGGGCGCGACTCACCGACAAAGGAGCTTCGAACGGACCTGAGTGCTTCCATCACGAGCTGTGATTGGAGGGGCGTGACTTCGAAACGGTGAACTGGCAATGTCATGGTGGTTGCTCGGAATCGGCCTCAGAAAATTAGTCAGCAACTCCGGTGAATGGTTCCAGCTTCCAGCTTGTGTTCAGTGTGGATGGTTCTCGGTTCTGTGGATAAACAACTCCGGTGGCAAGTGACTGCAAATGCTCGTGATCGGAGATGACGGATTCCGGCGTCTATCAATGGTAGAGAAACTTCTGGAATTTGTGGATTGAGACACGATTTCTTACTCTGCTCCATAGAGCAGTGTAAGAAATCTGTTACTGATCCTGCTTTCAAAACTTGCATTCTTGCGTGTGACATGAGCTGTCTTCAAAACCTTATAGGCTTCTAAAACACGTAGACGTCCGAGGACAGCGTGGCTCCTGAAAAAAATCACAAGCAATATCGAGAAAAATTCGAGAAAGGAGTAACCTGTTAAAATTAGAAACATGTTCGATTCCAAGAGAGGATATACTAATATAGGTATATTGTATAAGTTGCGGTTGAAGTACAAAAAGAATCTACATCAAAGATGAGAAGTAATGTATATTGGATAGCCGTGTAAACTCCATGGGGCGTGCTTAAAGAGTAAGGAACACATTTGTGCATGCGGATTATGTATAACACGAGTTCAATTTCTCGTGCTACCCAATGCAGACAATTCACGATCGGCAACCAACCTGGTTTCGATTCGAATACTACTTGATCAATGATGTTAATGCCCAGCATTAAGTACCTAAGATACAAACTTCTTGCCATGTACAAGAAGACAAACAAATTTCATATTGGCAGAAAAAGGCCAGGCCTAGAAAACAATTCATATCGCCATATTCAGACAAATAGTACGCAATGCAACACATAATAAAATAGTATTCAAAGATCGATATCTGACCCGTAACACTTTTTTTTTTTGTAGGCATTGAGATCCCGAAAAATGGACAAATTCCTATTTCCTCTTGACGCCTATCGTTATCGTAATGATAAACAGCCAAAAGAAATAAAAAAAGAAACAGAGACATACGAAATCAAAGTGCAAATCTTCTTCAAGAGCGATAATAAAAGCTCTGGCCAAGACGTAGTTAGAATTAGATGGATTTCCTAAAACTGCAAGCCAAGAAGTTTCTTATGGAGTCAGATCGAATTTTAATGTATACATCTCCTAAAACCGACGAATATTGTTTGCTTTTACTTTGTACTACGTCATATGTTTCATGCCAACATTTGAGCCAAAGTTACCATCAAAATAAACTTAAGCAAAATATTCCAATTTATTTACCACCGTAAGTAAGACTTTGTTACGAGAACGCGTCTCGTAGGAAAATGTTTACAACCTATGTTAATAAGTCATCGATTCTTTTAGTGTATATTCACCCAAAGTCCTACATATCACCAATCTTATCTCAATATTGGGCAGTTTAAGGAAGCGCTTATATATTAAAATGGATCAAGAAAATGACTAACTAAACTATTGTTCGTGATAGAGCGACCACAATGGCATTCGGTAGAAGAAAACCCATTTCCGTCTCGCCCATTACATACATACGGAGGTAGACCTTTGTGTCAAGAGCGTCGATTTTCCCTAAAAATGTTTCCTTCCCTGGAAACATTAAACATTGATAATTATGCCAATAAAAATTGGTAAGTCAGGTACAAAAATTGTTGATATAGAGGTGAGACTAAGCGGACATGGGGAGAATTAGGCCATCGTTGCCGCATCCATCCAGAGAGAAAAAGGGGACATAGAAATAAAGAAAGGAGAAGGTTCTAACTCACCTTATAACGCTTGTAAGATTGGACAAGTGCCTCCGAAATATGTCTTATGTCCGCGGTGGGGGATGTGAGGGATTCCGATGTGGCAATCATTTGGCAATTTGGTAGTTGATACATCAATCAACCTTTCCAATGATGGGCGGTCATGAATGCGCAAGTCATTCAAAGCCTCTAACTCGTCAAGGCCCTCGACAACTTTGTAGACCATTGCGGACCCGAAGTATAACTTCTCGAGCTTCTTCAAGTTTAATAAACCCCAAACACTTTGCAAAGAACGACAACCCCCTACCCAAAATTCTTTCCACAATTCGATGTACCGAGTACTTGAATTTGGAGTATATTTGGGCAATAACTAAGACGGAACCTTCTCAACTTACATAAAACCCTCGGACAGAAGAATTAGTCTCCCTTCCTCCATAATCAACTCATTAGCGACTCTGCTTCACCCGCGTACCCTATCCTTCCCAAGGACTCGCATCTCCGGATAGAAAATTCCTCCAATGATTCAAACGCCCGACAAATTGGATCTCAACAAGCTTTGGGCAATCGATACTTGACGGTTTTGAGTTTCCTCAAGTTTGATAGCACCGGTCTCTCTAGGGTATCACAATCACCGCCTTGCGGAATCAACTCGTTAAATTGTGAAGTTGAAACCCGCCGAGTTGAATTTCTTGCACTTGAGAATTTGTGAGCTCTAGACTTGGCAAGTTTTCTAACCTGGATGAGAGTGACATGGTTGAATCGAACTTATCCAGCCGTAACTTTAACAAAGACGATGGAAGTTGTGTGAGTGTTCGCAAGTCCAAACCAGACAAATGAAGTTCCTGTAGAAGAGAAAGGGAAGCCAACTCGGTGGGAGCAGGGACATTGAGAAGTTTCAATTTCAAATCCTTCGGTTTGGATAACTTCCCCATTCCCCCTAAATCCCGGTGTGAATTTTACCTCCCTGTTCCCAACGAGAGCCATCATCAAGATCCAACCGAACCAAATTAGTCGATTCGAGAGGTCCGGGACTACCCGCAATGATTTAGATGACACTCGTAGATTGTTTAAACTTGTGGGAAGCGTCGGCAGCTCTTGAATTTCATCACAATATATTAACTCAAGCGTTTGCGAGGCAAGGAAGCATCCTAACTGTCTACGGAACTTCACCGATGCAAGTGCGAAACAAGCGTAGGACTCTTAGAAAGGGCAAATTTCTGATTGCCGAAGGAAGTCGACCTTTTAAATTGGGACTACAAATTCGAAGCACTTCCAAATTCTCAAGCATTATAGTGCTAGGTATCTCCCAAGAATTTGCGGAATGTACTCTAGTATCGCCGTTCTCAAAGTGCAACTCACATAATGATTTCAACTTCCATATGGAATCGGTAGTTTCTTCATTCGACACGCCTCGACCGAGAAGTGCTTCAAATTCACTAGGTTCCCGATTTCTTCGGGCAAATCTCCAAGAGAATGGCAAGACCTAATCCTCGGGTCAATCAAAGACATCAACTTCCCAATAGAGCCATCAAGTTTCCTTAAATTGGAACATTCTTCGAAATTAAGCCTCTCTAAATTTTGGCATTCGAGAGAAGTCCGGCATTCTCTTTATGTTGTGGCAATCTGCAAGAGAAAGAACTTTCATTTTCCACGCCATCTGTCAAAATCAATACAATATTCAAGGGATGAACTGTCGGATATTTCATTCAAAGAAAATAGAATAGTAAGAGGCAAACTACGCACCTTGGTTAAGCTCCGTAGTTTCGAATTATCTATGAAGGCATTGTGTGAAAATTCAAGAATCGCCACATTATTCAAGCGCATGTTGGTTGGCTTGAAAAACAACCGGTCGAACCTGGTCTAGATGAGGAGGAGCACTCCAAAAAATCCAGCTTAAATTGGTAAAGCTCTTTGCTAAGCTACCACGGAAGGTTCCCCCAATCAATCCGAGGTACCGTAGATGTTGAAACCTTCCTATCTCCTCACTTGTGATAGTCTTACTATCATTTTTGCGTAAGTCGAGAGTCAATGCTTGGACGTTCGTCTTCATCCGCAAATGAGAGCAATAAATGAGGGATATTCAGTATTTTGTTTTAGAAGAAAATGGTAACAATAGGAAAACGAAAAAAGAGACAACAGTATCCTAGGTAAAGCATAGAGGATTTTTTTGGTAAGAGAAACTATTAGTTTTCTCTTAGGTACGTTACCTCCTTTGTTCTTAGTGCGTCGAGGACCTCCTTGTCAATCCATATCCTACTCCGCTCTTTAGGATTTATTGGATTTTCACGATGAACGATTTCTCTTCCAAGATCTACGAGTTGATCGTGCATCCAAAATGCATTTTCCACAATCTTTACCAATGACATGCTAACGAGGACATCAACTCCAAAGATCGGGAAAAAATCACAATCTTTCCACATATAAATTGCATGTGTCGTATGCTCACCGATGAAAAAGCATGCAATATCGAGGAAAATTTGTTGTTGTTGGTAACTTAAGGCATCATAGCTAATCTTCAACTTTTCAAAAACATCATCGTGAGGTGCTTTGCTTAACTTCTCCAACGTCTCTTTCCATATTTGTTGCCTTTTATCAAAGAGGAACGAACCAATTACTTCAACGACCAACGGAAGTCTCCCAGTAGCAGCCTACGATTTTCCTTGAAAGATCCTTGTAATCATCTCGATGGGGAGTCACTATTAAATGCATGCCTGCCGAGAAGCTCGACCGCATGATCACTACTCATCACCTCCATTTCATATTTTGATATTTGGTAGTATGGTCTATTGATTCGCAAAACATCTTTATTTCTAGTTGTAATCAATATTCGAGATCCCGACTGCAGGCACTCCTTCCAACTAATTTCTCTACTTGCTCGAAGTTAGCAACATCATCAAGTGCAATGAGGACTTTTTTATTGCTAAGTACCTCTTCAATCCTCTTTGTTCCATAATCAATTTCGTCAATGCTTCTTGTTTCCGTAGGATGACCGATTTGGGATAATAGCTTCTTTTGTAACTCAATTAAGCCATCGGTTCTTAATGACTTCGCCCGAACATCTTCCATGAAGCAACAACACTTTCCAAAATTAGAAGAGAGCTGGTTAAATACGACTTTGGCGAGAGTCGTTTTACCGATACCCCCATGCCATGAATTCCAATGAGCCGCACACCATCGTAGTCGACATCTAACAATTCGGTGAATGCTGCAACTCGATCATCAATTCCAACTAAATGTTCAGTCACGGATCTATGTTTTGTCTTAAGCTTTTCCACAACCTTCTCAACGATCAATTTAATCACATCACCGTAGCTGCCACAATGGAAAACCATTTTAACGAGGGGGAAAAATGATGTTATTCAAGCACCAGATAAGCTACAAAATATATGGACAACTAATGGGACCTTTAATCTGGAAGTGATCTTCCAAGAGTGCATATTGGACAGTGTGGAATTCAACAATGGGTGCACCATGTCATAACCCGGAGTATGACTTGATTCCAACATGAGATTAGCAATCTTGGAATAACGTTGGTAACGTTTGCGAAAAATTGATGTATGAGTATTTATGCAGTTGGAATTGATATTTCAGGATTTATGCTAGACCGACAATTACATAAGTTGGACATGGTGTATTCAAGAGGAGAAATGTTTAACGTATTGCAAGATCAAATAATTAGATGGGAATGTACATGTCATTTAATTATCCCATTGTTTTTCCTCCCACTGTCCACAATCTAATATTATTTTAGCTACCTAGCCATTGTATCATCATTCACCCATTACACAGGATGACCTTGCTAAGCAGTTTCCCATTTTTTTTCTACTAATGTAGCATAGTTTTTTTAAAATTTGGTAATACTATAGTAGCATCGCTATTATACCATACTGGAATTCTTTATAACTATGATCCAGTGTTAAAAGGAAATTTAGGGAAACAATCTGGAAAGCAATTGGCTTACCCTTTGTACTTCTTCACTTCCCACCCTTTTATAGCATCAACCTCCATGAGAGCCTCTCTCCATGCATCTACTTGCTCGTTGCTCGCCTTCTTCTCTTCTTTCAAATTGAGTATGGCATCGCGATACAACAAGGTTTTCAGCTTAACATCGTCAGGGTTCCACGTCGAAGAAAATGGGTAAGATCTCTTTTTTACCTTCCGATTTGGAAGTATTTGTCATGATCTCGCGCGAGCTCGCGGAGGCACCATTGGCTCGACGCGTAGGTCCGAGAAAAGACGGGTATGTAGATCTCGGAGGTTGTCGATCGCTCATTGAAGCGATCCATCGATCCTTTCACCGACACGGAGCTCTTTATCGTCTCGAAAGACGCATATTCCAAGGTGTCGGTCAGCTATGGAAGAGGAAGTCGGTGAATCCGACGCGAGTGTCCGGTCCTCTAAAGCTTAGGAAAACTTGGTACTCGCTTCCCGACGACGTACTTGCATCTGAGCTCCCCATAGCATGAATTTGTGCTGCTTAGCGGATCTCTCTCTCTCTCTCTCCCCCCTCTATGTGTGTGTGGGTGTCTGGGGTGCGCCTGAGCTCCCCATAGCATGAATGTGATCCTCCGTTAGGCCTTAGCCATTTACTGAGACCGACCCGATGTCTTCAATGGAGACTGTGGCCGCGTCAACGTCAACACGTTCTTTCAAAGAAATTCCATAAAGAATATTAATATTCTTTAAATTCACCGGTCCTGTGAATTGAGGAATGAAAAATTGGTCCCCTCTTGCATAGAACAAGTCATTTCGTCATAATGCAGCGAGATTTTAGGATCTCAAGTGGAGCCCCCGACCACCTTTCATAAAGTCACAATTGATCGTATTCCCTTCCCCCTCACCTTTGATAAAGTCGGAATAATTTTGCCCTTTTCTTCCCTTTTCTCTTTGTTTATCTTCACAACATATATTGTAATAAATCCGAAATGCCTGCTATTTTTTAGAACTGGGCCAATTAAATAACAACAATTGCTAGCACTTTTTTTTCTTCTATTTTACATTGTTCCGGAAATCTAATGACTTAATTGCACGGACATGTAAAAGAAGCATCCCTAGTCTGCCAAACTAGAGAAGCAATCTTTTTCTTTTCTTACCGAATGACATAGTAAGAGAACCCGTCACATTTGTTGTGCCGAAATTACTTTGCACTATAGAATTATTACCCTTGCATCGACCGACATCAGCGTACTGTACCTCGTCCTTTTGGTGGGAGACAGGTGCCTCTGAAACTGCTAGGACAATTGGTGGGGACCACACGGAATAGGAAAAAAATCGTGGGACGAGTTTGATGATGGCGGCCAATCAAGCTATGGACAGAAATGCATGCTTGGACTATTCAAAGTCTCACGAGTATCCCTTTGCCTTTTAGATAAGTGGGTTCCACCGAAATAGAAAAGTCACGTGGCATTTACGGGCGACGACCGAGACAATTCGAGTGGCTTAAATTCCACAATTGACGAAACAGGACACGGCTTGCGTCGGTCCTAGCCAGCTGAGGAATTTTCTTTCCTATGGATAAGTCTTGCACGCATTCGAACATATCGTCGCCGCTGATCCTTACGCATGCTCACCCGTATGATTAACGGTCGTGATAGACCCGATGACGGTAGACTCAAGTCTAAGACAAATGCGATAAAGAAGTGCCCGATCAAAAACATTCGGTGGACTTAAATATAGATAAATGGGAGAGTTTAGAAAACCTAACCCAACCCACGAGATGCTCTAATTGAATTCGCATGAGAAAGTCCATACTTCAGTTCCCATCAGTGGGAGGGCTTAAAAACCCAGAGCGCCCTAGGGGTATGTAACCGAGCTGGATTTACCCGGAAACTAGACCGGATCATCAAAAGATAGGTCCAGAAACCAGTTCCTATTCAAATCAATTTGGGAACCTGTTGGAATCGAGCCGCTTCCCTATTTCAAGTGAAGACCCACTCGAAAACTAAATCGATTTTGGAGCTGATTTTTAGTTATTATCCATAAAATCGAAGTCTCGCTCGCCTCACCTCGTCCGTTATCGGTGGATCGTAATTTCTGCTGCTCATATTAAGCATAGCTAGACCGCCACATGATTTTAGAATTTTTGGTTAGTATGAACTGCAATCGAATTAAGGGTAATAAAAATAAGGAAAACACGAACGAAAATTGAGGAGTTGGAGGGAAAATCAATATTTGAGTCAACATTTTTCATTTTTTTTTAAAAAAAAACAAGGGTTACGTGTACAGTTACTCACTCATCCTATGCATAAAAATTGGAAGGATGTAAGTCCTGAGGAATAATAAAATGGTCCCAATTTTGCACAGAGCGAGCCATTTCGTTTATATGATTTCCAGCGGAATTGATTATATTCCCTTCCCACTCTCCCAAAAAAATGAATATTTTGGTCATTTTCTTCCTTTTTGCCTTTTTAATCCTCTCGAGCTATTATTCAATCATATGATTTAGATGCTCGCCCACTTCCGATAACCAGGATTATTAATAATTGTACTATTTTTTTCGGTCATAAGAGATATTTTGATGGGAATGGTGCTTTTGAGCTTATTTTAAGTCATTTACTTAAGTGCATACTTAGCATTAGCTTAGCAAACTTATTCATATGATTATTAAAAGAGGGGAAAACAAAAAGAGGAAAGAACGAAAAATCTCAGGCTAAGTGGCCGTCCCGATGCAGCTTGGTATGTGTTACACTCGTCAATGAGATCGCAAGGCAATGAGAAAAATCTCAGGCTAAAGGGCCGACAAGAGTAAAGCAAAAGTGTAAAGTTGGTGAAAACTCCCACTAACTTTGTCGTCTGGCTTTGGCTGTATTTTGCAACCACTTTATTAAAGACCTTTGGGTCTCTAAAAGACTTTGAGCAAAAATCATACCATTTGACAATTTTTGTTTTTTATTTTTATTTTTTGGAGATCTTTGAGACAATTTATTGTAATTTCAAAGTCATCCAAAGTTTCTTAGACCAAAGCAGGTCCGGATTATCCGTGGGCTTTAATATTTTCGAATGCTAATACATATTGTTCCTTCAAACTTTGTTTCGCCTGACTTTCATAATTTCGATAATGCCTTCATCTCACGCGAATAGAGGAAACACAAAGCTTAAGCCGTGGATGTGGATGCATAGTAGAACAACAATGATGACGACTACGTAGCGATTAATATAGATGAAGACAATTGGAGACCGAGATTTTTTCCTAGAGAAATTTATGTAGTTTTTCTCTCGTTTGCCTTAGAGTCTTCCTTGTGACATCTCTCTGAGTATCTCCTCCTTGGTGAATCTAGTCAGTGCCCCTCTGAAAACGTCCGTGAATGTTAAAAAAAAAAAAATCAAAAAATAAAAGATTTCGTTCTTCGTGAACCTAGTCGAACCCCTTCCGTCAAAAGGGAAAATGAGAGCACCAAAAGTGCTCAGACAGATTTCGTTCTCGGAGAAACTCCTTCTCAACTTCCTTAAGATCGGTGATCGTCTGTCGTACTAACTAATGGATATCACTGTTCGGTAATCTTTAACCGTTTCAAGTGGCAGACACCCGAGGCGGAGGGAAAAATACAAGGTACGTTTTATTGCTTAGCTTGACTTTTTATGGAACCTTTTACTTTACCCGGCATTTACTCCTTATACCGCGGGTTTCTCTTTCTCTTTTTTATCTCCTTTTCAAATCGAGTAACATCATCTCTACTTCCTTCGCTTGTTTTGACATGTCTTGTCCCAGGATTAGGGATGATCACTGACTAGTTCGTTGAATAGACATTCACAGGCCCAATCAAGCTTAAACAAGGGATGTTCACAGGGTTTGCAATAGAGGAACAAGTGACCTTTCTTTGCCCTAGTGTAGGGTGAGAGCACCAATCGAGGTAGTGTGAATCGAAACACAAGGCTCATAAACGAACTTCAATCCTCATCTCCAAAATTATATGAATGCTGCATGAGCATCCATATAGTACAACATTCACGGTGTTTAGGACCGAAATGACACAATGAAAAGAGCTTAGGACTCAATTGAAAAACAAAAAGGTTTTAGATCTGTTTTGGTAATTTTCCTCCGACTTTCTTATTGTAAACCCTAAAAGCCCCTTTTGGTGACATTGCGCGTGGCAAATTACTTCTAGTCCTTTTTCATTTATCGAGTGTACTTTATCCATCCAATGTTTCGATTAGATTTGCTTCGGTAACCTCCATTGCGCGTGGCGATTGCCTCTGTTTTCTCCATTCCTCCGGTGTAATCCTCTCTTTAATTCGCTAGCTAGCGACTCTGGTTTGCAAAATCCGAGGTGCTATACTGTGGTTGTTCTAGGGTGGTCGACTCATTTTTCAGGAGATTACCAAACCCGGATGGACGTTGAATACTAACTGTCCTGACCTCTCTTCGGTTTGAACAGTGTGCAATCAGTCCGCTCCTTGTCCATTCGTGCTTGTCCAAGCCGATCTTTGGTATCCCCTTGAGGGATGACATTGAAAAGCCCCGGAGCATTCAGGTAGGTTCGTTTCCAAGTAGTTTTTAACATAGAAATAACACTGCACAACAAAAATTCGATCCTCGGTTTGGGTCATGACTGCAATTAGATTGTAAGCAATCTGCCACCATTCCATCTTTGTTTTCCATTGGTTTCACGAGGAAAAACTCCAGTTGGCCGAGAGTGTCAACTCCAACAAATCCAGTTTTCTTTTTTTCGTCTTTCGGAGTCCACTCCTCAACCACCATGGATACACACAAGGTACAGAACAGGGTAAATTGGGGTGCCCTGTCATTCTCGCTAATCACAAGAATTCATTCTTTCACACGAAGGAGATAATTCCTCACCTCAATCTACTCCTAATGAATGAGTCAGCAGCAATCAACAAGCTATTTTAATTTAGTACATCAACACTTTCAGCTAACTAAGCAGAATCGACATTATTACATGAAGCATTGAAAACCGTAACAAGGCCGAGGTTATCGGCAATGACTCAAAGGTTCATATCAATTAGATTTATGCGACCTACACAGCTAGTTCAATGAATCATTCAAGCAGACAAGATGAACTCAGACAGATTCGAAGCTGTATTCATGCCGATCCGATTCAGGTATTTCGTCAAACGTGGGGTGATTAATTCTGACAAGAGATCTAACTGCAACAATGAAGCATCTACTCCAATCCAAGCCATCACAACAGCATCAAAATGAGTTCAGATCATCAGTAAATCATTAATCAGGGACGATTTCGCATAAGTCTTAATTAGACTTCTCCGCCTTTTTTTCTTTTTCCTCCAAGAATAGCTGAGAGCAGAGCATATGAAGGTAAGGTGCAATCGCCGGTCCCGAACTGTGATTGGACTAGAAATAGGAAGTCATGGAAGTGTCGCTGGTGACGACACCGGCGTGATCGGAGATGGCGGATTCTGGTGTCGATCAGTGGTAGAGAAGCTTCTGGGATTTGTGGATTGAGAGACGATGTCGTACTTGATCCTGCTTTCAAAACTAGCTGAACTCTGGTGCATGCTCACATGTGGCATGAGCTGTCTTCAAAACCTTATAGGCTTCTAAAACGCGGACACCTCCACGTCCGATGAGAGCGTGACTCCTGAAAAAAATCACAAGCAATATCGAAAAAAATTCGAGAAAGGATATATTGTATAAGTTAGCGGTTGAAGTATAAAAAATAATCTGCATCAAAGATGAGAAGTAATGTCATATTGGATAGTTGTATAGACACCACGGAGCGTACTTAAAGATTAAGGAACACATTTGTGCTATGGATAGGACGAGTTCAATTTCTCGTGCTACCCAATGCAGACAATTCACGACTAGCAACAGACCTGATTTCGATTCTAAACTACTTGATCAATGATGTTAATGACCAGCATTAAGTGCCTAAGATACAAACTTCTTGCCATGTACAATAAGACAAACAATATCATATCGTCATATTCAGACAAATGGGAGGCAATGCAGCACATAATACAATAGTTTAGCACCCACCACATCCATTCCTTGACAAACAAAGAAGATTCAAAGATCGATAGCTGATCCCGTAACACATTTTTTGCAAGCAATGAGATCCCGAAAAATGGTCAAATTCCTATTTCCACTTGACACATATCTTTATCGGAATGATAAACAGCCAAAAGAAATAAAAAAAAAGAAATAAAAAAAGAAACATACGAAATCAAAGTGCAAATCTTCCACAAGAACGAAAAATGGGTTCGATTTCCAGAAAATAAGCTGCAAGCCAAAAAGTTTCTTATGGAGTAAGATCGAATTTTAATGTATACATCTCCTAAAACTGACGAACATTGTTTGCTTTATCTTTGTACTACGTCATATGTTTCATGCCAACATTTGAGCCAAAGTTACCATCAAAATAAACTTAAGCAAAATATTCCAATTTATTTACCACCGTAAGTAAAACTTTGTTACAGAACGCGTCTCGTAGGAAAATGTTTACAACCTATGTTAATAAGTCATCGATTCTTTTAGTGTATATTCACCCAAAGTCCTACATATCACCAATCTTATCTCAATATTGGGCGGTTTAAGGAATCGCTTATATATTAAAATGGATCAAGAAAATGACTAACTAAACTATTGTTCGTGATAGAGCGACCACAATGGCATTCAGTAGAAGAAAACCCATTTCCGTCTCGCCCATTACATACATACGGAGGTAGACCTTTGTGTCAAGAGCGTCGATATTCCCTAAAAATGTTTCCTTCCCGGAAACATTAAACATTGATAATTATGCCAATAAAAATTGGTAAGTCAAGTACAAAAATTGTTGATATAGAGGTGAGACTAAGCAGACGGGGGGAGAATTAGGCCATCGTTGCCGCATCCATCCAGAGAGAAAAAGGGGACATAGAAATAAAGAAAGGAGAAGGTTCTAGCTCACCTTATAACGCTTGTAAGATTGGACGGTGCCTCCGAAATTTGTCTTACATCTGCGGTGGGGCATGTGAGTGATTCCGATGTGGCAATCATTTGGCAATTTGGTATTTGATACATCAATCAACCTTTCCAATGATGGGCAGTCATCAATGGACAAGTCATTCAAAGCCTCTAACTCGTCAAGGCCCTCGACAACCTGTAGACCATCGCAGAGCCCGAAGTGTAACTTCTCAAGCTTCTTCAAGTTTGATAAACCCCGAACACTTTGAAAAGAACGACAACCCCATACCCAAAATTCTTTCCACAATTCGATGTACCGAGTACTTGAATTTGGAGTATATTTGGGCAATAACCGAGACGGAACCTTCTCAACTTACATAAAACCCCGGACGGAAGAATTAGTCTCCCTTCCTCCATAATCAACTCATTAGCGAGACTCTGCTTCACCCGCGCACCCTATCCTTCCCAAGGACTCGCAACTCCCGGATAGAAAATCCCTCCAATGATTCAAACGCCCGACAAATTGGATCTCAACAAGCTTTCGGCAATATGATACTACGACGGTTTGAGCTTCCTCAAGTTTGATAGCACCAATCTCTCCAGGGTATCACAATCACCGCCTTGCGTAACCAACTCGTTAAATTGTGAAGTTGAAGCCCACTTAGTTGAATTTCTTGCACTTGACACGATGTGAGCTCTAGACTTGACAAGTTTTCTAATCTGGATAAGAGTGACACGGCTGAATTGAAGTTATCCAGCCGTAACTTTAACGAGAGACGATGGAAGCCGCACCAGTGTTCCCAGGTCCAAACCAAACAAATGAAGTTCCTTTAACGGAGAAAGGGAAGCCAACTCGATGGGGAGCAGGGACATTGAGAAGTTCCAATTTCAACTCCTTCGGTTTGGATAACTTCCCCATTCCTCCAAAATCCCCGGTGTGAATTTTACCTCCCTGTTTCCCACGAGAGCCAACATCAAGGTCCAACCGAACCAAATTAGTCGATTCGAGAGGTCCGGGACTACCCGCAATGATTTAGATGACACTCGTAGATTGCTTAAACTTGTAGGAAGCGTCGGCAGCTCTTGAATCTCATCACAACCTATTAACTCTAGCGTTTCCAAGCAAGGAAGCATACTAACTGTCTCCGGAACTTCACCGATGCAAGTGTGTAACAAGCGTAGGACTCTTAGAAAGGGCAAATTTCTGATTGCCGAAGGAAGTCGACCTTCTAAATTGGGACTACGGATTCGAAGCACTTCCGCATTCTCAAGCATTATAGTGCTAGGTATCTCCCAAGAATTTGCCAAACGTACCCTAATATTGCCATTGTCAAAGTGCAACTCACATAATGATTTCAACTTCCATATGGAATCTGGTAGTTTCTTCACTGGACACTCCTCGACCGAGAAGTGCTTGATTCACTAGGTTCCCAATTTCTTCAGGCAAATCTTCAAGAGAACGGCAAGACCTAATCCTCAAGTCAATCAAAGACATCAACTTCCCAATAGAGCCATCAAGTTTCCTTAAATTGGAACATTCTTCGAAATTAAGCCTCTCTAAATTTGGGCATTCGGAGAAATCGGGGTTCCATTTATGCCATGACATCTTTTAAGAGAAAGAACTTTCAATTTTATTGCCATCTTGTCAAAATAAATACAATATTCAATGGATGAACAATCAAATATTACAGTCAAAGAAAATAAAATAGTAAGAAGCAAATTACTCACCTTGATTAAGCTCGTAGTTTCGAATTATCTATGAAGGCATTGCGTGAAAATTCAAGAACTACCACATTATTCAAGTGCATATTGGTTGGCTTAAAAAACAACCGGTCGAACCGGTCCAGGATGAGGAGGATCACTCCAAAAATCCACCTTAAATTGGTAAAGCTCTTTGCTAAGCTACCACGGAAGGTTCCCCACTCAATCCGAGGTACCGTAGATGTTGAAACCTTCCTATCTCCTCACTTGTGATAGTCTTACTATCATTTTTGCGTAAGTCGAGAGTCAATGCTTGGACGTTCTTCTTCATCTACAAATGAGAGCAATAAATGAGGGATATTCAGGATTTTATTTTAGAGGAAAATGGTGACAATAGGAAAAAGAAGAAAGAGACAACGGTATCCTAGTGCAGCATAGAGGATTTTTCGGGAAGAGAAACTATCGGTTTTCTCTTAGGTACATTACCTCCTTTGTTCTTAGTGCTTCGAGGACCTCCTTGTCAATCCATATCCTACTCCGCTCTTCAGCATTTATTGGACTTTCACGATGAACGATTTCTCTTCCGAGATCTCGGAGTTGATCGTGCATCCAAAATGTGTTTTTCACAATCTTTACCAATGACATGCTAACGAGGACATCAACTCCAAGATCACGGGAAAAAATCACAATCTTTCCACATGTAAATTGCATGTGTCGTATGCTCACCGATGAAAAGCATGCAATATCGAGGAAAATTTGTTGTTGTTGGTAACTTAAGGCATCATAGGCGATCTTCAACTTTTCAAAAACATCATCGCGAGGTGCTTTGCTTAAGTTCTCCAATGTGTCTCTCCATTTATGTTGGCTTTTGGCAAAGAGGAATGAACCAATTACTTCAACAGCCAATGGAAGTCTCCCGATCGCAGCCTACGATTTTCCTTGAAAGATCCTTGTAATCATTTGACGGGAAGTCACTATTAAATGCATGCTTACGGGAAGCTCGAGCGCATGATCGCTACTCATCACCTCCATTTCATATTCGAGATTTGGTAGTCTGGTCCATTGATTCGCAAAACATCTTTATTTCTAGTTGTAATCAATATTCTAGATCCCTGAATTCAAGGTACTCCTTCCAACTAATTTCTCTACTTGCTCGAAGTTAGCAACATCATCAAGTGCAATGGGGACTTTTTTATTGTTAAGTACCTCTTCAATCCTCTTTGTTCCATAATCAATTTCGTCAATGCTTCTTGTTTCCGTAGGATGACCGATTTGGGATAATAGCTTCTTTTGTAACTCAATTAAGCCATCGGTTCTTAATGACTTCGCCCGAACATCTTCTATGAAACAACAATACTTTCCAAAATTAGAAGAGAGCTGGTTAAATACGACTTTGGCGAGAGTCGTTTTACCAATACCCCCCATGCCATGAATTCCAATGAGCCGCACACCATCGGGAGTCGACGTCTAACAATTCGGTGAGTGCTGCAACTCGATCATCAATTCCAACTAAATGTTCAGTCACAAATCTATGTTTTGTCTTCAGCTTTTCCACAACCCTCTCAACGATCAATTTAATCACATCACCGTAGCTGCCACAATGGAAAACCATTTTAACGAGGGGAAAAAAATGATGTTATTCAAGCACCAGATAAGCTACAAAATATTTGGACAACTAATGGGACCTTTAATCTGGAAGTGATCTTCCAAGAGTGCAGATTGGACAGTGTGGAATTCAACAATGGGTGCACCATGTCATAACCCGGAGTATGACTTGATTCCAACATGAGATTAGCAATCTTGGAATAACGTTGATAACGTTTGCGAAAAATAGATGTATGAGTATTTATGCAGTTGGAATTGATATTTCAGGATTTATGCTAGACCGACAATTACATAAGTTGGACATGGTGTATTCAAGAGGAGAAATGTTTAACGTAGTGCAAGATTAAATAATTAGATGGGAATGTACATGTCATTTCATTAGCCCATTGTTTTTCCTCCCAGTGTCCACAATCTAATGTTATTTTAGCTACCTAGCCATTATATCATCATTCACCCATTACACAGGATGACCTTGCTAAGCAGTTTCCCATTTTTTCTCTACTATAGTAGCATCGTTATTTTTTTTTTATTTTGGTAATACTATAGTAGCATCGCTATTATACCATACTGGAATTCTTTATAACTATGATCCAGTGTTAAAAGGAAAATTAGGGAAACAATCTGGAAAGCAATTGGCTTACCCTTTGTACTTCTTCACTTCCCACCCTTTTATAGCATCAACCTCCAGGGAGCCTCTCTCCATGCATCTACTTACTCGTTTTTGCTCAACTTCTTCTCTTCTTTCAAATTGAGTATGGCATCGCGATACAACGAGGTTTTCAGCTTAACATCGTCGGGTTCCACGTCGAAGAAAATGGGTAAGATCTCTTTTTTACCTTCCGATTTGGAAGTATTTGTCATGATCTGCACGAGCTCGCGGAGGGCACCATTGGCTCGACGCATAGGTCCGAGAAAAGACGGGTATGTAGATCCTGGAGTTGTCGATCGCTCGTTGAAGCGATCCATCGATCCCTTCACCGACACGGAGCTCTTCATCGTCTCGAAAGACGCATATTCCAGTGTCGGTCAAGCTATGGAAGAGGAAGTCGGTGAATCCGACGCGAGTGTCGGGTCCTCTGAAGCTTAGGAAAACTTGGTACTCGCTTCCCGACGACGTACTTGCATCTGAGCTCGCCATAGCAGAAATCTGTTCTGCTTAACGGATCTCTCTCTCTCCCTCTATGTGTGTGTGTGTGTGTCTGGGGTGCGCCTGAAGATGGAATGTGATCCTCCGTTAGGCCTTGGCCATTTATTGAGACCGACCCGATGTCTTCAATGGAGACTGTGGCCGCGTCAACGTCAACACGTTCTTTCAAAGAAATTCCGTAAAGAATATTAATATTCTTTAAATTCACCGGTCCTGTGAATTGAGCAATGAAAAATTGGTCCCCTTTTGCGTAGAACAAGTCATTTCGTCATAATGCAGCGAGATTTTAGGATCTCAAGTGGAGCCCCCGACCACCTTTCATAAAGTCACAATTGATTGTATTCCCTTCCCCCTCACCTTTGATAAAGTCGGAATAATTTTGCCCTTTTCTTCCCTTTTCTCTTTGTTTATCTTCACAACATATATTGTAATAAATCCGAAACGCCTGCGATTTTTTAGAACTGGGCCAATTAAATAACAACAATTGCTAGCACCTTTTTTTTCTTCTATTTTACATTGTTCCGGAAATCTAATGACTTAATTGCACGGACATGTAAAAGAAGCATCCCTAGTCTGCTAAACTAGAGAAGCAATCTTTCTTCTTTTCTTAGCGAATGACATAGTAAGAGAACCCGTCACATTTGTTGTGCCGAAATTACTTTGCACTATAGAATTATTACCCTTGCATCGACCGACATCAGCGTACTGTACCTCGTCCTTTTGGTGGGAGACAGGTGCCTCTGAAACTGCTAGGACAATTGGTGGGGACCACACGGAATAGGAAAAAATCGTGGGACGAGTTTGATGATGGCGGCCAATCAAGCTATGGACAGAAATGCATGCTTGGACTATTCAAAGTCTCACGAGAATCCCTTTGCCTTTTAGTTAAGTGGGTTCCACCGAAATAGAAAAGTCACGTGGCATTTACGGGCGACGACCGAGACAAATTCGAGTGGCTTAAATTCCACAATTGACGAAACAGGACACGGCTTGCGTCGGTCCCAGCCAGTTGAGGAATTTTCTTTCCTATGGATAAGTCTTGCACGCATTTGAACATATCGTCGCCGCTGATCCCTACGCATGCTCGCCCGTATGATTGACGGTCGTGATAGACCCGATGACGGTAGACTCAAGTCTAAGACAAATACGATAAAGAAGTGCCCGATCAAAAACATTCGGTGGACTTAAATATAGATAAATGGGAGAGTTTAGAAACCTAACCCAAACTACAAGATGCTCCAATTGAATCCGCTTGAGAAGGTCCATACTTCAGTTCCCATCAGTGGGAGGGCTTAAAAACCCAGCGCGCCATAGGGGTATGCAACCAGTTGGATTTCACCTTGAAGCTAGGCCGGACCATCAAAAGATAGGTCCGAAACCAGTTCCTATTCAAATCAATCTGGGAACCTGTTGGAACCGAGCCGCTTCCCTATTTCAAGTGAAGACCCACTCGAAAACTAAATCGATTTTGGAGCTGATTTTTAGTTATTATCCATAAAACCAAAGTCTCGCTCGCCTCACCTCCTCCGTTATCGGTGGATCGTAATTTCTACTGCTCATATTAAGCATAGCTAGACTGCCACATGATTTTAGAACTTTTGGTTTGTATGAACTGCAATCGAATTAAGGGTAATAAAAATAAGGAAAACACGAACGAAAATTGAGGAGTTGGAGGGAAAATCAATATTTGAGTCAACATTTTTCATTTTTTTTTTAAAAAAAAACAAGGATTACGTGTACAGTCACTCACTCATCCTATGCATAAAAATTGGAAGGATGTAAGTCCTGAGGAATAATAAAATGGTCCCAATTTTGCACAGAGCGAGCCGTTTCGTTTCTCCCGTCAAAAGAGGCCATCATCCAATCCATGCTATGTGATTATATGATCTCCAGCGGAATTGATTATATTCCCTTCCCACTCTCCCAAAAAATGAATATTTTGGTCATTTTCTTCCTTTTTGCCTTTTTAATCCTCTCGAGCTATTTTTCAATCGTATGATTTAGATGATCGGCCACTTCCGATGACCGGGATTATTAACAATTACTATGAGAAAATTGAAACTTTAAGGTGATAATTGTACTATTTTTTCGGTCATAAGAGATATTTTGATGGGAATGGTGCTTTTGAGCTTATTTTAAGTCATTTACTTAAGTGCATACTTAGCATTAGCTTAGCAAACTTATTCATATGATTATTAAAAGAGGGGAAAACAAAAAGAGGAAAGAACGAAAAATCTCAGGCTAAGTGGCCGTCCCGATGCAGCTTGGTATGTGTTACACTCGTCAATGAGATCGCAAGGCAATGAGAAAAATCTCAGGCTAAAGGGCCGACAAGAGTAAAGCAAAAGTGTAAAGTTGGTGAAAACTCCCACTAACTTTGTCGTCTGGCTTTGGCTGTATTTTGCAACCACTTTATTAATGACCTTTGGGTCTCTAAAAGACTTTGAGCAAAAATCATACAATTTGACAATTTTTATTTTTTTGATTTTTTGGAGATCTTTGAGACAATTTATTGTAATTTCAAAGTCATCCAAAGTTTCTTAGACCAAAGCAGGTCCGGATTATCCGTGGGCTTTAATATTTCTGGAATGCTAATACATATTGTTCCTTCAAACTTTGTTCTCATTTGGACTTTCATAATTTCGATAATGCCTTCATCTCACGCGAATAGAGGAAACACAAAGCTTAAGCTGTGGATGTGGATGCATAGTAGAACAACAATGATGACGACTACGTAGCGATGAATATAGATGAAGACAATTGGAGACCGAGATTTTTTCCTAGAGAAATTTATGTAGTTTTTCTCTCGTTTGCCTTAGAGTCTTCCTTGTGACATCTCTCTGTGTATCTCCTCCTTGGTGAATCTAGTCAGTGCCCCTCTGAAAACGTCCGTGAATGTTAAAAAAAAAAAAATCCAAAAAGAAAAGATTTCGTTCTTCGTGAACCTAGTCGAACCCCTTCCGTCAAAAGGGAAAATGAGAGCACCAAAAGTGCTCAGACAGATTTCGTTCTCGGAGAAACTCCTTCTCAACTTCCTTAAATTTGTGCGAATCAAGAGTCACTTGTTTCACAGTAATTGCTCAATTTAGGAAAAATCCCTTCGAGGGATCTTTGTCTCAAGGTTGTAACGTCGGGTTAGTTTAGGAGACCGCGGGTTTTTCATGCCCCAAGTCAAGAGTCAAAGTTTCTGCCATTTATTGAGGACAACCCTCAAATGTGGCATGAGCTGTCTTCAAAACCTTATAGGCTTCTAAAACGCGGACACCTCCACGTCCTTTGAGAGCGTGACTCCTGAAAAAAAATCTCAAGCAATATCAAGGAAAGTTCGAGAAAGGATATACTAAGATAGGGTACATTGTATAAGTTGAGGTTGAAATATCAAAAATAATCTGCATCAAAGATGAGAAGCAATGTCATATTGGATAGTCGTATAAACACCACGGAGCGTACTTAAAGATTAAGGAACGCATTTGTGCTATGGACAGCACGAGTTCAATTTCTCGTGCTACCCAATGCAGACAATTCACGACCAGCAACAGACCTGATTTCGATTCTAAACTACTTGATCAATGAAGTTAATGCCCAGCATTAAGTGCCTAAGATACAAACTTCTTGCCATGTACAATAAGACAAACAATATCATATCGTCATGTGCAGACAAATGGGAGGCAATGCAGCACATAATAGAATAGTTTAGCACCCACCACATCCATTCCTTGACAAACAAAGAAGATTCAAAGATCGATAGCTGACCCCGTAACACATTTTTTGCAAGCAATGAGATCCCGAAAAATGGCCAAATTCCTATTTCCTCTTGACACATATCTTTATCGGAATGATAAACAGCCAAAAGAAATAAAAAAAAAGAAAAATAAAAAGAAACATACGAAATCAAAGTGCAAATCTTCCACAAGAACGAAAAAATGGGTTCGATTTCCAGAAAATAAGCTGCAAGCCAAGAAGTTTCTTATGGAGTCAGATCGAATTTTAATGTATACATCTCCTAAAACTGACGAATATTGTTTGCTTTATCTTTGTACTACGTCATATGTTTCATGCCAACATTTGAGCCAAAGTTACCATCAAAATAAACTTAAGCAAAATATTCCAATTTATTTACCACCGTAAGTAAAACTTTGTTACGAGAACGCGTCTCGTAGGAAAATGTTTACAACCTATGTTAATAAGTCATCGATTCTTTTTAGTGTATATTCACCCAAAGTCCTACATATCACCAATCTTATCTCAATATTGGGCAGTTTAAGGAAGCGCTTATATATTAAAATGGATCAAGAAAATGACTAACTAAACTATTGTTCGTGATAGAGCGACCACAATGGCATTCAGTAGAAGAAAACCCATTTCCGTCTCGCCCATTACATACATACAGAGGTAGACCTTTGTGTCAAGAGCGTCGATTTTCCCTAAAAATGTTTCCTTCGCGGAAACATTAAACATTGATAATTATGCCAATAAAAATTGGTAAGTCAGTACAAAAATTGTTGATATAGAGGTGAGACTAAGCAGACAGGGGAGAATTAGGCCATCCGCATCCATCCAGAGAGAAAAAGGGGACATAGAAATAAAGAAAGGAGAAGGTTCTAGCTCACCTTATAACGCTTGTAAGATTGGACGGTGCCTCCGAAATTTGTCTTACATCTGCGGTGGGGCATGTGAGTGATTCTGATGTGGCAATCATTTGGCAATTTGGTATTTGATACATCAATCAACCTTTCCAATGATGGGCAGTCATTAATGGACAAGTCATTCAAAGCCTCTAACTCGTCAAGGCCCTCGACAACCTGTAGACCATCGCAGAGCCCGAAGTGTAACTTCTCAAGCTTCTTCAAGTTTGATAAACCCCGAACACTTTGAAAAGAACGACAACCCCATACCCAAAATTCTTTCCACAATTCGATGTACCGAGTACTTGAATTTGGAGTATATTTGGGCAATAACTAAGACGGAACCTTCTCAACTTACATAAAACCCCGGACGGAAGAATTAGCCTCCCTTCCTCCATAATCAACTCATTAGCAGACTCGGCTTCACCCGCGTACCCTATCCTTCCCAAGGACTCGCAACTCCGGATAGAAAATCCCTCCAATGATTCAAACGCCCGGCAAATTGGATCTCAACAAGCTTTCGGCAATATGATACTACGACGGCTTTGAGCTTCCTCAAGTTTGATAGCACCAGTCTCTCCAGGGTATCACAATCACCGCCTTGCAAAACCAACTCTGTTAAATTGTGAAGTTGAAGCCCATTGAGTTGAATTTCTTGCACTTGACACGATGTGAGCTCTAGACTTGACAAGTTTTCTAATGCGGATAAGAGTGACACGGCTGAATTGAAGTTATCCAGTAGTAACTTTAACGAGAGACGATGGAAGGCTGCACCGGTGTTCCCGGGTCCAAACCAAACAAATGAAGTTCCTTTAACGGAGAAAGGGAAGCCAACTCGGTGGGAGCGGGGACATTGAGAAGTTCCAATTTCAACTCCTTCGGTTTGGATAACTTCCCCATTCCTCCAAAATCCCCGGTGTGAATTTTACCTCCCTGTTTCCCACGAGAGCCAACATCAAGGTCCAACGGAACCAAATTAGTCGATTCGAGAGGTGCGGGACTACCCGCAATGATTTAGATGACACTCGTAGATTGCTTAAACTTGTAGGAAGCGTCGGCAGCTCTTGAATCTCATCACAACCTATTAACTCTAGCGTTTCCAAGCAAGGAAGCATACTAACTGTCTCTGTAACTTCACTTGATGCAAGTGTGTAACAAGCGTAGGACTCTTAGAAAGGGCAAATTTCGATTGCCGAAGGAAGTCGACCTTTTAAATTGGGACTACGGATTCGAAGCACTTCCGGATTCTCAAGCATTATAGTGCTAGGTATCTCCCAAGAATTTGCCAAACTTACCCTAATATTGCCATTGTCAAAGTGCAACTCACATAATGATTTCAACTTCGATATGGAATCCGGTAGTTTCTTCACTTGGACACTCCTCGACCGAGAAGTGCTTCAGATTCACTAGGTTCCCAATTTCTTCAGGCAAATCTTCAAGAGAACGGCAAGACCTAATCCTCAAGTCAATCAAAGACATCAACTTCCCAATAGAGCCATCAAGTTTCCTTAAATTGGAACATTCTTCGAAATTAAGCCTCTCTAAATTTGGGCATTCGGAGAAATACGGGGTTCTGTTTATGCCATGACATCTTTTAAGAGAAAGAACTTTCAATTTTATTGCCATCTGTCAAAATAAATACAATATTCAATGGATGAACAATCAAATATTACAGTCAAAGAAAATAAAATAGTAAGAAGCAAATTACTCACCTTGATTAAGCTCTGTAGTTTCGAATTATCTATGAAGGCATTGCGTGAAAATTCAAGAACTACCACATTATTCAAGTGCATATTGGTTGGCTTAAAAAACAACCGGTCGAACCGGTCCAGATGAGGAGGATCACTCCAAAAAATCCACCTTAAATTGGTAAAGCTCTTTGCTAAGCTACCACGGAAGGTTCCCCCACTCAATCCGAGGTACCGTAGATGTTGAAACCTTCCTATCTCCTCACTTGTGATAGTCTTACTATCATTTTTTGCGTAAGTCGAGAGTCAATGCTTGGACGTTCTTCTTCATCTACAAATGAGAGCAATAAATGAGGGATATTCAGGATTTTATTTTAGAGGAAAATGGTGACAATAGGAAAAAGAAGAAAGAGACAACGGTATCCTAGTGCAGCATAGAGGATTTTCTGGGAAGAGAAACTATCCAGTTTTCTCTTAGGTACATTACCTCCTTTGTTCTTAGTGCTTCGAGGACCTCCTTGTCAATCCATATCCTACTCCGCTCTTCAGCATTTATTGGACTTTCACGATGAACGATTTCTCTTCCGAGATCTCGGAGTTGATCGTGCATCCAAAATGTGTTTTTCACAATCTTTACCAATGACATGCTAACGAGGACATCAACTCCAAAGATCGGGAAAAATCACAATCTTTCCACATGTAAATTGCATGTGTCGTATGCTCATTGATGAAAAAGCATGCAATATCGAGGAAAATTTGTTGTTGTTGGTAACTTAAGGCATCATAGCTGATCTTCAACTTTTCAAAAACATCATCGCGAGGTGCTTTGCTTAAGTTCTCCAATGTGTCTCTCCATTTATGTTGGCTTTTGGCAAAGAGGAATGAACCAATTACTTCAACAGCCAATGGAAGTCTCCCAGAGTAGCAGCTACGATTTTCCTTGAAAGATCCTTGTAATCATTTGACGGGAAGTCACTATTAAATGCATGCCTACGGAGAAGCTCGAGCGCATGATCACTACTCATCACCTCCATTTCATATTCGAGATTTGGTAGTTTGGTCTATTTATTCGCAAAATATCTTTATTTCTAGTTGTAATCAATAGTCTAGATCCCGAATTCAAAGTACTCCTTCCAACTAATTTCTCGACTTGCTCGAAGTTAGCAACATCATCAAGTGCAATGAGGACTTTTTTATTGCTAAGTACTTCTTCAATCCTCTTTGTTCCATAATCAATTTCGTCAATGCTTCTTGTTTCCGTAGGATGACCGATTTGGGATAATAGCTTCTTTTGTAACTCAATTAACCCATCGGTTCTTAATGACTTCGCCCGAACATCTTCTATGAAACAACAATACTTTCCAAAATTAGAAGAGAGCTGGTTAAATACGACTTTGGCGAGAGTCGTTTTACCGATACCCCCATGCCATGAATTCCAATGAACCGCACACCATCGAGTCGACGTCTAACAATTTGGTGAGTGCTGCAACTCGATCATCAATTCCAACTAAATGTTCAGTCACAAATCTATGTTTTGTCTTCAGCTTTTCCACAACCTTCTCAACGATCAATTTAATCACATCACCGTAGCTGCCACAATGGAAAACCATTTTAACAAGGGGGAAAAAATGATGTTATTCAAGCACCAGATAAGCTACAAAATATTTGGACAACTAATGGGACCTTTAATCTGGAAGTGATCTTCCAAGAGTGCATATTGGACAGTGTGGAATTCAACAATGGGTGCACCATGTCATAACCCGGAGTATGACTTGATTCCAACATGAGATTAGCAATCTTGGAATAACGTTGATAACGTTTGCGAAAAATAGATGTATGAGTATTTATGCAGTTGGAATTGATATTTCAGGATTTATGCTAGACCGACAATTACATAAGTTGGACATGGTGTATTCAAGAGGAGAAATGTTTAACGTATTGCAAGACCAAATAATTAGATGGGAATGTACATGTCATTTCATTATCCCATTGTTTTTCCTCCCACTGTCCACAATCTAATGTTATTTTAGCTACCTAGCAATTGTATCATCATTCACCCATTACACAGGATGACCTCGCTAAGCAGTTTCTCATTTTTTTTTCTACTAATGTAGCATAGTTTTTTTTTAATTTGGTAATACTATAGTAGCATCGCTATTATGCCATACTGGAATTCTTTATAACTATGATCCAGTGTTAAAAGGAAAATTAGGGAAACAATCTGGAAAGCAATTGGCTTACCCTTTGTACTTCTTCACTTCCCACCCTTTTATAGCATCAACCTCCATGAGCCTCTCTCCATGCATCTACTTGCTCGTTGCTCAACTTCTTCTCTTCTTTCAAATTGAGTATGGCATCGCGATACAACGAGGTTTTCAGCTTAACATCGTCGGGTTCCACGTCGTAGAAAATGGGTAAGATCTCTTTTTACCTTCCGATTTGGAAGTATTTGTCATGATCTGCGCGAGCTCATGAGGCACCATTGGCTCGACGCATAGGTCCGAGAAAAGACGGGTATGTAGATCCTGGAGTTGTCGATCGCTCGCCGAAGCGAGCCATCGATCCTTTCACCGACACGGAGCTCTTCATCGTCTCGAAAGACGCATATTCCAAGTGTCGGTCAGCTATGGAAGAGGAAATCGGTGAATCCGACGCGAGTGTCGGGTCCTCTGAAGCTTAGGAAAACTTGGTACTCGCTTCCCGACGACGTACTTGCATCTGAGCTCCCCATAGCTTAAATCTGTGCTGCTTAGCAGATCTCTCTCTCTCCCTCTATGTGTGTGTGTGTGGGTGTCTGGGGTGCGCCTGAAGATGGAATGTGATCCTCCGTTAGGCCTTGGCCATTTACTGAGACCGACCCGATGTCTTCAATGGAGAATGTGGCCGTGTCAACGTCAACACGTTCTTTCAAAGAAATTGCGTAAGGAATATTAGTATTCTTTAATTCACCGGTCCTGTGAATTGAGGAATGAAACATTGGTCCCCCTTTTGCATAGAACAAGTCATTTCATCATAATGCAGCGAGATTTTAGGATCTCAAGTGGAGCCCCCGACCACCTTTCATAAATTCACAATTGATTATATTCCCTTCCCACTCACTTTGATAAAGTTGGAAGAATTTCATCATTTTCTCAACATAAATTGAAAACCGCGGTTGATCCCCCCCCAAACTTCTTCAGGAACGAGCAGAGCGTCCCTACTCTGCCAAACTAAGGAGGCAATCTTTCTTCCTTTCTTAACGAATGATTTAATTAGACGTTCCAATAAGAGAAATCCGCTACAGTCTGCAATCACTCCTTGTATCGAAATTACTTTACACTACAGAATTATCACTCTGCATCGACCGACATCAGCGTGCTGTTCCTCGTCCTTTTGGTGGGAGACAGTTGCTTGTGAAAATGCTAGGCAAAGTCGCACAAGTCTCTTCCCCTTTTAGTTTAGTGGGGTAGACCAATATAGAAAAGTCACCTGACATTTGCGGGCGACGACGGAGACAAATTGGAGTGGCTTAAATTCCACAAATTGACGACCCAGGACACGGCTTGCGTCGGTCCTGGCCAGCTGAAGAATTTTCTTTCCTATGGATAAGTCTTGCACGCATCCGAACATATCGTGGCTGCTGATCCCTACACATGCTCGCCCGTATGATTGACGGTCATGATAGACCCGATGACGGAAGACTCAATTCTAAGAAAAATGCGATAAAGAAGTGCCCGATAAAAAACAGAAGGTGGACTCAAATCTAGATAAATGGGAGGGTTTGGAAAACCCAAACCACGAGATGCTCCAATTGAATCCGCTTGAGAAGTTCCATTGGTGGGTGGCTTAAAAGCCCAATCCAACCTAGGAGTGTGCAACCGAATTGGGTTTATCCAAAAATTAGACCGGACCACCAAA
Organism: Rhodamnia rubescens; assembly: GCA_021437795.1. Classification (NCBI taxonomy): domain Eukaryota; kingdom Viridiplantae; phylum Streptophyta; class Magnoliopsida; order Myrtales; family Myrtaceae; genus Rhodamnia; species Rhodamnia rubescens. Next base: position 2,593,577 of record JAILYA010000040.1, read on the forward strand.
ACATAGGTTCGGGAACCGGTTCCTCGTTCAAACCGGTTCAGAAACCAATTGGAACCAGATTGTTTCTTAGATCCAAGTGAAGACCCACTAGGGAATTGGACCGATTTTGGAACCAATTTTTAGCTACTATTATAAAAAAAAATTAATCGCGCTCACCTCACCTCCTCTGTTTTTTAAGGATTATAATTTCGATTGCTTATATTAAGTATAGCTGGACTGCCACATGGTTTTCGAACTTTGATTAGTATGAAATGCAATAGAATTAAATGTAATAAAATTAAGAAAAACAAATAGGTATAGTTGGACCGCCACATGATTTTAGTACTGTGGTTAGTATAAACCGAAATCGAATTAAAGGTAATAAAATTAATAAAAACACGAACGGAAATTAAGGAATTGAAAGGAAAATCAATATTTGAGTCGCCATGTTTTTTTTTCATTTTTCGAAAAACAATGACTACGTGTACGGTCACTTATTCATCATGTGCATAAAAATTTAAAGGATATAAGTCCTGAGGAGTAATGAACTGTTTCCTTTCTCCCATTTAAAGTTCCAGCAAAATTGATTATATTCCCTTCCCACTCTCCTAGAAAATGAATAATTTGGTCATTTTCTTCCTTTTTTTCCTTTTTAATCCTCTCAACCTATCCACTTCCGATGACCGGGATTGTTAGACAATTATTACGAGAAAATTGAAACTTTAAGTTAATAATTGTACTATTTTTTTTATATCGTAAGTCGATATTCTAATGGGAATGGTACTTTTTTTTTTTGGGCTTATTTTAAGTCATTTACTTAAGTGCACACTTAGCATTAGCCCAGCAATCTTATTCATATGATGATTAACGAGAAAAAAAAACAACTCTCGCCTAAGGGCCCGAGCAACCATTTCGATTCGAAAAAGCGATTCGATTAAAATGACTTTTTTCCGATTCTCGTTCCCTAGATGAGTTCTATAGAATCGAACGCGTTTGGTAACTACATAAAATTTTTGTTCTTGAAACGGAAATGTGTTTGGTAAATGCACATAAGTTTGTTCCCGAGAACAATTGTTCTTCCCAATTTTTGTCATTTAAGTCAAATAATTACATAGTTACTTTGTGAAATTTCATCTTACATTTCGAATTAATTGAAGATTAATTCATATTGATTCTCTTATATAATATATTGCATATTGAAATGTAAAAATAAATATCAAGAATCGTTACAAGTCATTTTCACCATTTATTGTGAGGTTTCATCCAACTCTTTTGAGCGAGCGGATAACTAACACGAGCGACACACTCGTTTCTACAAGGAAAATGCACAAAGACTATCCTACATTGTAGGGGTATGCAAACCGAACCGGACCGGTCGGGATCGGATCGGGACCGAACCGAACCGCACGGGTTGATCCGGTCTTTGAGGGGCGTGGTCTAGTCCCCGGTCCCAATGAATGGGACCGGTGGACCGGGTGGTCCGGATCCTTGTTCCATGGTGGATGGGCTTGGATCGGACTACCCATAATATATATATATATATATATATATATATATATAGAAAAAAGAACTAGAAATGTTTTGCGACATCCCGTAATCCAGGCACGTTTTGAAGCCTTAAATAAATGAAAAATCTCATCGATGTATTTCGAGCAAACCTCACTCGAGTGGATCCTCTCGAGTAGACTAACCAAATGGGAATGGCTAGTTAGAAAATTCAAGTACGTGGACCTAAGAACTTGAACCCTGACCGGCTTGTTGGTCATGAAAATTGTCGAGGAATATTTTGGACAAATATAGGCCAATCCTAGAATGATTAAGGAACGATTTGGATAATACCCTACGCTTGGATCACGGGTGATTCCGTTTGACCTCGTATGGGTTCCGAACGTCCCCGAAATTATTTTTAACGATCGTGTCCATCGGGACTAGTGATTGACTCTCGCAATTGAATGACAACCAAAGTCGCCATGGCTCGAGTAATTCTTAAACGTGATTTTATCACGGGTCGATACGCGTAACTCCTAAAAGCCGCCCGTTAGTTTGAGATACGCTAAGAATTCTATCGATCGAGATTGATCGCGAACCGAGCCTTCCGAATTTGACGTCGGACCTTCGGGGTTTCCAATAAATAAAATTTTTGGACGTTTCCTCATCCGGGTGTACGAATCCTTCGCGATTCGCCCCAAAGAGGTTCAAGAAAAGTATATTTGGAATTTGGAAATGGGAAAGGACCCATTTGCCCTCGAAAAATACCCCATTTTTCACTTGGAAGGAAGGTATTTTGGTCATTTTTCCCTTTGGCCGAGATTGACTAGTCCAAGTAAGGGGAAATTACCATTTTACCCCTCTTGCATTCAAAACCAATTATTTCTTGACTATTCATTGTCTTCCTCATTTCTACCAATTTGTGATAACTTTCTCTCTCTATCTCTCCCTCCCCTCACCTTGGCCGAACACCCATCTTTGCCGCCGCCGTCGCCGGAAGTTTTGTTGAGCCGTCGACGACTCCGTTTTGAAGCGCTAAGGTCGTGAGCTACCGTGGGCCGCCAAAATCGCCGGATTTTGTGGATCAAAATCGGCCAAGCAAGGACCGCCGGAGTCGCCGGATTTGAAATCGAGATTTTTCCGTTTTCTCGCCGGAAAAGTTGCTAGAATTGTGGTAAGTTGGTTCCTAACCTTAGATTATGTATCTAGGGTGCTAATAGACTTGAGATTTAGTAGTTTTGGGTGAAACATTGGTTGTTTTAGCCCATGTTCATGCTTTAGCCGAAAATGATATGTTGGAGGAGAGAGAAAGGTGTTCTTGCATGAATAGTAAAGTCAAGAGAGAGATTGTGTGGTCAAACCTTGACCATAGTTACTTTATGCTAATATTTTAACCATGGTTAGGTTATTTATTAACTCTAGTTATTTTTAAACTATGGTTAGATTATATGTTAACTATAGTTACTTTTTATGTGACATTATATCGTTATGCCATGGTATTTAATTAAATGTGGTATTGCTATAGTTTAGTACTATAGTTGTGAATTTATTTATACGTTGAGAATTAATATTCGTTCGGCCTTGATAAATTCCTACGTTAGTATATTATTAATTGTACGTTATTTATTTATTGCTACGTTGGTATATTATAGTCGCACAGTGTGGATTGAATTTTGTGGTAGCGTGAATTAATAGGGTAGTCGATTTATTAATATACTAACGTGAGTGAATCACGCGATCCCGATATATTCTAAGAAAGTACGAAGGTCGTATTCAATCAAGTCGTCCGAGGCCAAAGTGAGCCGTATTCGTCGATTGTCCGAGACCGAGGCAGTATGATGGTCGTATTCAATCAAGTCGCCTCGAGGCCAAAGTGAGCCGTATTCGCCTCGATTGTCCGAGACCGAGAAAGTATGAAAGTCGTGTTCAATTAAGTTGTCCGAGACCAAAGTGAGTCGTGTTCGACTAATTGTCCGAGACTTAATCCGGTCATGTTCCTATGTGTACGAGACCGAGATTTACGGGTCGTATTCCATTATGCGGCCTCGATATATATATATATATATATATATATATGTGGAGCCGTGTTCTATAAAAGTCGAGGCTCAATGTTGTGGACTTATATGATGTCATAGAGTAATGTAGAATATTTCCGGAATAACGTGGAATTTTCGGAGTAATGTGAAAATTTATACGATAGCCTGAGGCGTGGAACGCGGGCTGTGGAGCGACGTGGGATATTTTTATTCCGGTCGATACATGTAATATCAATATGAGGGTAACGTAGAATATTTGAGAAGGTGTGGAAATTTTCGGAACAAGTATGGAATATTTAGGGATTTATTTGTGGAATTATTGAGGTGAAGAAGGATATGTTAAGAGTTGTTGTTTTTAAAACTTGTCTGGAGGCACTAGAGCCCTAACCTAGGGTTAGGGGACTAGCTTATCGAGATTTTATCTCACCCCGTCGTGGGTCCTATTTTTCGGGTATCGGGCGATGGAACATCAAGTCTGCTAAGGATTAGCATTCGAGAAATATGTGGGTCGAATGAATATAAGATATTTTGTGGCCTTATGGATTATATTGGATTTTATGGATTAAGATTGAACCATTGGTATTTGACCGCTATATCAATTGAAGTGTAATATACGGATGTATGATGTATACCACTTTTGTCCTAAGTCATTCATTAGACTTGATGTATGGAGATGTTTACCCGCTTCACTGTTTTATGGATTTTTATGAAATTGTGGGCCGAGGGATCCTAAAAGCCAATCTAAAACAGAAACGGTTAGATGGGATGTCGACGGCTCGCAGGGGTTCGGGACGTGACATGTTTGATTTGAAACAAAACAGAACAATGTTAAAAAAAACAAAACTGGAACTAGTTAACCTAATATGTAGTTTCCCTAGAATTCCCACGACGCTCATACCTCCGAGTCCTCTCTTCTTAGTCTCCATCATTTAGTTGGAGGATTGCGAGTAAAATCATGCCGGAATCTTGATATTTTTTCCGGTTCCCATCTCCGATAAGGTCCATTGCACATGTTCCATTATGTAAATCTGGTGAATTTTATGCCACTCATCTTTTCTCTCGTATACTCTTTTTGTCTCTTTGTGATTGATTGATGTTTTTATTCTATATGTTCACAATGACTCATGAAAAATGGTTTTTTTTTTGTTTTGCATTTCCCGTATCGGGCTAACTATGATGAATTATCACCTAGACTTACTTCAATCTTTTCATCTTTCTTTATTGTGTCAAAATTGCATGTAGTAACGCGGTTATTGCTTTCAAAATCCTTCATATTCTTCCTTTTAGAGGCCTAACTTCTAGCGCACTTATGTGATGTCATTCCCCATAGCAAGATGATGGTAGTCCAACATATTTTTTCATTCAATCGGGGGTATAGATTGTAAATTAACATGCAATCGAAGCATATTGTGTTTCAAGGGTTAAATTTTTATAAGTAAGCTGGTGTTAACGGTCCCATTGGGTCGGGACTAGGACCGAACCGAACTGCTAGTCCAGGTCCGATCCGATCCTGGTCCGGTCCTTGGTCTCGAAAGTGTGGGATCGGGACTATTGGTCCGGTCCTCGGTTCCATACCGGGACCAGACCGGCCAGGACCATGCACACTCCTACTACATTGGTGTGCGCTTTTGGTTCAAGGAAATCAAATCTTAGTCTTAATTCATCCAAAACTTAAGAACAAGAGGTTGCTAAGTGTTCAAGCTAGTTATTTTGTTTTTTCCAGAATTTTCTAAAACTAGACTAAGTCTAAAGTTCATAAAAACCTACGCAAATCATAACAAATGAAATCAAGTGCACAATCAAAGAATCATAACATTGATGAATCGCATCATAGAACCCTAACGGAGCCCTAAAGGCTTAGAAAAATGTGGTTCGGAGTTTAATTTTAAAGGTGCTTTCTGATTTTTCTAAAAAAAGAACAAAATCTATGAAATCTAGGAAATTTATGCCCAAATTTATGAAAATGATGTTAAACTAGCCTAATCTAAGCTTCTTTTATTTTTAGAGATTTTCTAATTTTTTTATTTTTTAGAAATTTTCCATTTTTTTCGATTTTTATTTTTTTATTAGCTTTTTTTTTTTAAATAAGACCCTGTTGTTTTGTATTAGGTTGAGGGAAAAGTGATTTCATTCTATTTTTTTATTCTAAAAAGTGATTCTTTTTTTAGAGCCAATTTTTTTTGTTCTTGTATTTGCTCTAAAACCGATTTCGATTCTCTAAACCCGATTCTAGGAACATAATCGAATTAGAATCGTATACATTATCAAACAAGGGGTTCTCATCTTTTTCTGTTTCAAAAAATGAAATCAAAGAACTAAAATGGTTGTCATGCAGGCCCTAAATGGCTATGCTGATGCAGCTTGGTATGTGTAACACTCACCCAATATTTGGTCCTCCAAGATCATAAGGCAAGGAGAAAATTCTCAGGCTAAATGGCCGACAAAAGTAAAGCGAAAAAGTGAAGTTGGTCAAAAGCTCCCACGAACTTTGATGTCCTTCTTTACTCTCTTGATGCCTGGCTTTGGCTGTATTTTGCAGCCTCTTTATCAAAGACCTTTGAGCAAAAATCATACAATTTGACAATTTTTTTTTAGAGATCTTTGAGAAAATTTATTGTAATTTCAAAGTCATCTAAAATTTCTTAGACCAAGGTAGCTCCGGACTATCTGTGGGCTTTAATATTTCCGGAATGCTAAATATATATTTTTTCTTTTAACTTTGTCCTCAGTTGAACTATCATAATTTCGAAAATGCCTTTGCCTTGCGCGATTAGAGGAAACACATAGCTTAAGTCGTGGATGTGGACACATGAGAATAGCAATGACGACGATTACGTAGCGATTACTAAAGATAAAGACAACTGGAGACTGAGGTTTTTCTAGAGAAATATATATGATTTTCCTCTCGTTTGCCTTGAATCTTGTCATGACTATCCGAAAACGTCAGTGAATGTTAAAAAAAAAACTCCAAAAATAAAAGAGAGGCCCCTCCTTTTTTTTTTTTTTTTTCTGTCTGTTGTGCCTCGAACCCCCTCCGCCAAAAGGGGATAATGAGAGCACCGAAAGTGCTCAAACCGATTTCGTGCTACAAGTCAAGAGTCAAAAGTTTCTGCCATTCATTGAGGACAAATCTAAAATCATCCTGGATGAAACTGGTCTTGCCGAAGATTGTTGATGTTGGCCAGGCTTAGTTCTTTTGAAGCGGGGATCTTCCTCTAAAGATCAAAGTAGACTCAAAGACTCACATACCGGAGTTAAGATGGGTGATCATCTATCGTATTAACAAATGGATATCACTATTCGGTGATTTTTAATCGTTTCAATTGGCAGACAGCCCCGGGGCGGGGGAAAAATATGAGGTACTTTATTGCTAGAGAGGATGATTCTTGTCAAGGATCGAAAGGCTCAAAACTCCGGCGGACTAGGTTAAAACCATGATTCTTTGAAATTGTTCCTGTCATCTTCATTTGCTTTTGTTTCCTCCATTTGGGATTCAGCGAAATCCCTCAATTATGTAGAGTTCCTTAATCAGAAATGAGCTAGGATTTAGGTTCCTATTAGGGAATCAAGGCTCAAAACACACGCCCACAAAATGTCGATCTCCGACCAAAAAAAAAAATGTTGATCAATATTTGGTTCGACCAAACTTTTTTCCATGATTCGAGTAATACTCTCTACACTTTTTTTTGTGGTCAAAATACTCTCTGCACTCTTCTCATGCCTTTGCTTTTTACTTGACATTTCCTCCTTATACCACGGGTTCCTTTTTTTTTTCCCTCCTTTTCAAAACAATTAACGTCGTGTTTATTCCCTTTGCTTGTTTTGACATGCCTTGTCCCCGTATTAGGGATGATCACTGACTGGTTCATTGAATCGACATTCGCAGGCCTAATTAAAGCTTAAACAAGGGATGTTCATAGTGTTTGATAGCTTGGTCTATTGATTCGCAGAACATCTTTACTTCAAGTTGTAATCAATATTCAAGATCCTGTATACAGAGTATTGCCTCCAACTAATTTCAGCACTTGATCCAGTATACATAGTACTGCCATTCAACATTTCACAAGCCGCAAATTACCAATTCTTAAGATCAATCTTGAAAAGCCAATTTTCTTGCCCCTAGTGTAGGGTGTAAGTACCGATCGAGGTGGCGTGAATGGAAAGACAATGCTCATAAACGAACTTTAATCCTCATCTCCAAAATTTATACAAATGCCGCATGAGCATTCATACAAGATCGACATTCCGGTATTTAGAGATGAAATGGCATAAATGTAAAGGGCTTCGGACTCAATTGAAAAACAAAAGGGTTTAAGTCTGAATTGATACAATTATAATAGATGTAGAACTGTTTTGGCAATTTTCAACTTTCTTATAGTGAGCGCAACAAGCCCTCTTTTGGTGACATTGTGCATGGCAGATTGCTTCTAATCCTTTTTCATTTATAGAGAGTACTTTATCCATCCACTGTTTCATAAATTTTTCTTCAGTACCTTCATGGCGCGTGGCGGATTTCCTCTGTTTTTTCTCCATTCCTCTAGTGTAATCCTCTCTTTAATTCGCTAGCCAGCTACTGCGGTTCGCAAAATCGAAGATGCTACGTTGTGGTTGTTCTAGGAGGGTCGACGCATCTTCCGGGAGATTACCAAACCCGGATCGGCATTGAGTACTGTCCTCGAGGTGTTAAATCGGTGGGTTAGGTCGAACTTGGGTTGGATCGAATATGATCCGACTCATATTGATCCGTCTGCCCATTTTGACTCATATTTGATGAATTATATCCGATCCGACCCGCAATCGACTCATACCCTACCCTTGTCCATTCATGCTTGCCCAAGCCGATCTCTGGTAACCCTTTGAGGGATGACGTCCATCTTAAACATTGAATAGCGCGTGAGCATTCACGTGGGTTCGTTTTTTTTTTTTTCTTTTTCGTCTTTCGGAGTCCACTCCCCGGCCACCATGGATACACACAAAGTACTGAACACGGTGAAATGGCGTGCACTATCATTCTCGCTAATCACAAGAATTCATTCTTTCATGCAAAGGAAATAATTCCTCACCTCAATCTATACTCCTAACGAATGAGTCAGCAGCAATCAACAAGTTCTCTTAATTTAGTACATCAACACTTCCGGCTAACTTCGCAGGATCGACATTATTACATAAAGCATTGAAAGCCGTATCAAGGACGAGGTTTTCGGTAATGACTCAAAGGTTCATATCATCAATTAGATTTATGCAACCTACACAACCAGTACAGTGAATCATTCAAGCAGACGAGATGAATTCAGTCAGATTCGAAAATATATTCATGCTGATCCGATTCAGGCATTTCATCAAACATGGGGTGATTAATTGAGATAACGGATCTAACTGCAACATCGAAGCATCTATTCCAATCCATGCTATCACAACAGCATCAAAATGAGTTCAAATCTTCAGAGAATCATTAATCAGAAATGATTTCACACGAGTCTTAATTAGAGTTCTCCGTCTTTTTTCCCCTCCAAGAATAGCTGAGAGCAAAGCATATGAAGGCATAAGTGCAATTGTCGGTCACGAACTGTGATTGGGCTCGGTGGCCAACTGGAGGAAGAAGAAGAAGAAGAAGAAGAAGAAGAGAGAGAGAGAGAGAGAGAGAGGATAGAATTGCTTATCTTATTATTTATTTCATCTAGAAATAAAAGCTATCTAAACTTCAAATTGCCCTAAAAACTTTAAAATGCAACTTCCTAAGACATATGGACACCGACTCTGATGAGACTCAACTATATGTAATCCTAAGAATCTAACTACCCTATTGATCCAGAATGCACGAGCTCCTTCCTCCTCCCATGAATCTGCCACCATTCCATCTTTGTTTTCCATTAACTTCACCAACAAAAGCGCCAGTTGGCCCAGAGTGTTTTAACTCCAGCAAATTGGCGGGCACTATTATTCTCGGCCATCACAATAATTCGTTCTTACGTACGCACAAAGCACATAATTCTTCACCTCAATCTACTCCCAATGAACGCGCCAGCAGCAATCAACATTTACATTTAATTCAGTACATCCACACTTTCAGCTAACTTTGCGGAATGTAGATTATTACATAAAGCATTGAAAATCGTGTCAAGGCCGAGGCTATCGGTAATGACTCAAATGTTCATATCAATTAGATTTATGCAACCTACACAGCCAGTATAGTGAATCATTCAAGCGGACAAGATGAACTCAGTCAGATTCGAAGCTATATTCATGCTGATCCGGTTCAGGCATTTCCTCAAACACGGGGTGATCAATTCAGACAAGAGATCAAACTGCAACATTGAAGCATCTATTCCAATCAAAGATATCAGAACATCATCAAAATGAGTTCAGATCATCAGCAAATCATTAATCAGAGATGATTTCACATAAGTCTTAATTATACTTCTCTGCTCTTTTTTTTTTTTTTGGCCTCCAAGGATAGCTGAGAACAGAGCATATGAAGGTCAAGTGCGATCGCCGGTCACAAACTGTGATTGGACAAGAAATAGGAAGTCATGGATGCGTAGCCAGTGACGAGGCCAGCAAAGGAGCTTCGAACGGACCCTGAGTGCTTCGGAATTATCAGCCAAAAAACAGAGCGAATTGATCGGTGGGGCGCGACTCACCGGCGAAGGAGCTTCGAACAGACCCTGAGTGCTTCTGTCACGAGTTGTGATTGGTGGGGCGCGACTTTGAAATGGTGAACTGGCGATGTCACGGTGGTTGCTCGGACCGGCATCAGAAAATTAGTCAGCAACTCCAGTGAATGGTTCCAGCTTGTTCTGTGCGGATGGTTCTTGGTTCTGCAAATATGCAACTCCGGTGGCAAGTGACGGAAAGCAAGTGACGGTAAATCCTCATGATTGGAGATCTTGATGTAGATGGTGGAGAAGCTTCTGGAACTTGTGGATTGAGAGACGGTTTCTTACTCTGCTCTATGTGAATTGCCACACAGAGCAGAGTAAGAAATCTGTTACTGATCCTGCTTTCAAAACTTGCATTCTTACACGTGACATGAGCTGTCTTCAAAACCTTATAGGCTTCTAAAACACGTACACGTCCGAGGACAGCGTGGCTCCTGAAAAAAATCACAAGCAATATCGAGAAAAATTCGAGGAAGGAGTAACCTGTTAAAATTAGAAACATATTCGATTCCAAGAGAGGATACATTGAATAAGTTGCGGTTGAAGTACGAAAAAGAATCTACATCAAGATGAGAAGTTTAGCACCCGTCGCATATTCAGACAAATGGGAGGCAATGCAACACATAATAGAATAGTTTAGCACCAGTCGCATCCATTCTCTAATAAACAAAGAAGATTCAAAGATCGATATCTGACCCGTAACACTTTTTTTTTTTTTTGCAGGCATTGAGATCCCGAAAAATGGACAAATTCCTATTTCCTCTTGACACCTACCGTTATCATAATGATAAACAGCCAAAAGAAATAAAAAAAGAAAAAGAGACGTACGAAATCAAAGTGCAAATCTTCTTCAAGAGCGATAATAAAAGCTCGGCCAAGATGTAGTTAGAATTAGATGGATTTCCTAAAACTGCTAGCCAAGAAGTTTCTTATGGAGTCAGATCGAATTTTAATGTATGCATCTCCCAAAACTGACGAATATTGTTTGCTGTTTCTTTGTACTACGTCATATGTTTCATACCAACATTTGAGCCAAAGTTACCATCCAAAATAAACTTAGCAAAATATTCCAATTTATTTACCACCGTAAGTAAAACTTTGTTACTGAGGAACGCGTCTCGTAGGAAAATGTTTACAACCTATGTTACTAAGTCATCGATTCTTTTAGTGTATATTCACCCAAAGTCCTACATATCACCAATCTTATCTCAATATTGGGCAGTTTAAGGAAGCGCTTATTTATTAAAATGGATCAAGACAATGACCATACATTTGTAGTGTGGGATTTTAGGGAAAGTGAGAAATTCGTATTGATATGCATATCTCAGTTGAATGTAGCATCAAGACAACACCGTCATTTTTCAAAATGTACCGGTACCATCCTCTTCTCTTTTACGAAAACCCATTTCCGTCTCGCCCATTACATACATACAGAGGTAGACCTTTGTGTCAAGAGCGTCGATCTTCCCTAAAAATGTTTCGTTCGCGGAAACATTAAACATTGATAATTATGCCAATAAAAATTGGTAAGTCAGTACAAAAATTGTTGATATAGAGGTGAGACTAAGCAGACAGGGGGAGAATTAGGCCATCGTTGCCGCATCCATCCAGAGAGAAAAAGGGGGACATAGAAATAAAGAAAGGAGAAGGTTCTAACTCACCTTATAACGCTTGTAAGATTGGACGGTGCCTACGAAATATGTCTTACATCTGCGGTGGGGGATGTGAGTGATTCTGATGTGGCAATCATTTGGCAATTTGGTAGTTGATACATCAATCAACCTTTCCAATGATGGGCAGTCATGAATGCGCAAGTCATTCAAAGCCTCTAACTCGTCAAGGCCCTCAACAACCTGTAGACCATCGCAGACCCCGAAGTGTAACTTCTCAAGCTTCTTCAAGTTTGATAAACCCCGAACACCGTGCAAGGAACGACAACCCGTTACCTGAAGTACTTTCCACAATTCGATGTACCGAGTACTTGAATTTGGAGTATATTTGGGCAATAACTAAGACGGAACCTTCTCAACTTACATAAAACCCTGGACAGAAGAATTAGTCTCCCTTCCTCCATAATCAACTCATTAGCGCACTACGCTTCACCCGCGTACCCTAACTTTCCCAAGGACTTGCACCTCCGGATAGAAAATCCCTCCAATGATTCAAACGCCCCAACAAATTGGATCTCAACAAGCTTTGGGCAATATGATACTTCGACGGTTTTGAGCTTCGTCAAGTTTGATAGCCCGAGTCTCTCCAGGGAATCACAATAACCGCCTTGCGGAAGCAACACTATTAAATTGTGAAGTTGAAGCCCATTGAGTTGAATTTCTTGCACTTGAAACGATGTGAGCTCTAGACTTGACAAGTTTTCTAATCTGGATGAGAGTGACACGGTTGAATCGAACTTATCCAGCCGTAACTTTAACAAAGATGATGGAAGTTGCGTGAGTGTTCGCAAGTCCAAACCAGACAAATGAAGTTCCTTTAACGGAGAAAGGGAAGCCAACTCAATGGGAGCAGGGACATTGAGAAGTTCCAATTTCAACTTGTTCAGTTTGGATAACTTCCCCATTCCTCCAAAATCACCAAGTGCAAATTTTACCTCCCCGTTGCCAACGAGAGCCATCATAAAGGTCCAACGGAACCAAATTAGTCAAATTCGAGAGGTCGGGACTACCCGCAATGATTTAGATGACACTCGTAGATTGTTTAAACTTGTAGGAAGCGTCGGCAGCTCTTGAATCTCATCACAACCTATTAACTCTAGCGTTTCCAAGCAAGGAAGCATACTAACTGTCTCGGAACTTCACCGATGCAAGTGCGTAACAAGCGTAGGACTCTTAGAAAGGGCAAATTTCTGATTGCCGAAGGAAGTCGACTTTTAAATTGGGACTACGGATTCAAGCACTTCTTCTCAAGTATTATAGTGCTAGGTATCTCCCAAGAATTTGCCGAACGCAATATTGCCATTGTCAAAGTGCAACTCACATAATGATTTCAACTTCCATATGAAATCGGTAGTTTCTTCCTGCTGAAGTGCTTGATTCACTAGGTTCCCAATTCTCGGTTTCAAGAGAACGGAAGCCTAATCCTTGTCAATCAAAGACATCAACTTCCCAATAGAGCCATCAAGTTTCCTTAATTGGAACATTCTTCGAAATTAAGCCTCTCTAAATTTGGGCATTCGGAGAAATCGGGGTTGTTTATGCCATGACATCTTTTAAGAGAAAGAACTTTCAATTTTCTTGCCATCTGTCAAAATAAATACAATATTCAATGGATGAACAAATCAAATATTACAGTCAAAGAAAATAAAATAGTAAGAAGCAAATTACTCACCTTGATTAAGCTCTGTAGTTTCGAATTATCTATGAAGGCATTGCGTGAAAATTCAAGAACTACCACATTATTCAAGTGCATATTGGTTGGCTTAAAAAACAACTTGTCGAACCGGTCCGGATGAGGAGGTTCACTCCAAAAAATCCACCTTAAATTGGTAAAGCTCTTTGCTAAGCTACCACGGAAGGTTCCCCCACTCAATCCGAGGTACCGTAGATGTTGAAACCTTCCTATCTCCTCACTTGTGATAGTCTTACTATCATTTTTGCGTAAGTCGAGAGTCAATGCTTGGACGTTCTTCTTCATCTTCAAATGAGAGCAATAAATGAGGGATATTCAGGATTTTATTTTAGAGGAAAATGGTGACAATAGGAAAAAGAAGAAAGAGACAACGGTATCCTGGCAAAAGATAGAGGATTTTTCCGGGAAGAGAAACTATCAGTTTTCTCTTAGGTACATTACCTCCTTTGTTCTTAGTGCTTCGAGGACCTCCCTGTCAATCCATATCCTACTCCGCTCTTCAAGCATTTATTGGACTTTCACAATGAACGATATCTCTTCCGAGATCTCGGAGTTGATCGTGCATCCAAAATGTGTTTTTCACAATCTTTACCAATGACATGCTAACGAGGACATCAACTCCAACATCTGGGAAAAAATCACATTCTTTCCACATGTAAATTGCATGTGTCGTATGCTCACCGATGAAAAAGCATGCAATATCGAGGAAAATTTGTTGTTGTTGGTAACTTAAGGCATCATAGCTGATCTTCAACTTTTCAAAAACACCATCGCGAGGTGCTTTGCTTAAGTTCTCCAAGTGTGTCTCTCCATTTATGTTGGCTTTTGGCAAAGAGGAGTGAACCGATTACTTCAATGTACCAATGGAAGTCTCCCAAGATGGCAGCTACGATTTCCCTTGAAAGATCCTTGTAATCATTTGACGGGAAGTCACTATTAAATGCATGCCTACGGAGAAGCTCGAGCGCATGATCACTACTCATCACCTCCATTTCATATTTCGAGATTTGGAAGTCCTGGTCTATTGATTCGCAAAACATCTTTATTTCTAGTTGTAATCAATATTCTAGATCCCGAATTCAAGGTACTCCTTCCAACTAATTTCTCTACTTGCTCGAAGTTAGCAACATCATCAAGTGCAATGAGGACTTTTTTATTGCCAAGTACTTCTTCAATCCTCTTTGTTCCATAATCAATTTCGTCAATGCTTCTTGTTTCCGTAGGATGACCGATTTGGGATAATAGATTCTTTTGTAACTCAATTAAGCCATCGGTTCTTAATGACTTCGCCCGAACATCTTCTATGAAACAACAATACTTTCCAAAATTAGAAGAGAGCTGGTTAAATACGACTTTGGCGAGAGTCGTTTTACCGATACCCCCCATGCCATGAATTCCAATGAGCCGCACACCATCGAGTCGACGTCTAACAATTCGGTGAGTGCTGCAACTCGATCATCAATTCCAACTAAATGTTTAGTCACAAATCTATGTTTTGTCTTCAGCTTTTCCACAACCCTCTCAACGATCAATTTAATCACATCACCGTAGCTGCCACAATGGAAAACCATTTTAACGAGGGGAAAAAATGATGTTATTCAAGCACCAGATAAGCTACAAAATATTTGGACAACTAATGGGACCTTTAATCTGGAAGTGATCTTCCAAGAGTGCATATTGGACAGTGTGGAATTCAACAATGGGTGCACCATGTCATAACCCGGAGTATGACTTGATTCCAACATGAGATTAGCAATCTTGGAATAACGTTGATAACGTTTGCGAAAAATAGATGTATAAGTATTTATGCAGTTGGAATTGATATTTCAGGATTTATGCTAGACCGACAATTACATAAGTTGGACATGGTGTATTCAAGAGGAGAAATGTTTAACGTATTGCAAGGTTAAATAATTAGATGGGAATGTACATGTCATTTCATTATCCCATTGTTTTTCCTCCCACTGTCCACAATCTAATATTATTTTAGCTACCTAGCCATTATATGATCATTCACCCATTACACAGGATGACCTTGCTAAGCAGTTTCTCATTTTTTTTCCTACTAATGTAGCATAGTTTTTTTTTAATTTGGTAATACTATAGTAGCATCGCTATTATACCATACTGGAATTCTTTATAACTATGATCCAGTGTTAAAAGGAAAATTAGGGAAACAATCTGGAAAGCAATTGGCTTACCCTTTGTACTTCTTCACTTCCCACCCTTTTATAGCATCAACCTCCATGAGAACCTCTCTCCATGCATCTACTTGCTCGTTGCTCAACTTCTTCTCTTCTTTCAAATTGAGTATCGCATCGCGATACAACGGGGTTTTTAGCTTAACATCGTCGGGTTCCACGTCGAAGAAAATGGGTAGTATCTCTTTTTTACCTTCCGATTTGGAAGTATTCGCCACGATTTGCGCGAGCTCGCGGAGGCACCATTGGCTCGAAGCATATGTCCGAGAGAAGACGGGTATATAGATTGTGGAGTTGTCGATCGCTCGCCGAAGCGATCCATCGATCCTTTCACCGACACGGAGCTCTTCATCGTCTTGAAAGACCCGTATTCCAAAGTGTCGATCAAGCTATGGAAGAGGAAGTCGGTGAATCCGACGCGAGTGTCGGGTCCTCCGAAGCTTAGGAAAACTTGGTACTCGCTTCCCGACGACGTACTTGCATCCGAGCTCGCCATAGCATGAATCTGTGCCGCTTAGCGGATCTCTCTCTCCACGAGATGCTCCAATTGAATTCGCTTGAGAAGGTCCATACTTCCGTTCCCATTGGTGGGTGGCTTAAAAGCCCAATGCGCCTTAGGAGTGTGCAACCGAATTGGGTTTATCCAAAAAATGGACCGAACCACCAAAACATAGGTTCGAGAACCGGTTTACGTTCAAAGCGGTTCGGAAACCAATTGGAACCAGATTGTTTCTCGGATCCACGTGAAGACCCACTAGGGAATTGGACCGATTTTGGAACCAATTTTTAGCTACTATTAAAAAAAAAATAGTAATCGCGCTCGCCTCACCTCCTATGTTTTTTATGGATTACAATTTCGATTGCTTATATTAAGTATAAGTTGACTGCCACATGGTTTTCGAACTTTGATTAGTATGAAATGCAATAGAATTAAAGGTAATAAAATTAAGAAAGACAAATAGGTATAATTGGACCGCCACATGATTTTAGTACTTTGGTTAGTATGAACCGAAATCGAATTAAAGGTAATAAAATTAATAAAAACACGAACGGAAATTAAGGAATTGAAAGGCAAATCAATATTTGAGTCGCCATGTTTTTTTTTTTTTCAATTTTCGAAAAACAATGACTACGTGTACGGTCACTTATTCATCATGTGCATAAATATTTAAAGGATATAAGTCCTGAGGAGTAATGAACTGTTTCCTTTCTCCCATTTAAAGTTCCAGCAGAATTGATTATATTCCCTTCCCACTCTCCTAGAAAATGAATAATTTGGTCATTTTCTTCCTTTTTCTTCCTTTTTAATCCTCTCAAGCTATCCACTTCCGATGACCGGGATTGTTAGATAATTGTTACGAGAAAATTGAAACTTTAAGTTAATAATTGTACTATTTTTTTTTATCATAAGTCGATATTTTAATGGGAATGGTACTTTTTTTTTGGGCTTATTTTAAGTCATTTACTTAAGTGCACACTTAGCATTAGCCCAAAGCAATCTTATTCATATGATGATTAACGGAAAAAAAAAATCTCGGCTAAGGGTCTGCATAGCAACCATTCGATTCGAAAAAAGTGATTTTTATTAAAATGACTTTTTTCGATTTCTCGTTCTCTGGATGAGTTCTAGAGAACCGTAACGCGTTTGGTAATGCGCATAAAATTTTTGTCCTTGAAACAGAAATGTGTTTGGTAAATGCACATAAGTTTGTTCCCAAGAACAATTGTTCTTCCCAATTTTTGTCATTTAAGTCAAATAATTACGTAGTTATTTTGTGAAATTTCATCCTATATTTTGAATTATTCGAAGATTAATTCATATTGATTCTCCTAAATAATATATTGCATATTGAAATGTAAAAAAAAATATCAAGAATCATAACAAGTCATTTTCACCATTTATTATGAAGTTTTATCCAACTCTTTTGAGCGAACGGATAATCAACACGAGCGACATACTCATTTCTACAAGAAAAATGCACGACACTATCCTACATTGGTGTGCGCTTTTGGTTCAAGAAAATTAAATCTTAGTCTTAATGCATCCAAAACTTAAGAACGAGAGCTTGCTAAATGTTCACGCTTGGTTATTTTGTTTTTTTCCAGGTTTTCTAAAACTAGACTAAGTCTAAAGTTCATAAAACCTACGCAAATCATAACCAATGAAATCAAGTGCACAATCAAGGAATCATGACATTGATGAATCGCATCATAGAATCCTAACGAAGACCTAAAGGCTTAGAAAAATGTGGTTCGGATTTAATTTCAAAGGTGTTTTCGATTTTTCTATAAAAAAAGAATAAAATCTATGAAATCTAGGAAATTTATGCCCATATTTATGAAAATAATGTTAAACTAGCCTAATCTAAGCTTCCTCTATTTTTAGAGATTTTCTAAATTTTTTGTGATTTTTTAGAGATTTTCCATTTTTTTCGATTTTTTATTTAATTTTTATTATCTTATTTTTTTAAAAAAAATAAGACCTCGTGGTTTTGTATTAGGTTGAAGGAAAAGTGACTTCATTCTATTTTGAGATTCTCAAAAGTGATTTTTTTTTCTGAACCAATTTGTTTTTGTTTTTATTTTTGTTTTAAAATTGATTCCGATTCTCTAAAACCGATTATAGGAATAGTGTCGAATCGAATCATTTACATTATCAAACATGGTTCTCATCTTTTTATGCTCCGAAAAATAAAAATAAAGAACTAAAATGGTTATCATGCATGCCCTAAATAGCTATCCTGATGCATCTTGGTATGTGCAACACTCACCCAATATTTGCTCCTCTAAGATAATAAGGCAGGGAGAAAAATCTCAGGCTAGATGGCCGACAAAAGTAAAGCGAAAAAGTGAAGTTGTTCAAAAACTCCCACGAACTTTGATGTCCTTCTTTACTCTCTTGATGCCTGGCATTGGCTGTATTTTGCAGCCACTTTATCAAAGACCTTTGGGTCTCTAAAGGACTTTGAGCAAAAATCATACACTTTGACAATTTATTTTTTTGGAGATCTTTGAGAAAATTTATTGTAATTTCAAAGTCATCTAAAATTTCTTAGACCAAGGCAGGTCCAGACTATCTGTGGGCTTTAATGTTTCCGGAATGCTAAATATATATATTTTTTCTTTTAACTTTGTCCTCGCTGAACTTTCATAATTTCGAAAATGCCTTCACCTTGGGCAAATAGAGGAAACACATAGCTTAAGTCGTGGATGTGGACACATATGAGAATAGCAATGACGACGATTACGTAGCGATTAATATAGATAAAGACAATTGGAGACTGAGGTTTTTCTAGAGAAATTTATATGCTTTTCCTCTCGTTTGCCTTGAATCTTCCGTGTCATGACTCTCTGTGTATCTCCTCCTTCGTGAACTCGGTCAATGCCCCGTCGAAAACGTCGGTGAATGTTAAAAAAAAAAAAACTCCAAAAATAAAAGACAATTGGCCCCTCCCCTTTTTTTTTTTTTTTTTCTGTCTGTTGTGCCTCGAACCCCCTCCGCCAAAAGGGAAAATGAGAGCACCGAAAGTGCCCAAACCGATTTCATGCTACAAGTCAAGAGTCAAAGTTTCTGCCATTTATTGAGGACAAATCTAAAATCATCCTAGATAAAACTGGTCTTGCCGAAAATTGTTGATGTTGGCCAGGCTTAGTTCTTTTGAAACGGGGATCTTCCTCTAAAGATCAAAGTAGACTCAAAGACTCACATACCGGAGTTAAGATGGGTGATCATCTATCATATTAACCAATGGATATCACTATTCGGTGATTTTTAATCGTTTCAATGGATAGACAGCCCGGGACGGGGGAAAATACGAAGTACTTTATTGCTAGAGAGGATGATTCTTGTCGAGGATCGAAAGGCTCAAAACTCCCGCGCACCAGGTTAAAACCATGATTCTTCGAAATTGTTCCTATCATTTTCATTTGCTTTTGTTTCCTCTATTTGGGATTCAGCGAAATCCCTCAATTATGTAGAGTTCCTTAATCAGAAACACCTTTTTTCTATGGAAGAAATAAGCTAGGTTTTAGGTTCCTAGTAGGGAATCAAGGCTCAAAACACACGCCCACAAAATGTTGATCTCCGACCAAAAAAAAAAAAAAATGCCGATCAATATTTGGTTCGACCAAACTTTTTTCCTTGATTCGAGTAATACTTGTTGCGATAATTCTTCACACGTAATCAATGCTTGATTTGGATAAAACGATAAATAAGACAAGTGCAACAAAGTAAAGATGGAGAGACATAGATTTACGTGGTTCGACAAGTTGGCCTGTCTACATCCACGGGGCAATCACACGGAACTCCCTTTGATGACCAGGAAAATTACAACGCACACCTATCTACGTGACAAACACCAAACAGTGGGTCATACTCTCAACAGCGGACCGTTCTATAGTACAACTCTCACAACCCGGAGATATTGCACACCCAAGATTCCCTTCACAAGAGATCCGAGACCCCCAAACACCATTGACACAAAACGCAGAGCGGAATACGGAGGAAAACCCCAAACTAAAAACTTACGCCTGTTTCTCTCTTCTCTCTCTCCTAAACGTGGGGTGGTTACACACACAAAAGTAGTGAAAGGGTGTCATGGGCAGTTAGCCCCATTTTTCCGTTGTTACATTCTCCCACTTGAAGACTATTCTCGAATAGGCTTCATAGCTCCGATTTGCCCAATTGTCACCAATCAATTGGTAACTAGAAGCCCAAGAGAAGTTTTGCACCATATAAACTTCTCTCTCGCAATGGGCTTCGTCAACACATCTGCTACGTTGTCGTTGGTGTGAATCTTCCGCAAAGAGATGACTCCATCTTCCACTACATCACAAATAAAATGGTACTTGACATCAATGTGTTTCATACGAGAGTGAAACATTGGATTAACAGCCAAATGTAATGCACTCGACTATCACAATGAATAGTGATCACTTTCTGTTTGATTCTTAGCTCATCAAGCAATCTCTTTAACCAAATGCCTTCCTTGCATGCATCTCGTTGCTGCAATATACTCCGCTTCAAGAGTAGATAACGCAACCACAAGCCGTAATATGGACATCCAACTAATTGCTCCATTGGCTAAAGAGAAACAATACCCAGTAGTAGATCTCCGTCTATCACGATCTCCCGCATAATCTGCATCCACATTTTCAACCACTTGTAGATTTTGGCTACCATAATGAATAGTCATGTCGAGGTACCCTTCAAGTACCAAAGGATCCATTTCACCACAGTCCAATGATCTCGACCCGGATTTACCATGTACTTGCCGATTGCTCCCATTGCTTGTGCAATGTCCGGTGCAGTGCGAGACCATGCCAAACATAAGACTCCCCTACTGCCGATGCATATGGTACTCGAGCCATCTCTGTCTTCTCTACTTCGTGCTAGGATTTTGTTCGGAAGACAATTTACAATCAATAGGAAGTGGGGTATTAACCGGTTTGGCATTCTACATATTGAAGCGACGCAGAACCTTTTCAACATAGCTCTTTTGAGTTATCCAAATCTTCCTATTTTCACAATCTCCGAGTACGGTCATCCCAAGAATTCGGTTTACAGCTCCCAAATCTTTCATATCGAATTTCCTAGCCAAACGAGCTTTGAGGTCTGCAATACCTTCTTTCGAAGTACAGTAACTAATATGTCATCGACATATAGTAGCAAGATTATAAAGCCACAATTACCATGATTGCAAACATAGGCACAATAATCTGTTTCACATCTTTTGAACCCCAAACTCACAATGAAAGAATCAAATCGCTTGTACCAAGATCTCGGCGCCGCTTCAAGCTATAAAGCGACTGTTCGGCCGACAAACCCAACCCTTCTTGTTTTCTTCAATAAAGCCTTCGGGTTGAGTCATGTAAATTTCCTCATCAAGATTTCCATACAAAAAAGCTGTTTTAACTTCCAAATGCTCAAGCTCTAAATCAAGCACGACTGCGACACTCAACACAATACGAATAGTAGTTAGACGAACAACTGGAGAAAATATTTCATTGAAATCAATACCTGATTTCGAGCATAGCTTTTCATCACTAAACGAGATTTGTATCGTTCAATATTCCCATTAGTGTCTCTTTTCAGCTTGTAAACCCACTTGCAACCGATAGCCTTTCGTCCTTCGGGTATCTTGACAAGATCCTAGTTTTTGTTTTTGTGTAGGGACTCCATTTCCTCCTCCATAGATGCCCTCCATTGAGGAGCATCGCTGGAATCACAAGCTTCCGATATGTACAAGGCTCCCCTCTTCGGTGATGCAAGCATAAGTCGTCACATAATCATTTAGCCAAACCGGAGGTCTAGTAGTCCTCCTAGGAGGTCCTTGGTCACACTAAGTTTCAATACTAGTTTTGTCGTATGCTCTCTATTAGTTTCATCTCTAGTAGCTTTATCTCGTATCGATCGCCAAATGTTCGTGAGATTGATTTTGAACTTCGCTTGATGATTCAAGTTCAAATGTCTGCGGCTGCTCAAGCATTTGGCATTTCTTTGTCTTTTTGCGATGAATCTTCGTTGAAGACGACATCTAGGCTAATAACGACTTTGCGGGTAGTAGGATCCCACAATCTGTACCCCTTTACACCTTCTCGCATAGCCAAGAAAAATACACTTTACGGGCATTGTTTCAAGCTTAGTCCTTTGCTCTTTAGGAACCCACATATAAGTATTACAACCAAAAGTACGGAGGAAAGAATAGTCAACTGGTTTTCCAAACCATACCTCTTCTAGAATCTGTCCATTAAGAGCCGTTGTTGGGGAACGATTTACTATGTAACACGCCGTACATACAGCTTCAGCCCAAAAACTTTGATTCATACCAAGACAGCTCAACATGCTTCGAGCACGATCCATTAGCGTACGATTCATACGCTCGGCCACTCATTTTGCTGTGGAGTTTCGGGAATCTTGAAGTGTCTTTTAATGCCATGCTCATTGCAAAAATCTAAGAATTCTTGCGACATATATTCTCCTCCATTATCGGTTCTCAAACATTTTATTTTTGTTCCCTTTTGATTTTCCACCAATGCTTTAAACTTCTTAAAAGAAGCAAAAGCATCACTTTTCTTTTTAAGGATGTAAACCCAAACTTTTTCGGAAAGATCATCAATAAATGAAATAAAATATTTGGCACCACCCAAAGACTCATCGGAGACTCCCTAGTATCAAAATGTATCAAGTCTAAAATATTCGACTTCTTGCTTTCGAACGACGAAAAGGAGTTCTATGAAACTTTCCGAATATGCAATCTTCACAAAAGTCTAAATTAATAGTCTTTAAACCAGGAAAAAGACCACGATCAAGAAGCACCTTTAGTCCCCGCATGCTCATTTGTCCCAAACGCCCGTGCCGGATAGTTACCGACTTCTGTCACGGCATTGGCGACTATGGCTTCACCGACTACGATCTCTCCAATAAGCCTATATAAACCGCCTACCAATTCTCCTTTCGCCACGATAAGTGCTCCTTTAACGATCTTAGATCGTTTCTTTTCCAGAGTAATCTTATAGCCATTTTCATCAAACTTTCCCAATGACGGTAGACTTTTCCGTAGATCCGGTACTTGTCGTACACCCGATATTGTATGCACGATGCCATCAAACATGGTAACACGGACATCTCCAATCCCCACAACATGACATGAGTTATCATTGCCCATGTATACCGTACCTCCATCACATGACCGATATGTATGGAACCAATCCCGATGTGGTGTCATATGGAAAGAAGTGCCGAATCCAAAATCCATTGATATTGCACGCTCTTTATTGAATCATGCGGACATCACCTCGCCATCTTCGGATAAGTCTGTATTTATAACGATGTTTCCTTGGGAACTTGTTGATGATGACGCATTTTTAGAATTGAATTTGAAATTTTGCTGATTCTCCTTGGATTTACAATCTTTACGCATGTGACCCTTTTGTCCACATTTCCAACAAGGACCCAACGTTCGCCTCTTTGACTTGGACCTTGACTGCTTTCTCCTACTAGAACCTTTGTCCATGGATCTTCCCTTAGCCATCATAGCATTACCGAAGTGCTCTCAAGAGTTTTTCTATGAGACTCTTCCGTCAATAACGTAGCAATAATCGAATCCATGTCAAGATCCACTCTAGTACTAAGATTCATGATCAAGGAATCCCATGTATCGGGCATAGAACACGAAGAAGTGTTACTTTCTCGTCATCCTCGATTTTGATGCCGATGGAAGTCAATTTGCTTAACAAGGTGTTGAATCTGTTCGGGTGCTCTTGGAAAGAGGAGCATTCCTTCATCTTTAAACTGTATAATTGTCGACGAAGAAAAATTTTGTTTGACATTGTTTTCCCTTCGTAGAGATTCTTCAATTTGTCCCACAAACCTTTGGCGGTAGTTTGATCGGAGACATTGAAGAGGACAGAATCATCTAATGCCGGGAGTGGATCCGCCATTGCCGTTTGATCTTTCTCGTACAAAATCCTCATCTTTCATCTCTGCCGGCTCTTTATCTTTGCCGGCAAGAGCAACTACACAGCCGTCTTTCACCAACACCGCTTGCATTTTCATCTTCCACAATGGATAATTGGATCCATTGAATTTTGGCACCTCCGAACTTTGTAGAAGTTGACGTGGCCATCGCACAAAGCTGAAACACATACGTTGACGTTGATCACGTGCGGTACAGGCTTCTCGAACCGTCGGCTCGATACCACTTGTTGCGATAATTCTTCACACGTAATCGATGCTTGCGTTGGATAAAACGATAAACAAGACAAGTGTAACAAAGTAAAGATGGAGAGACACAGATTTACGTGGTTCGATAGGTTGGCCTGTCTACATCCACGGAGCAATCACACGGAACTCTCTTTGATGACCAAGAAAAATTACAATGCACACATCTCTACGTGACAAACACCAAACAGTGGGTCGTACTCTCAACAGCGGACTTTCTACAAGTACAACTCTCACAACCCGGGGATATTGTACACCCAAGATTCCCTTCACAAGAGATCTGAGACCCCCAAACACCATTGACACAAAACGCGAGGCAGAATACGAGAGGAAAACCCCGCACTAAAAACTTACGCCTGTTTCCCTCTTCTCTCTCTCCTAAACGTGGGGTGGTTACACACACAAAAGTAGTGGAGGGGTGTCATGGGCAATTAGCCACTATTTTTCCGTTGTTACAATACTCTCTACACCTTTTTTTTGTCAAAATACTCTCGCACTCTTCTCGTGCCTTTACTTTTACTTGACATTTCCTCCTTATAGCACAAGTTTCTTTTATTTTTTCCCTCCTTGTCAAAACAATTAACGTCATGTTTATTCCCTTTGCTTGTTTTGACATGCCTTGTCCCCGTATTAGGGATGATCATCGATCGGTTCATTGAATTGACATTCACGAGCCCAATTAAAGCTTAAACAAGGTCTATTGATTTGCGTAACATCTTTACTTCGTGTTGTAATCAATATTCAAGATCTTATATACGAAGTATCGCCTCCAACTAATTTCAGCACTTGATCCCGTATACATAGTACTCGCCATTCAACATTTCACAAGCCGCAAATGACCAATTCTTAAGATCAATCTTGAAAAACCAATTTTCTTGCCCCCGGTGTAGGGTGTAAGCACCGATCGAGGTGGTGTGAATGGAAAGACAAGGCTCATAAACAAACTTTAATCCTCATCTCCAAAGTTTATGCGAATGCCGCATGAGCATCCATACGATCGACATCCCAAAGTGTTTAGAGATGAAATGGTATAAATGTAAAAGAGCTTGAGACTCAATTGAAAAACAAAAGGGTTTAGGTCGAATTGATACAATTGCAATAGATGTAGAATCTGTTTTGGCAATTTTCAACTTTCTTATAGTATGCGCAACAAGCCCTCTTTTAGTGACATTGTGCGTGGCGGATTGCTTCTAATCCTTTTTCGTTTATCGAGAGTACTTTATCCATCCACTTGTTTCATCAATTTTTCTTTAGTACCCTCATGGCGCGTGGCAAATTTCCTTTGTTTTTCTCCATTCCTCTAGTGTAATCCTCTCTTTAATTCGCTAGCCGCCTACTCCGGTTCACAAAATCGGAGGTGCTATGTTGTGGTTGTTCTAGGATGGTCGACGTATCTTCCAGGAGATTACCAAACCCGGATGGGCGTTGAATCTTGTCCTCGAGGTGTCAAATGGGTGGGTTGGGTCAAACTTGGGTCGGATCAAATATGGTCCGACTTATATTAACCCTTCTAGCCCGTTTTGACCCATATTTGATGACCATACTCGATCCGACCCGCAACCGACTCATACCCCGCCCGACCCGACAACCCGTTTTGACTCATATTAACTAAACACATTAATATTCTAAGAAAATCCATACAACTCATTTAATTTATTTTAAGCTTTTCACATTTATATATATATTACCTGGATAAAAACTTAGCATCGGATAAAAAATAAATAAAAAAATAAAAAAATCAGTAAATAAAATAAAAAATGATATTAGCATAATACTTTTTTGCAATAAAAATCGAGTGAATTATTTTTCCTTGTTATATTTTTTATAAAAAAATATTTTTTTATTGAGCGGGCGTGCTCGCCTTTTAGGCCAACGGCCACGTATGCGGCTCTTGTCTCGCAACTTTCCCCCAAGCAGCAGCACCCACCGAAAAACTGCACTAACCACGTGTTGAACAAAACCATAAAAAATTTAAACCATAAGAAGACCCAAAAAAAAAAAAAACAAACAAACAAAAAAATGGTATAAGCAAGTAGTTTCGGAGGTCACTTGGTCCAAGAGCTCTTTCCCAAAAAGTTCGAATTTTGTACACATTGATAAAGCACGAAGAATGAAGCATCCATCATGGATGCGCCTAACACGATCAAAGCGGGCGGTGGATGGTCGGAGGGGGAGGGGTGGCATTGGGCGGCGGCGTGCGGCGGTGGCGGCGACAGCGGTTGTCGACAGCGGAGGACAATGGACGACGAGGTGGTCGGCGGTGGCGACGACTAGCGATGGGCAACGAGGGTTGACCGTTCTTGACTCAACCCAAGTATAACAATGACTTAACATTTTGATGGATCGAAAATGGGCTTTATGTGGATTCTATGTGTAACTCGTTTTTTACCCATCAAATTTAACTTCAATTTTTTAGATCAATTTTTATTGGGTTCTCTAAAAGTTAACAATCCATATGGAACTCATTAACTAAAAATATGAGTCAAATATAGGTCATGGACCCATATTGACAGCTCTATACTGTCCTGACGGCTTGTCGGTCTGAACAGTGTCCAATCAGTCCCCTCCTTGTCCATTCATGCTTGCCCAAGCCGATCTCTGGTATCCCTTTGAGGGATAACGTCCATCTTAAACATTGAATAGAGCGTGACCATTCACGTGGGTTTTTTTTTTTTTTTTTTTGCTTTTACGTCTTTCCGAGTCCACTCCCCGGCCACCATGGATACACACAAAGTACTGAACACGGTGAAATGGCGTGCACTATCATTCTCGCTAATCACAAGAATTCATTCTTTCATGCAAAGGAAACAATTCCTCACCTCAATCTATACTCCTAACGAATGAGTCAGCAGCAATCAACAAGTTCTCTTAATTTAGTACATCAACACTTCCGGCTAACTTCGCAGGATCGACATTATTACATAAAGCATTGAAAGCCGTATCAAGGACGAGGTTTTCGGTAATGACTCAAAGGTTCATATCATCAATTAGATTTATGCAACCTACACAACCAGTACAGTGAATCATTCAAGCAGACGAGATGAACTCAGTCAGCTTCGGAGCTATATTCATGCTGATCCGATTCAGGCATTTCATCAAACATGGGGTGATTAATTGAGATAACGGATCTAACTGCAACATCGAAGCATCTATTCCAATCCATGCTATCACAACAGCATCAAAATGAGTTCACACAAGTCTTAATTAGAGTTCTCCGTCATTTTTCCCCTCCAAGAATAGCTGAGAGCAAAGCATATGAAGGCATATATGCGATTGCCGGTCACGAACTGTGATTGGACTAGAAATAGGAAGTCATGGAAGTGTAGCCAGTGACGACACCAGCGAACGAGCTTTGAACGGACCTTGAGTGCTTCGGAATTATCAGCCAAAAGACAGAGTGAATTGATTGGTGGGGCGCGACTCACCGACAAAGGAGCTTCGAACGGACCTGAGTGCTTCCATCACGAGCTGTGATTGGAGGGGCGTGACTTCGAAACGGTGAACTGGCAATGTCATGGTGGTTGCTCGGAATCGGCCTCAGAAAATTAGTCAGCAACTCCGGTGAATGGTTCCAGCTTCCAGCTTGTGTTCAGTGTGGATGGTTCTCGGTTCTGTGGATAAACAACTCCGGTGGCAAGTGACTGCAAATGCTCGTGATCGGAGATGACGGATTCCGGCGTCTATCAATGGTAGAGAAACTTCTGGAATTTGTGGATTGAGACACGATTTCTTACTCTGCTCCATAGAGCAGTGTAAGAAATCTGTTACTGATCCTGCTTTCAAAACTTGCATTCTTGCGTGTGACATGAGCTGTCTTCAAAACCTTATAGGCTTCTAAAACACGTAGACGTCCGAGGACAGCGTGGCTCCTGAAAAAAATCACAAGCAATATCGAGAAAAATTCGAGAAAGGAGTAACCTGTTAAAATTAGAAACATGTTCGATTCCAAGAGAGGATATACTAATATAGGTATATTGTATAAGTTGCGGTTGAAGTACAAAAAGAATCTACATCAAAGATGAGAAGTAATGTCATATTGGATAGCCGTGCAAACACCATGGGGCGTGCTTAAAGAGTAAGGAACACATTTGTGCAAAATTTGTTGTTTTAGCAAAGAGGAATGAACCAATTACTTCAACAGCCAATGGAAGTCTCCCAGTAGCAGCTACGATTTTCCTTGAAAGATCCTTGTAATCATTTGACGGGAAGTCACTATTAAATGCATGCCTACGGAGAAGCTCGAGCGCATGATCACTACTCATCACCTCCATTTCATATTCGAGATTTGGTAGTATGGTCTATTGATTCGCAAAACATCTTTATTTCTAGTTGTAATCAATATTCTAGATCCCGAATTCAAGGTACTCCTTCCAACTAATTTCTCTACTTGCTCGAAGTTAGCAACATCATCAAGTGCAATGAGGACTTTTTTTATTGCTAAGTACCTCTTCAATCCTCTTTGTTCCATAATCAATTTCGTCAATGCTTCTTGTTTCCGTAGGATGACCGATTTGGGATAATAGATTCTTTTGTAACTCAATTAAGCCATCGGTTCTTAATGACTTCGCCCGAACATCTTCTATGAAACAACAATACTTTCCAAAATTAGAAGAGAGCTGGTTAAATACGACTTTGGCGAGAGTCGTTTTACCGATACCCCCCATGCCATGAATTCCAATGAGCCGCACACCATCGTAGTCGACGTCTAACAATTCGGTGAGTGCTGCAACTCGATCATCAATTCCAACTAAATGTTTAGTCACAAATCTATGTTTTGTCTTCAGCTTTTCCACAACCTTCTCAACGATCAATTTAATCACATCACCGTAGCTGCCACAATGGAAAACCATTTTAACGAGGGGAAAAAAATGATGTTATTCAAGCACCAGATAAGCTACAAAATATTTGGACAACTAATGGGACCTTTAATCTGGAAGTGATCTTCCAAGAGTGCACATTGGACAGTGTGGAATTCAACAATGGGTGCACCATGTCATAACTCGGAGTATGACTTGATTCCAACATGAGATTACCAATCTTGGAATAACGTTGATAACGTTTGCGAAAAATAGATGTATGAGTATTTATGCAGTTAGAATTGATATTTCAGGATTTATGCTAGACCGACAATTACATAAGTTGGACATGGTGTATTCAAGAGGAGAAATGTTTAACGTAGTGCAAGATTAAATAATTAGATGGGAATGTACATGTCATTTCATTATCCCATTCTTTTTCCTCCCACTGTTCACAATCTAATATTATTTTAGCTACCTAGCCATTATATCATCATTCACCCATTGCACAGGATGACCTTGCTAAGCAGTTTCTCATTTTTTTCCTACTAATGTGGCATAGTTTTTTTAAAATTTGGTAATACTATAGTAGCATCGCTGTTATACCATACTGGAATTCTTTATAACTATGATCCAGTGTTAAAAGGAAAATTAGGGAAACAATCTGGAAAGCAATTGGCTTACCCTTTGTACTTCTTCACTTCCCACCCTTTTATAGCATCAACCTCCATGAGAGCCTCTCTCCATGCATCTACTTGCTCGTTGCTCAACTTCTTCTCTTCTTTCAAATTGAATATGGCATCGCGATACAACGAGGTTTTCAGCTTAACATCGTCGGGTTCCACGTCGAAGAAAATGGGTAAGATCTCTTTTTTACCTTCCGATTTGGAAGTATTTGTCATGATCTGCGCAAGCTCGCGGAGGCACCATTGGCTCGACGCATAGGTCCGAGAAAAGACGGGTATGTAGATCCTGGAGTTGTCGATCGCTCGTTGAAGCGATCCATCGATCCTTTCACCGACACAGAGCTCTTCATCGTCTCGAAAGACGCATATTCCAGTGTCGGTCAAGCTATGGAAGAGGAAATCGGTGAATCCGACGCGAGTGTCAGGTCCTCTGAAGCTTAGGAAAACTTGGTACTCGCTTCCGGACGACGTACTTGCATCTGAACTCGCCATAGCATAAATCTGTTCTGCTTAGCGGATCTCTCTCTCTCCCTCTATGTGTGTGTGTGTGTGGGTGTCTGGGGTGCGCCTGAAGATGGAATGTGATCCTTCGTTAGGCCTTGGCCATTACTGAGACTGACCCAATGTTTTTAATGGAGAATGTGGCCGCGTCAACGTCAACGTCAACATCAACGTCAATACGTTCTTTCAAAGAAATTGCGTTCAAATTTGTTTCCCAATTGGATCAATAATATTCTTTAATTCACCGGTCCTTGGAATTGAGGAATGAAGAATGGATCTCCCGCAGAGCCCCCGACCACCTTTCATAAAGTCACAATTGATTATATTCCCTTCCCACTCACTTTGATAAAGTTGGAAGAATTTCGTCATTTTCTCAACATAAATTGAAAACCGCGGTTGATCCCTCCCCCAACTTCTTCAGGAACGAGCAGAGCATCCCTACTCTGCCAAACTAAGGAGGCAATCTTTCTTCCTTTCTTAACGAATGATTTAATTAGACGTTCCAATAAGAGAAATCCGCTGCAGTCTGCAATCACTCCTTGTACCGAAATTATTTACACTACAGAATTATCACTTTGCATCGACCGACATCAGCGTGCTGTTCCTCGTCCTTTTGGTGGGAGACAGGTGCTTGTGAAAATGCTAGGCAAAGTCGCACAAGTCTCTTTCCCTTTTAGTTTAGTGGGGTAGACCAATATAGAAAAGTCACCTGATATTTGCGGGCGACGACCGAGACAAATTGGAGTGGCTTAAATTCCACAAATTGACGATCCAGGACATGGCTTGCGTCGGACCTGGCCAGCTGAAGAATTTTCTTTCCTATGGATAAGTTTTTGCACGCATCCGAACATATCGTGGCTGCTGATCCCTTCGCATGCTCGCTCGCCCGTATGATTGACGGTCATGATAGACCTGATGACGGTAGACTCAAGTCTAAGACAAATGCGATAAAGAAGTGCCCGATCAAATACATTCGGTGGACTCAAATCTACAAAATGGGAAAGTTTGGAAAGGCCTAACCCAAACCACGAGATGCTCCAATTGAATCCGCATGAGAAGGTCCATACTTCCGTTCCCATCGGTGGGGGCCTTAAAAGCCCAGCGTGCCCTAGGGGTGTGCAACCGAATCGGATTTACCCGAAAACTAGACCGAACCACCACCAAACCATCAAAAGGAAGGTCCGGAAATCGATTCATGTTCAAATCGGTTTAGAACTTGGCCGATTCCTAGTTCCAAGTAAAGATCCATCTAGAAACCGGACCGATTTTGGAACCGATTTTTAGCTACTATTAAAAAAAAATAGTCTCGCTCGCCTTTCCTCCTCTATTTTCGGTGGATTGTAATTTTTATTGCTCATATTAGGTAAAGGTAGACTGCCACATGATTTTAGTACTTTGGTTAGTATGAACTGCAATCGAATTAAATGTAATAAAATTAAGAAAAACACAAACGAAAATTAAGGAGTTGGAGGGAAAATTAATATTTGAGTCACCATGTTTTTTTTTTTTTTTGAAAAACAAGGACTACGTGCATAAGAATTGAAAGGATTTAAATCAAGAGTAATAATAAACTGGTCCCAATTTTGCACTTAAGTCGTTCACTTAAGTGCACACTTAGCATTAGCTTAGTAAACTTATTCATATGATGATCAACAGCCAAAAAAGGAAAAATCTCTGGCCAAATGGCCGTCCTGATGCAGCTTGGCATGTGTAACAACACTCCCCAATACTTGCTCCTCTAAGATCACAAGGCAATGAGAAAAATCTCAGGGTAAATGGCCGACAAAAGTAAAGCAAAAAAGTGAAGCTGGTAAAAAACTGCCGCTAACTTTGAATGTCCTTCTTTACTCTCTTGATGCCTGGCTTTGGCTGTACTTTGCCCCCACTTTGTTAAAGACCTTTAGGTCTCTAAAAGACCTTGAGCCAAAATCATATTTTGGAGGTCTTTGGGACAATTTACTGTAATTTCAAAGTCGTCTAAAGTTTCTTAGACCAAGGAAGGTCCGGACTATCTGTGGGGCTTTAATATTTCCAGAATGCTAACACATATCTTTCCGTCAAATTTTATCGTCGTTGAACTTTCATAATTTCGAAAATGCCTTCACATCGTGCGAATAGAGGAAACGCAGAGCTTAAGTCGAGGCGGGTGGAAAAAATCCCTACTCAACTTCCTTAGATTTGTGTGACTTGTTTCACTATTCAGTGATTTTTAATTGTCTCAAATGGCAGACACTCGAGGCGGATGGAAAAATACAATGTACTTTATTGCTTAGTCTGACTTTTACGGAACTTTTTACTTTTACCTGGCATTTACTCCTTATACCACGGGTTTCTCTCTCTTTTTTTCCCTCCTTTTCAGAACTAGTAACATCATCTTTATTCCCTTCGCTTGTTTTGACACGCCTTTGTCCCAGTAATAGGGATGGTCACCGACTGGTTCGTTGAATAGACATTTGCAGGCCCAATTAGGCTTAAGCAAGGGATGTTCACAGGGTTTGCAATAGAGGAACAAGATACCTTTCTTCTCTTTTAAAGAGATTCCACCTAATTTTGAAGTTTGCCGGATCGAAGCGATGTCCGCACCGTTTCTGCTGTGCCGTAGCATGGGATTATGACCATGACCACGCTTTCGAAAAGGAAAACCATGACTTGCATGATCAGAATAAAGAAAATGAGCTGCCTTTCAACATTTCACAAGCCGCATATTACCAATTCTTAAGATCAATCCTGAAAAACCAATTTTCTTGCCCCTTGTGTAGGGCGAGAGCACCAATTGAGGTAGTGTGAATCGAAACACAAGGCTCATGAACGAACTTTAATCCTCATCTCCAAAATTATACGAATGCCGCATGAGCATCCATATAGTACAACATTCTTATGTTTAGGGTGAAATGACACAAACGTAAAGGCGCTTAGGACTCAATTGAAAAACAAAAAGGTTTTAGATCTGTTTTGGTAATTTTCCCTCCGACTTCCTTGTAGTAAACCCTAAAAGCCCCCTTTTGGTGACATTGCGCGTGGTAGATTACTTCTAGTCCTTTTTCATTTATCGAGTGTACTTTATCCATCCAATGTTTCGATTAGATTTGCCTCTGGTAACCTCCATCGCTCGTGGCGGATTGCCTCTATTTTTCTCCATTCCTCCGGTGTAATCCTCTCTTTAATTCGCTAGCTAGCGACTTTGGTTTGCAAAATCGGAGGTGCTATATTGTGGTTGTTCTAGGGTGGTCGACGCATTTTTCAGGAGATTACCAAACCCGGATGGAAGTTGAATACTTACTGTCCTGACCGCTCTTCGGTCTGAACAGTGTGCAATCAGGCCGCTCCTTGTCCATTCGTGCTAGTCCAGGCCGATCTTTGGTATCCCCTTGAGGGACGACGTCCATCTTAACATTGAAAAGCCTAGGAGCATTCAAGAAGGTTCGTTTCCAAGTAGTTTTTAACATTGAAATAACACTGCACAACAAAATTCGATCCTCGATTTGGGTCGTGACTGCAATTAGATTGTAAGCAATCTGCCACCATTCCATCTTTGTTTTCCATTGGTTTCACGAGAAAAAACTCCAGTTGGCCGAGAGTGTCAACTCCAACAAATCCAGTATTTTTTTTTTTTTTGTCTTTCGGAGTCCACTCCCCAACCACCATGGACACACACAAGGTACAGAACAGGGTAAATTGGCGTTCCCTGTCATTCTCGCTAATCACAAGAATTTATTCTTTCACACGAAGGAAATAATTCCTCACCTCAATCTACTCCTAATGATTGAGTCAGCAGCAATCAACAAGCTCTTTTAATTTAGTACATCAACACTTTCAGCTAACTAAGCAGAATCGACATTATTACATGAAGCATTGAAAACCGTAACAAGGCCGAGGTTATCGGCAATGACTCAAAGGTTCATATCAATTAGATTTATGCGACCTACACAGCTAGTTCAATGAATCATTCAAGCAGACAAGATGAACTCAGTCAGATTCGAAGCTGTATTCATGCTGATCCGATTCAGGCATTTCGTCAAACATGGGGTGATTAATTCTGACAAGAGATCTAACTGCAACATTGAAGCATCTATTCCAATCCAAGCTATCACAACAGCATCAAAATGAGTTCAGATCATCAGTAAATCATTAATCAGAGACGATTTCACCTAAGTCTTAATTAGACTTCTCCGCCTTTTTTTCTTTTTCCTCCAAGAATAGCTGAGAGCAGAGCATATGTAGGAAAAGTGCGATCACCGTTCACAAACTGTGATTGGACAAGAAATAGGAAGTCATGGATGTGTGGCCAGTGATGACGCCGGCGTGATCGGAGAAGCTTCTGGAATTTGTGGATTGAGAGACGATTTCTTACTTGATCCTACTTTCAAAACTAGCTGCACTCTGGTGCATGCTCACATGTGGCATGAGCTGTCTTCAAAACCTTATAGGCTTCTAAAACGCGAACACCTCCACGTCCTTTGAGAGCGTGACTCCTGAAAAAAAATCTCAAGCAATATCAAGAAAAGTTCGAGAAAGGATATACTAAGATAGGGTACATTGTATAAGTTGCGGTTGAAATATCAAAAATAATCTGCATCAAAGATGAGAAGCAATGTCATATTGGATAGTCGTATAAACACCACGGAGCGTACTTAAAGATTAAGGAACGCATTTGTGCTATGGATAGGACGAGTTCAATTTCTCGTGCTACCCAATGCAGACAATTCACGACCAGCAACAGACCTGATTTCGATTCTAAACTACTTGATCAATGATGTTAATGCCCAGCATTAAGTGCCTAAGATACAAACTTCTTGCCATGTACAATAAGACAAACAATATCATATCGTCATATTCAGACAAATGGGAGGCAATGCAGCACATAATAGAATAGTTTAGCACCCACCACATCCATTCCTTGACAAACAAAGAAGATTCAAAGATCGATAGCTGACCCCGTAACACATTTTTTGCAAGCAATGAGATCCCGAAAAATGGCCAAATTCCTATTTCCACTTGACACATATCTTTATCGGAATGATAAACAGCCAAAAGAAATAAAAAAAGAAAAATAAAAAGAAACATATGAAATCAAAGTGCAAATCTTCCACAAGAACGAAAAATGGGTTCGATTTCCAGAAAATAAGCTGCAAGCCAAAAAGTTTCTAATGGAGTCGGATCGAATTTTAATGTATACATCTCCTAAAACTGACGAATATTGTTTGCTTTATCTTTGTACTACGACATATGTTTCATGCCAACATTTGAGCCAAAGTTACCATCAAAATAAACTTAAGCAAAATATTCCAATTTATTTACCACCGTAAGTAAAACTTTGTTTACGAGAACGCGTCTCGTAGGAAAATGTTTACAACTTTGTGTTAGTAAGTCATCGATTCTTTTAGTGTATATTCACCCAAAGTCCTACATATCACCAATCTTATCTCAATATTGGGCAGTTTAAGGAAGCGCTTATATATTAAAATGGATCAAGAAAATGACTAACTAAACTATTGTTCGTGATAGAGCGACCACAATGGCATTCAGTAGAAGAAAACCCATTTCCGTCTCGCCCATTACATACATACAGAGGTAGACCTTTGTGTCAAGAGCGTCGATTTTCCTAAAAATGTTTCCTTCCGGAAACAATAAACATTGATAATTATGCCAATAAAAATTGGTAAGTCAGTACAAAAATTGTTGATATAGAGGTGAGACTAAGCGGACGGGGGAGAATTAGGCCATCGTTGCCGCATCCATCCAGAGAGAAAAAGGGGACATAGAAATAAAGAAAGGAGAAGGTTCTAGCTCACCTTATAACGCTTGTAAGATTGGACGGTGCCTCCGAAATTTGTCTTACATCTGCGGTGGGGCATGTGAGTGATTCTGATGTGGCAATCATTTGGCAATTTGGTATTTGATACATCAATCAACCTTTCCAATGATGGGCAGTCATCAATGGACAAGTCATTCAAAGCCTCTAACTCGTCAAGGCCCTCGACAACCTGTAGACCATCGCAGACCCGGATGCGCAAAATCTCGAGCTTCTTCAAGTTTGATAAACCCGGAACACTTTGCAAAGAACGACAACCCCATGCCCAAAATTCTTTCCACAATTCGATGTACCGAGTACTTGAATTTGGAGTATATTTGGGCAATGACTAAGAATGAACCTTCTCAACTTACATAAAACCCCGGACAGAAAAATTAGTCTCCCCTTCCTCCATAATCAACTCATTACCAGACTCGCTTCACCCGCGCACCCTAACCTTCCCAAGGACTTGCACCTCCGGATAGAAAATCCCTCCAATGATTCAAACGCCCCGACAAATTGGATCTCAACAAGCTTTGGGCAATATGATACTTCGACGGTTTTGAGCTTCGTCAAGTTTGATAGCACCAGTCTCTCCAGGGTATCACAATCACCGCCTTGCGGAATCAACTCTGTTAAATTGTGAAGTTGAAGCCCACCGAGTTGAATTTCTTGCACTTGAAACGATGTGAGCTCTAGACTTGACAACTTTTCTAATCTGGATAAGAGTGACACGGCTGAATTGAACTTATCCAGCCGTAACTTTAACGAGAGACGATGGAAGCTGCACCGGTGTTCGCGAGTCCAAACCAAACAAATGAAGTTCCTTTAAGCGAGAAAGGGAAGCCAACTCGGTGGGAGCAGGGACATTGAGAAGTTCCAATTTCAACTCCTTCGGTTTGGATAACTTCCCCATTCCCCCTAAATCCCCGGTGTGAATTTTACCTCCCTGTTGCCAACGAGAGCCATCATAAAGATTCAACAGAACCAAATTAGTCGGATTCGAGAGGTCTAGGACTACCCGCAATGATTTAGATAACACTCGTAGATTGGTTAAACTTGTGGGCAGCGTCGGCAGCTCTTGAATCTCATCACAATATAGTAACTCAAGCGTTTGCGAGGCAAGGAAGCATACTAACTGTCTTTGGAACTTCACCGATGTGAGTCGATTGCAAGCGCGGGACTCTTGTCGCGACATGGAAAAAAAATAAACAAGTTATCATTTTCGGGCTAATGGATTATCGGGTTAATTAATTAATTAACCTAACTCGGACTCTCCCAAGTCCATACCAAATCGCAACTTAAGGTTCGAATGATTAACATGCAATGTGATTTGAATTTGGAGTCGCCACTAATCATTTTCGGTAGGTCGATTAGAAACCTAAATAAAATAGCGGGAGAAAACTATCTTATTTCTGCGAACCGGAGATTAAGAGTCCGGGGACTTGGTTACATTAATTACAACTAATGCCCTTTCGGTACCTTAAAATTCATGAAAAAATAATGGATTTGGCAAATTTGATGAATTCTACTTGAAGATCAAAGAATCAATTTTTTTGGGTTTTTCTTCTCTTGACATTTGTTTGAAATAAAGAAATTACATGGAATTAGGATGAAATAAGTTCAAGATTACTCCCCAATTTGAACTCGTGCACCAAACTTATGCTCCGGGCTTGTCTTGATCATTGGACCGATTTGGTGACTCGTTAGACCGAGAAATCTCTTGGTCCTATCTCTCCTGACGCTTCTTTCTCATCTCGCTAGAATTCCATTAGACTGCAATATGGGCATTGATATTTTTTCCCTTTTGCTCTCTTTCTATTCTTGTACAATTGATGTCTCATCGTTGATATGCATTTGTTATTTAACATAAAAACGTAGAGAGAAAAATCGGTGTAGAAAATCGAGCTAATTTGTATTCGAAATTAAAGAAAGTTAGGGAATCACTTAACTTTCTTTTCTTTGCGGCGAGCTTGAACGATGGGGATGGACCAAGTAGCTTGTGTTGATCGGTGCAAAAATTGGCAATAGTAGTATCGGGCTTCAAAACTCTCATACCCTCTCAAAACTCTTTTCAATTTTTTTCTCAAGAGCTCTCTCTATTCTCCTCCTCCAAAAACTCTTTCAATTCTCTTTCACCCCCAAAAAAACTCTCCATCTCTTCAAGAACTCTTCTTCTTTTATAGGCAAAGTTCTTCATCCTTCATTCTTCATCTTCATTTCCTCACCTTCCATTTTCATCTTCCTTTCTTCATCTTCATCTTCTTTTCTTCATCTTCATTTCCCCACCTTCCATCTTCATCTTCTCTTCTTCATCTTCATCTTCTCTTCTTCACCTTCATTTCTCCATCTTCCATTTTCATCTTCTCTTCTTCATCTTCATCTTCCTTTCTTCATCTTCATCTTCTTTTCTTCATCTTCATTTCCCCATCTTCCATTTTCATCTTCTCTTCTTCATCTTCCTTTCACCATCTTCCTTTCCCCATCTTCCTTTCCCCATCTTCTTTTGGTATTTGCAATGCAGTCCCTGAAGTTTCAAGTATTTATAATACAATCCCTGAAGTTCTGAGTATTTGCAATAGAGTCCCCGAAGTTCCGAGTATTTGCAATACGGTCCCCGAGAAAATATTTCTTTCAAGCCCAAATCTTCTTGGTGCATTTTTCCACCCCATGCCTAGTCCGGACCCTGTTAAATTAAGCTCAAATTATATGCCAATGCTAAATGAATATGTGAGATGATTTTTGTTTAGAACTAAAATTAGTTCTAATTTTTATGCAAAAAATATATTAGTCAAAATTTAGGCGTCAACAGTTGCCCCTCTTTGAGTGGAGGCTCGTAGAGGTTCCGCTCAAAGATAAAATTGAATCCTGAATTTTGACGGTGCAAATTATGGATGAACCTTTTTTTGGCGGGAGTTTTAATCCCATTTTTTGTAATGAAGTGATGCATGATATGCAAGGCTGTAAATAACATGTGTCATAATTTCTCTTTTCCATGTTAGAGAAACCTGCACATGGATCGCATACGAGAATACCTGTTTTACCAAATACCTCATAAGCTGGTGATTCCCTTAATTTCCAAGTTTTTTGCAAACACGAGGACCTTAAGGTATTTGGCCTATCTGTTATCGAGACTTCTCCCTAATGCGAGACAGCGCAAGATATGTGTATCCTTCCGGATCACAAGAGCTACGTCGTTGTGAGTCGAAAGAAGTAGAATCGGGTTCACAAGAGCTACGTCGTTGTGAGTTGATTAAATGTCGAAATCGCCAGGTGCATATGTCTTCACGATTCGACAAAGGGGAACCAGAATCTTAAGAGCTACGTCGTTATGATTTGGTTTGGATCAAAATCACGGGTGCTTATGTCTTCGTGATTTGATAAAGGAGCCGAGAATCATAAGAGCTATGTCATTATGAGCCGACTAAAGGTCAAGATCACCAGTGCATATGTCTTCGTGATGCGAGAAACGGGAACCAAAATCTTAAGAGCTACGTCGTTATGATTTGGTTTGGATCAAAATCACGGGCGCTTATGTCTTCGTGATTTGATAAAGGAGCCGAGAATCATAAGAGCTATGTCATTATGAGCCGACTAAAGGTCAAGATCACCAAGGTGCATATGTCTTCGTGATTCGAGAAACGGGAACCAAAATCTTAAGAGCTACGTCGTTATGATTTGGTTTGGATCAAAATCATGGGCGCTTATGTCTTCGTGATTTGATAAAAGAGCCGAGAATCATAAGAGCTATGTCATTATGAGCCGACTAAAGGTCAAGATCACCAGTGCATATGTCTTCGTGATCTCGAGACCGAAATCATAAGAGCTACGTCATCATGATAAGATGTCAAGATCGCCGGTGCATATGTCTACACGACTCGACGGGAGAGGCATATTGCCTGAATTGAATCGTAACAACTATCATCGGAGGAGTTGTTGATTTGAAAATGGGTTGAGAAAACTTACCCGGGTTCTCCGAACGATTAATCAAAGAACGAAACAGATCGCTCGTATCTTACATGGTAGGCATTTGCCAGGAGAACTTGCTCATTCAATAATCCTTGGATGAATTTCGAGACCTTGGGAGGGACATCGAATATCGAGAATGTATTACCCATCATAGAATGTCGAGGTAACATGTGCAAACATATTCAACAATGAGTTCATGCAAAACTTTCCTACCGAGCTTGCAATGATTAGAAATAACATGTGTATAATGCAATTACTCATACCATGGTTTATGCATAACCATTCTATCAAGTTTGCATTATCAATCCCGTCCAGGGATGTTCTCACATTATGAATACCTCGAATGTGAATTTGAATGGGGGGACTTGAGTCCAGAAAGGGTTTTCTCTCACTCTCAAGAAAAGTTATTTATCCTGTCTGCAGGATTCAAAAGAAATCACTCAATCTTTCCATCATCGCATTCGATAAGGATCCGAGTAATCTCAGCAATTGATACGACCAGAGCCGATCCGGGAGGTCTTGATTAGGACCGTAATGAGGGCTAGGTCAAAGGTTTACAAAGGGGACTCTTGTTGAGTCAAGGCTACTTGAAATGAATTTCTTCGTCATCTCTCTGGGTTTACAAGTCAAGAACTCTGCAAAAATGAGAGAGAAGTAATCTTGCTCGAACTTCTTCGAGTGATGCTTAAAATCATTGAACTCCACATTAATTCAAGTGCCCTAGTCGGAAAAGGCTTTTAAAGGGTTGTAATGGAGGTAATGATTTGGGGGCGAGAA
Organism: Rhodamnia rubescens; assembly: GCA_021437795.1. Classification (NCBI taxonomy): domain Eukaryota; kingdom Viridiplantae; phylum Streptophyta; class Magnoliopsida; order Myrtales; family Myrtaceae; genus Rhodamnia; species Rhodamnia rubescens. The sequence continues at coordinate 2,634,545 of JAILYA010000040.1, forward strand.
ACGAAAGGGTTCGTTTTGGCTCGGAAGATGTTTGAGAAGGGGCTTGATGTTGGTGATCATTACAATCTTGTCACCGATCGTGGCCTTCTAGGATACCATCATTGCTCGAGGATGGTATGAATGGAAGATTGCATTTGCAATTTGACACTTCATGGAGATTTTTCTCTCAACCCTTTTAGGATATACGGGAAAATTGTGCATTCAAGTTCGGAAATATTCTACAAATGAACAATGAATTGAAAGGGCATTGGCCTTGCTTTTGGTAGGCACTTTGCTTTTTAAATGCCCAGGAGTTTTTTTGTGGAATCGGCTTTTCCTCTTTCTTTCCTTTTTTTTTTTTTACTCCCAACTCTCTTTTACTATTGCATCTTGATGAGTTCATTGGGAGATTTCCTATTGATCCAGCTTTTCGGGTCCTTCTACTCAAAGATAGGCCATATTTGCTTTGGGACAACAATGATCACCAATGAGGGCTTTTAGAAATGAATTTGCGAGGCTCAAATGGATTGTGCAAATGGATGTAGATGTGTGGGATAGAAAAAAGAAATGCTCTTCGTCACCCTAAGGCACTTGAATTAAAGCACAAGTACAATGCAAAGAACCACCCGAAGATTGATGTTAGTCCAAGCAAGAAGATTTCTAACCATTTGTCTCGTGATGCTGATGGAATTACCCCAATGTGGGGTGGTTCTTAACGGGGTTGTGGAAGTGAAATCTCCGCTCAAATGGGTTGATCAACGGATAACTTGCAGTGTTTAGGGTAGAGAAATGAATGCCTCCATCACTTCGGTTATCGTACCTTTCGCGAGAAAACTCTTTACCTTGGGGAGTGCGGAATTTAGCCATCGTTCATCTCTTTGAAAAAATTGGAGGTGTTTGGGAAAGGATTGCCTTTCATCATCCTGTCATGCCCCCTTACGTACATTCGATGTATCTTATGTAGTTCATGTTCCTTATTCGAGTTGATAAATTAAACATGAGGAACAATCATGCGCAAACTATGCAGTGTATGAGTGTTTTTGAGCATATAAAATGCAGCAACTTTTTATCTTGACGGAAAAAGTTCGCAAGTACATAAAAAATTTCTTAGGGGCGTGGATCGTGAGTTGCCCTTGCTCATGCAAATGTATTGCAAAACTTCATTGTCGCTTCGAGACATGAGATTGTCAAAGGCTCCGGGAATTTCTCATTTCATTAATTTTTCGGGGAGAGGGGATACTTCTCTGTTTGGACGGTAGTGACCCCTGTAAAAATCAAAAGGGAAAGCATCAATGTACGTCCTCATGTTCTAAAAGAATTGGAACGATACCACTTTACTCATGCACGTATTCCTTGCGAACTTTGAATTGAAAAGATCGATTCATCCGGATCGGATTGTATGTCCGAATGTCATCTCTCTAGGTTCTATAACCGTCTGGGGTGAGCTTCGATCTGCGAAGCAAAAAAGTTTTTATTAATCTTTGTACATTGATGCCAAATCCCGGGATCGACCCCGAGATGCCTCGGACCACTTGTCATTCCCCCAACCACTATCTTTGCGGTGTTGTTGGCGTCCACGGGTGGTTCGCTTTTGTTATATTGTTCTCAAAGCAGTTGGCAATCCCCTGTCGAGAATAAAATAAGCTTAACTTAGAGTTTGAAACGGTGAGAATCAATTGGGACGATACGGAGTTACCCATCTTTGAGCCTGTTTGGTCTTTTACTTGCATTCTCCCAAGTAAGGCGATTCGAATCTCTCTTTACGGGCGTTCGGGAGCGTCGTCCACAAATTGATTTGCTACTGGCCTAGCTTAATAAGGAACTTACGCATTTGATAAGAGAGGAGAAAATTCGCCCTTTAACTCTAGGCAAATTCTAGACAACTAGAAAGTAAAAGTATCCCACGCAGGGAACTATACATGGAATTAAAGGAGTATTCATGCGAGATTGGTTCCACCTCTTTTCTGGCTATTCCAATGATTGGGCTGATTTTGTCTTGGATCATACACCAACGATCGTTGTTTGAGGATCCATGATCACTTGCTTCGGATCACAACTCTGGAGGTCTTTCGGCTCCGAACCGGGCGACCAAGGCGGTGAGCTCATCATCAAAGTAATCTTTTGATTTTTCGGGCAATTGATACTCGAATTGGGCATTGTTACTTGCTAACACTCGGCGACATATTTTCCACTTTGTTTTTGCCGTGAACGGTCCGACTCCTTGAGCTTGAGCCTCCGCCGTCGCTCGGGAACTCGTAGGGATGATCAAATGGTCCGTTGCTAGAACCACCCGGCGGAAGGTCGGTATGGCCGTATTCTTGATTGGGAAGTGGTCGGGTACTTTTTGCTCCGTAGGTTTTCCCGAGATTGATCTTCCAATCAACTTTGCTCCCGGTCGCCTTGGTTCCAAGCTACATCGTGCTTCTTCAGCTTATCTCTAAATTCGTGAAGGTGATTTGTGACACTTCGTAGGGTGAGTCCGTCTATATTCATCATTTTGAGTACAGCCATTGGTCGTCTTGAATTGATTCCTAGTTTGTCGAACCGCCTCGATGAATATAGAATGAAGCTCGGCGGACCAAAGGGGCCTTTTCTTTCCGACAAAATCGTCGTAGGCGGCTTGGCCATAGTTCTTTTGTTCGAGTAATTGCTTCCTTACAACATGCTGCCAAATGTTTTGGAGCACTCGAACGCTGACCGGCTTCTTTAGGATGCCCCGAGCACCATGCAATATGACCCTCGTTATGAACTCGCCGATCATCACTTGGCGATGTGACGATGACCGGTATATTCAACTCGGAATCAATGATCTTTAAGAGATCGAGACCGTCCATATCGATCCCTACCATGGCTGTGACGACGATATCAAAATCATATTTGTACTGTCTCTCGCTCCTCTAAGGCTTCCGTTGCTTTCACATAAGTCGAAATCCTATACATGCACTTTCTCAAGATGGCAACAAGGATTGAGAGGGAAACGGGGTTACCATCAATGGCCATGACTCGCAGATCCTCGGGATAGGAAACTTCCCATACTTCCGCCTGGAGTGAACGCATACTTATTTTTCTTTCAAAACCTTCCATATATAGACCAGAAAAATGGGTGTTTCGACTAGAGGCTGGGCTTTAGATGTTCTTTGGACTTGCAAAGGCAAAAAGCGACGATGGCCTTTTGTGACGAGTTACGGAGGTGCATGGAGACTTCAAGTTCTTTATAAACTTTTTCGATCTGTTAGTCTCGCATGAGCTTTTCTCTCCTTTTCGGTCCTAGTGCCTTGGATCCATTTCGTAATAACTCTTACCTCTCGCTCAATCCGTCGTTCTTTTTTTTACTTTTCGATATGGAGGAGCCCTCAAATCTTTTCACTTTCTCTATGAACGAGGCGGTTATTTCCTTCCTCAAATCTTTTCACTTCCTCCTACGAACGAGGCGGTTATTTGCCCTCCTCAAATCTTTTCGCTTTCTCCTACGAACGAGGCAGTTATTTACCCTCCTCAAATCTTTTCGCTTTCTCCACTAACGAGGCAGTTATTTCCTTCCTCAAATCTTTTCGCATTTACTTACGTGAAGGTTTTCAATGCTTAGTCAAATCTGGCGAGGAATTCACGCCTTTAAACATGATGATGTTCGTGGATAGTCTTGTTCTTTGCCCCTTGATTAAAATAAGAATGTCTCACATGGGGATTTTGTAACAAACAAGTACATTCATTCATACATGTCACTACTTCTCTTGAGGATTCGTAAGGGTGGCTAGTAATGCTCAAAGAAGCGATATTTTGAGAACCCATAAAAAACTAAAGCTTCATGTAGGCTACATTCGGAGTTCCATCGGCGTTGAATTGGCTGGTTTGTGATATCAAGGAAACTCCAATTGTAGTGATGCATGTCTCTTCCCTCGAAGGGCATCGGTTCTGCCTTTCTGCAAGACCGACTTTGCGGGATGTATCTCCAACGAAATCGGATTGTGCGAGAACTTGCTCGGGGGGTGAGCTGGTGAATGAGCATTTTCAATGCTCGAGATGTGGCTTATCGAGGAACATATCACCAAAGGATATGGGGCTGCTACGAGACATGGCAAACGGCGGTATTAATAGCATCCCTATACCTCTTGTTCTCTCGCTCGAAGCTTTTCATTTTCTTCCCTCGAAACACAAATTCATGACTTTCATTTTTAACCTTCAATCGGGACCGCTTGTTTTGAAACCAAAACTTGACCTTCAAGGGCTCCATTCCTATCATCCGGCTCAATTCATTTTTTGCGTCTCTTATTTACGTAAGAGCACTCCTTAAAGGCGACTTCGAGCACTCGATTTGATGTTTTCTTCTGCGGGGTTGGCTGCGGCTGCCTTTGCCATTGTTGTTGTTGTCGAGATCTTGGATTTCACTTGCCAAGGGAGTTGGGTTTTACGGCTTCGGCGTTGGATGCGGTCTCGAAATCCAGCGGTTCGCTTTCGGGGATGTCTAGGTTGGTTGCCTCCGGTAAGTGCTGATAGCCTCTAGACATGTCGGATTGAAATACTTCTTACGCCTTTTGTTCACTCTACTCTCAGTTGTATGCTTACTCTCTCCAAATTCTTTCGAGTAATCGGGTATGTTCCAAAGCCTCCCTTTTAACGCGGATGAAAATCACTAAGCCGACGTTTTTTTCAAGATTTCGTGTTTCCCGCTTTGTCTTATTTTTTCAACGTGATGGGACCCCGAATCCACTCGCACCGATTTTCTTTTCTTGATAACCATGCTTGTCTCCCACTCAGTTTTCAATCAATGGGACTCCAACTCCTTTCGTAGCTTTTCGGATTTGTGGGGCTCGAGATCACGGATTGACGATAGATCCGAGGATCCAATGAATGAAACACCCGTAGTTTCACCCGAGTAACTAACGTGGCTGCAAGAATTGCTGTTTCTTGAAAATATGCTTTTTTTTTAACTGTGGGGTTGGTATTTTCAAATTTTCTCGCTTGTTTCTTCTCTCGGAAAATATGCTTGTCTCCCACTCGGTTTTCAACATAGTGGGGTCCTCAAATCTTTTCGTAACTTTTTCGAATTTGTGAGGCTCGAGATGGTAGATCCGTGATTCACGGACGAAACGTCTGTAGTTTTGCCCGAGATAATTAATTCGGCTCTGCAAGAATTGCTATTTTTTCGCCCTTTAAATTGGGATTTAACGCCGAGACAATTATCACTTTCATATCTTCATCTCCAACCTTCTAAGCACTCTTTTGCATCCACTCTTTTTAGCCCCTTCAACAACAATGGCTTCCCTTCCCGCACATGCCTTTCTTTGAAGTTTTGGCCAAATGGGAGAAACTTTATAATCTCCTAGGCCAGGGCTACTCTTATATAGCCAACCATCCGGAAGCCGAAACCGAGATTCGTCTTATGTTTAGGGATATGGACACCGCTTCTATTGAAGGTACCAAGTTAGAGGAGGAATACGGGATCTTCCCCACCCTCTTCACTAACTTCCTGGAGGCTTACCATGTTGCTCATCAAAAGGTTACTTTGGCCCACCTTGTGAAGGCACGCTATCGAGGATCGGTCGGACGACTTGGTGTTGGCCGGTCTTGTAGCCGACAATTATAAGAAGGCCCTTGACTACGGTAACGAACAAGTCTCCCTGCCGATTCGTGAGAGGGGAAACTTGGTGGGATGTTTGGCCATGTCCCCGGACCATCTTTGAGCGCGATCCGTTCAATATTGTTTTAAAATTTCAATGCACATGGTTGGAAGAAAGGCTGGACGATCGACCCTGGATATAGCCAGCGGGAGAATGCTGATCCATGACCTGGAATCTGTGCTGAGCATCACGAGGACAAGGTAGCCAACCTCAAAGAGAAATGTGAGCTCCTCCTCTTTAAGTTGGCGGATCTCGATTCTCGGAGCGATCGGTGTAGGCGGAGCATCAACGTATGGAGAGTCGGTTAAACTCCTTTGTGATGCTCATTAGGGCTCGGTTTGGCTTTACGTTCCCACCCCGTTGATCTATTTGTAAGGCTTTTCGATGAATGAAATGAATGCAAGTTTTTACTCATTTCATCTTGGTCGTCATATTTTTTTCGCAAGATAACCCCTTTTACTCTGCGAATATGTAAATCTCACGCTCCCGATGGTCAATCCAATTGGGCCGAGAGGCTCCCCCATTCGAAACAATCTCTCAACAAATATTAGTAGCGAGGAAACAAACGAATGCTCAAATGTGAACAACTCGTGAATCCGTATTAATATTATAACTCGATTATGAAAACATAGAGTGAATCGAGCATAATATTTCTTTTACAAAGATCGGAATTGATTTGGATTGGTAAAGACACGACCATCCATCTCGGCCAGAATTAAAGCACCACCGAGGGAGCACCTTCTTTACTATATATGGACCACCATAGTTTGGAGCGAATTTCCCTTCGGGAGTGGGACTATTGGCAATAATTTTCTCAAGACCAGGTCATTGATCCGAAAATATCGAGACCGAACTTTTTTGTTGAATGATTTAGCAACTTTCTGGCGATAACACCGGCCATGACATACGGCCTTAAGTCTTTTTCGTCGATTAGATTCCATTGGTGGCGGCTCTCTGTTGGATCCATTCGGCTTCCGTCGCCTTAGCTTGAGACGGTACACGTAAGGAAGGAATTTCCACTTCAACCGGTAGAACAGCCTCCATTCCATATACAAGAGAATACGGGGTTGCCCCGGTAGATGTCCGAATCGAGGTTCAATACGCCATAAGCGCAAATGGCAACCTCTCATGCCAATCGCGATAATTTTCAGCCGTCTTCGCTAAAATTTTTTAATATTCTTGTTGGCGGCTTCTCTTGCTCCATTCATTCGAGGACGGTACGGAGAGGAGTTCGAGATGCTTGATCTTGAATTTTTTGAACAGGTTCGTCAACTAGCTTGTTGTTCAAATTCGAGCCATTATCGGTGATTATGGCCTCGGGTGAGCCGTATCGTGCAATGATATCTCGACGGATGAACTTCACAACATTACGTGCGGCGGCTCGCTAGGTATGATGCAGCTTCAATCCACTTAGAAAAATAATCAATGGCCACCAGAATAAATCGATGTCCATTAGAAGCTTTTGGGTTGATCGGACCAATCACATCAATGCCCCCACATAGAAAATGGCCATGGTTCCGACGGTGATGCAATTCATTTGGAGGAACATTGATCTTGTCCCCATGAATCTGGCATTTGTGACGCTTCGAACATCTTGAATACAATCGCTTTCCAACGACGAGCCGGTAATAACCTAACCTCATGATCTTCTTAGCTAACATGTGACCGTTCATGTGTGGACCACGGATCTCTTCATGTACTTCCATAATCGACGAACTGCTTTGGTTGAGTCAACGCATCTTAGTAGGACGGGAATCGAATGACCACTTGTACAAATTCTCTCCATTCAAGAAGAACTTCGAGGCCATCTTCCTTATGTACTTTTGGTCGGATACGGTACTTTTTTTAGGGAACTCCTACTTCCGAATATAAGTCTTGATGTCATGGTACCATGGCTTACCATCGGGTTCATTGATCACGGTCATACAATATGCCGGCTTTTTTAGTACCTCGATCTTCGGTGGGTCAACTTCAAGTTCATTGACGACTTGTAACATTGAAGACAAGGTAGCCAATGCATCGGCGAATCGATTATGAGTCCCGGACGGATATTCAAATGAGATATTTTCAAATTCCTCCACCAATTCATCCGAGATACTCATTGTAGGGTAGCAATTTAGCATCTCTCGTCTTCCACTTTCCAACGATCGAAGGATAATCAAAGCGGAATCTCCGAACACCTTGAGTCGGGCTATCCCCATTTCAATCGCAGCCTGCAGACCGACGATGCATGCCTCATATTCTCGCTACGTTATTTGTGCAAGAGAATACCAATTTTCTTTGCCACGAGATAATGCCGACCACCTGGAGATATCGGAACCGCGCCCGTGCTCGACCCCGATAAATTGACAGCTCCGTCAAAATACATAGTCCGAGATGTAATCCTCCACCGACATGATTCGATCCTCGGAATGATAGGCATCATCATCTTGCCCCGGATTGTCGGCTAGGACATTCGCTATGGCTCGTCCCTTGATTGACTTATGGGACAAATATTGAATGGCAAACTCGGAGATGAGGATTTGCCATTTGGCAAGTCTACCAATCAAGGCGGGTTGATTAAGCAAGTATTTGATAGGATCGCATTCTGTCACCGAAGCACTTGGTAATGCAAGGTATATTGTCGAAGCACGTGCGTACCCGGACTAATGCCGCACATGTTTTCTCTACTTCGGAGTACTTCATTTCCGAAGTTGTAAATTTCTTGCTCGGATAATAAATGGCTCGTTCTCTTCCATCCTCCTGCTTCTCTTGGGCTAACATAGCACCCAAGGATTCACTAAGGATTGTGAGGTAGAGGATTAAAGGTTGCTCCGGTGTTGGAGGAACAAGCACGGGTGGATTCATAAGATCTTGCTTCGATTTTCCAAAAGCTTCTTCACATTCGCTATCCCATTGGACTAGTGCATTCTTTTTTAATAGCTTGAGGAATGGCTTAGCGGTTTCGATAACCGAGAGATGAATCGAGCAATATAGTTTAGCCTACCCATCAAGTTTCGAACTTCTTTAACCGTCGTCGGCGGCCTAAGGTCACGAATAGCCTTAACTTTCGAAGGGTCGACTTCAATGCCCTTACCGCTTACCACGAAACCGAGTAGCTTGCCCGAGCTGGTTCCAAAGACACACTTGGCGGGGTTGAGGCGTAACTTGTACTTTCGGAGTCCGTCGAATAATTTCTTCAGCGTTTCGACGTGATCTTCTCCATGCCTTGTTTTTGCTATCATGTCATCGACGTAAACCTCAATCTCATTATGCATCATGTCATGGAAAAGGGCAACCATGGCTCGTTGGTAAGTGGCTCCAGCGTTTCGAGACCGAACGGCATTACCCAGGTAATGGAACATTCCCCATGGTGTGGTGAAAGTGGTTTTCAACTTATCATTGACATTCATCGAGGATCTCGATTGTACCGGAGAAGCCATCCATGAATGAAAACAATTCAAACCTCGTCAGCATCAACAAGTACGTCGATATGCGGGGAGGGAAAAATCATCTTTAGGGTGGCCTTGTTCAAGTCTCGATAATCGACACAAACCCGAATGCGGCCGTCTTTCTTCGTGACGGGGACTATGTTAGCGACCCAATCGGAATATTCTCGTAGTCTCAATGAATCCTACATCGAGAAGCCTCATGACCTCCTCTTTGATCTTACGGACTAATTCTGGTCCGGCCCTCCTTGACTTTTGCACCACTGGCTTAGCCAAAGGATCGATCGGCAAACAATGTTCGACATTGGAACGGTCGAGACCGGGCATATCTGCATAGGACCAAGCGAAAATGTCCTGGTAATCCTTTAGGAGCTTAATCAAGCGCTCGGACATCTCTTTGGAAAGGTTTGCCCCGATCTTAACTTCTTTAGAGTTTTCCGCATCGCCTAGGTTGATCGAGATAGCTTGTACACCGGTCAAGGGCTTGATCTCCTCATGTCGTTCGAAATCTTGACGAACTTCCTCATAATATCTGAGTGAACTCATCTAGGTCGTATACTTCGAATCCACTAGATTTCCCTCCTCATGTATCCCCCATGATGACAAACTTGTTGGTCGTTGGTTATCGTCATCGGGTTGGTTTGGGGAGCTGGAATCGAGGGTGGTATGCTCGAACCCGTGCCTCGTTATATCTTCCCGGTGTAGCTCGATAGGGAACACCTTCCGGGGCCTTCTTTGGAATTGCCGCCGAGGGAATTAGAGTTGGCACAACTAGCGGAGGGCTTGAGCTGGACGGCTGAAACTTGGCTATGAAGTTATCCATCATCTTGTGAGACATCATCCCTTCAAATCGCTCGGTTAGAGCACCGACTGTTCATTCAAAGTCTCATGGACAGCGGCGTTAATGTCGGCCATTCTCTTTGCCACCAATCGAGTAATATGCGGAGGATCCGTGATAAATTTCCTGAAAAGCGACAAGTCAAGAGTAAGTACAACGAGCGAGGTTAGAGAGCCGGTCCATGACTTCCTTCTAGACTCAATGAACGAACTAAACATGACCAAAAGATCGCATCAGGCAATTTTCAGTTTCGTCGATTTTTACGAAAAAAATCCGTATTAATTCGTACGTTGGTCAAAATACGTCCAAATTTTACGAGCTTATAGTTGAGAAGATGATGAACAACTTTTATGTTGGCCAATCGGACTAGAAATGAGCGGATCAAATCAGTTTAATGTGTCTTTCCGAAAATTCGCATTCAGAAAACTGTTATAACCGCAGGTAGTTGAAAAAACGAAAGGCCATCTTAAATTATGAATTTAATTCTGCAATTTTGTAGGATATTAGTTGAAACATAGGTCTACAACTTTCATGTTTGACACTTACTCAAAGCTCAATCGTAGAATTTAGTAAAAATCGTACAACAGGAACGAGCCAAATCCGAATTGAGGACAATCGATGAAATTGTAAAAACTACGGAAGCAAAGTGTGAAATTGGAAACAAGACAATGAGATTCATAAACAATCAACCTAAACCATGGACCAGCCCAAAATAAAAATGAGATAACGGGGCGTAAGAGACAGGAAATTACCGCTCATAGGAAGAAAATGTCAATCACAAAGACATGCGCATGAATCGTGGATTCAAATTTTAGTTCTTTTAGCAAAATGAAATGAAGGACGAACGACATGTCGCGGCCTCGCGCACGTTCATCATGACTAGTTGCCGTCTCGCATACATAGTCATGACTAGTCGGGTCCAATCATCTCGGCTTGGTTCGGTCGACAAGGGCAACTCTCATGCATCATAGCTCACGCGTGCATGAGAACAACCCTTGAGCCATTTTTTGAAAAATTCGGGATTCAAGTGGGATAACCTTTAGCGAAGCCTTACCGCCAAGGTTAAAGAACCACATAAATACCATCCTGAAACTATCGGGTGACCCGGGTTCGGTCACAAGTCAAGGTGGTGTAGTGCAATTATATTAGGGGCATGCACGACATTTTAAAGGCAATCGCATCTCCGATAGTTCAAAAAATAAAATTCTCATCACCAAGCCGCAAAAAATAGAGGTTAGCCATGAGACTCCTCCCCTTATAACTCCCTTTCCTGCAAAACCATTTAACACCTAGGGATTAAAATTCAACCAAGATTACCAAATCAAGTAATTTTCCTTTTCATGAACTTATCTCGGCTTAAGTCCTCTTTGGGTCCCAGGTGTAGTCGCCAAGTTGTCGCGACATGGAAAAAAAATAAACAAGTTATCATTTTCGGGCTAATGGATTATCGGGTTAATTAATTAATTAACCTAACTCGGACTCTCCCAAGTCCATACCAAATCGCAACTTAAGGTTCGAATGATTAACATGCAATGTGATTTGAATTTGGAGTCGCCACTAATCATTTTCGGTAGGTCGATTAGAAACCTAAATAAAATAGCGGGAGAAAACTATCTTATTTCTGCGAACCGGAGATTAAGAGTCAGGGGACTTGGTTACATTAATTACAACTAATGCCCTTTCGGTACCTTAAAATTCATGAAAAAATAATGGATTTGGCAAATTTGATGAATTCTACTTGAGGATCAAAGAATCAATTTTTTTGGGTTTTTCTTCTCTTGACATTTGTTTGAAATAAAGAAATTACATGGAATTAGGATGAAATAAGTTCAAGATTACTCCCCAATTTGAACTCGTGCACCAAACTTATGCTCCGGGCTTGTCTTGATCATTGGACCGATTTGGTGACTCGTTAGGCGAGAAATCTCTTGGTCCTATCTCTCTCCGACGCTTCTTTCTCATCTCGCTAGAATTCCATTGGATCGCAATATGGGCATTGATATTTTTTCCCTTTTGCTCTCTTTCTATTCTTGTACAATTGATGTCTCATCGTTGATATGCAATTGTTATTTAACATAAAAACGTAGAGAGAAAAATCGGTGTAGAAAATCGAGCTAATTTGTATTCGAAATTAAAGAAAGTTAGGGAATCACTTAACTTTCTTTTCTTTGCGAGCTTGAACGATGGGGATGGACCAGTAGCTTGTGTTGATCGGTGCAAAAATTGGCAATAGTAGTATCGGGCTTCAAAACTCTCATACCCTCTCAAAACTCTTTTCAATTTTTTTCTCAAGAGCTCTCTCTATTCTCCTCCTCCAAAAACTCTTTCAATTCTCTTTCACCCCCAAAAAAACTCTCCATCTCTTCAAGAACTCTTCTTCTTTTATAGGCAAAGTTCTTCATCCTTCATTCTTCATCTTCATTTCCTCACCTTCCATTTTCATCTTCCTTTCTTCATCTTCATCTTCTTTTCTTCATCTTCATTTCCCACCTTCCATCTTCATCTTCTCTTCTTCATCTTCATCTTCTCTTCTTCACCTTCATTTCTCCATCTTCCATTTTCATCTTCTCTTCTTCTTCATCTTCATCTTCCTTTCTTCATCTTCGTCTTCTTTTCTTCATCTTCATTTCCCATCTTCCATTTTCATCTTCTCTTCTTCATCTTCCTTTCACCATCTTCCTTTCCCCATCTTCCTTTCCCCATCTTCTTTTGGTATTTGCAATGCGGTCCCGAAGTTTCAAGTATTTATAATACAATCCCCAAGTTCGAGTATTTGCAATACAGTCCCCGAAGTTCCGAGTATTTGCAATACGGTCCCGAGAAAATATTTCTTTCAAGCCCAAATCTTCTTGGTGCATTTTTCCACCCCATGCCTAGTCCGGACCTTGTTAAATTAAGCTCAAATTATATGCCAATGCTAAATGAATATGTGAGATGATTTTTGTTTAGAACTAAAATTAGTTCTAATTTTTATGCAAAAAATATATTAGTCAAAATTTAGGCGTCAACAACTCTTAGAAAGGGCAAATTTCCGATTGCCGGAGGAAGTCGACCTTTCAAATTAGGATTGTAGATTCGAAGTTAATAATCGTGGCTACCGATCCCTACGCATGCTCGCCCGTATGATTGACGGTCATGATAGACCGGATGACGGAAGACTCAAGTCTAAGACAAATGCGATAAAGAAGTGCCCGATCAAAAACAGTCGGTGGACTCAAATCTAGATAAATGGGAGGGTTTGGAAAACCCAAACCACGAGATGCTCCAATTGAATCCGCTTGAGAAGTTCCATACTTCCGTTCCCATTGGTGGGTGGCTTAAAAGCCCAATGCGCCTTAGGAGTGTGCAACCGAATTGGGTTTATCAAAAAACTGGACCGGACCACCAAAACATAGGTTCGGGAACCGGTTTTGTTCAAACCGGTTCGGAAACCAATTGGAACCATATTGTTTCTCGGATCCAAGTGAAGACCCACTAGGGAATTGGACCGATTTTGGAACCGATTTTTAGCTACTATTAAAAAAAAAAAAATAGTAATCGCGCTCGCCTCACCTCCTCTCGTTTTTTATGGATTAGAATTTCGATTGCTTATATTAAGTATAGCTAGACCGCCACATGGTTTTCGAACTTTGATTAGTATGAAATGCAATAGAATTAAAGGTAATAAAATTAAGAAAAACACGAACGGAAATTAAGGAATTGAAAGGAAAATCAATATTTGAGTCGCCATGTTTTATTTTTCATTTTTCGAAAAAAATGACTACGTGTACGGTCACTTACTCATCATGTGCATAAAAATTTAAAGGATATAAGTCCCGAGGAGTAATGAATCGGTCCCAATTTTGCACAGTAGCGAGCCGTTTCCTTTCTCCCGTTTAAAGTTTCAGCGGAATTGATTATATTCCCTTCCCACTCTCCCGGAAAATGAATAATTTGGCCATTTTCTTCCTTTTTTTCCTTTTTAATCCTCTCAAGCTATCCACTTCCGATGACCGGGGATTGTTAGACAATTATTACGAGAAAATTGAAACTTTAAGTTAATAATTGTACTATTTTTTTTTATATCGTAAGCGATATTCTAATGGGAATGGTACTTTTTTTTGGGCTTATTTTAAGTCATTTACTTAAGTGCACACTTAGCATTAGCCCAGCAATCTTATTCATATGATGATTAACGGGGGGAAAAAAAATCTCTAGTTAAGGGTCCGCATAGCAACCATTCGATTCGAAAAAGTGATTTTTATTAAAATGACTTTTTTCGATTCTCGTTCCTCGGATGAGTTCTAGAGAATCGAACGTGTTTGGTAATCGCATAAAATTATTGTCCTTGAAATGTAAATGCATTTGGTAAATGCACATAAGTTTGTTCCCAAGAACAATTGTTCTTCCCAATTTTTGTCATTTAAGTCAAATAATTACGTAGTTATTTTGTGAAATTTCATCCTATATTTCGATTTATTCGAAGATTAATTCATATTAATTCTCCTATATAATATATTGCATATTGAAATGTAAAAATAAATATCAAGAATCATAACAAGTCATTTTCACCATTTATTATGAGGTTTTATCCAACTCTTTTGAGCGAACGGATAATCAACACGAGCGACATACTCGTTTCTACAAGAAAAATGCACGACACTATCCTACATTGGTGTGCGCTTTTGGTTCAAGGAAATCAAATCTTAGTCTTAATGCATCCAAAACTTAAGAACGAGAGCTTGCTAAATGTTCACGCCTGGTTATTTTGTTTTTTTCCCGTGTTTTCTAAAACTAGACTAAGTCCAAAGTTCATAAAACCTACGCAAATCATAACCAATGAAATCAAGTGCACAATCAAGGAATCATGACATTGATGAATCGCATCATAGAACCCTAACGAAGACCTAAAGGCTTAGAAAAATGTGGTTCGGATTTAATTTCAAAGGTGTTTTTCGATTTTTCTATAAAAAAGAATAAAATCTATGAAATCTAGGAAATTTATGCCCATATTTATGAAAATAATGTTAAACTAGCCTAATCTAAGCTTCCTCTATTTTTAGAGATTTTCTAAATTTTTTGTGATTTTTTAGAGATTTTCCATTTTTTTCGATTTTTTTATTTAATTTTTATTATCTTATTTTTTTTTAAAAAAATAAGACCTCGTTGTTTTGTATTAGGTTGAAGGAAAAGTGACTTCATTCTGTTTTGAGATTCTCAAAAGTGATTCTTTTTTTCTGAAACAACTTTTTTTTGTTTTTATTTTTGTTTTAAAATTGATTCGATTCTCTAAAACCGATTATAGGAATAGAGTGAGAATCGAATCATTTACATTATCAAACATGGTTCTTATCTTTTTATACTCCGAAAAATAAAAATGAAGAACTAAAATGGTTATCATGCATGCCCTAAATAGCTATCCTGATGCATCTTGGTATGTGCAACACTCACCCAATATTTGCTCCTCTAAGATCATTAGGCAGGGAGAAAAATCTCAGGCTAGATGGCCGACAAAAGTAAAGCGAAAAAGTGAAGTTGTTCAAAAACTCCCACGAACTTTGATGTCCTTCTTTACTCTCTTGATGCCTGGCATTGGCTGTATTTTGCAGCCACTTTATCAAAGACCTTTGGGTCTCTAAAGGACTTTGAGCAAAAATCATACACTTTGACAATTTATTTTTTTGGAGATCTTTGAGAAAATTTATTGTAATTTCAAAGTCATCTAAAATTTCTTAGACCAAGGCAAGTCCAGACTATCTGTGGGCTTTAATGTTTCCAGAATGCTAAATATATTTTTTTTTCTTTTAACTTTGTCCTCGCTGAACTTTCATAATTTCGAAAATGCCTTCACCTTGTGCGAATAGAGGAAACACATAGCTTAAGTCGTGGATGTGGACACATATGAGAATAGCAACGACGACGATTACGTAGCGATTAATATAGATAAAGACAATTGGAGGCCTGAGGTTTTTCTAGAGAAATTTATATGATTTTTCTCTCGTTTGCCTTGAATCGTCCTTGTGACATCTCTCTGTGTATCTCCTCCTTCGGGAACTCGGTCTGTCACGACCCGAACCCTGCGAGCCGTCGACATCTCACCCGGTCATGACCGTGTATCGGTTCTCCAAGATTCAAAGGCCAACAAATACAACACTTGCGGAAGCGAAACAATTCCCCGTACGAAACCAATTAACATCACGATGACTTGAGACGGTAAAACAAACTTATGTACATTTATACATAATTGTCACAACCTTCAAACCTAGGGCTTCAGAGCCATCATGCAAGCCCGTGACCACTTATAACAAAAGATTACGTGGTCGAAGCCCGCTATGCTTCCAAAAGTAAATACTTCTACAAAAGCTCAAGAGGCCAACTATCCTAGGCCTCGTCCTCGCTATCTGGTACTATATCATCTCTCGCCTCCAACTCATCCTCGTCAAGCTCAAGTGGCTGTTCCGCATCCGATGGCTCTACAACCTCCCCATCTTCTCTTGGTACCATGACCTCGGGGAATACCGAATCTCCTGGGCGGATCATTCATTGTTGAGGCGGAGTGTCCGAAAAATGAGAGCCCACGACGGGGTGAGATAAAATCTCGTAAGAAAGCCCCTAACCCTAGAGTAGAGCTCTAGTGCCTCCCAGACACGTCCTAGGCGAGCAATTTCCAACAAATCCTCCGGCAATAAAAAAAAATTCACAAATAATTTTCCGAATATTCCATTCTTTCTCCAAAAAATTGCCACACCTTCACAAATATTCCACGTTACCCCCATATCGATATTTCACGTCTCGGACTTGAATAAAAATATTCCACGTTGCTCCAAAGCCCACGTTCCATGCCTCAGGCTATCATATAAAATTCCACGTTGGTCCAGGGGCCGCGTCTAACGTATCGCTATATTATAACCGAACGGACTGCGTAATAACGCTTCGGGCCATTATAAATATTCCACGTTGATCCAAAGCCCGCGTTTAACGCATCGGGCTATCATATAAAATTTCACATTGGTCCAGCCCGCGTTTAACGCATCGGGCTATATTATAACCGGACGGACCCACGTGATGACGCATCGGTCACTATAACCCGCGTAATAACCCATCGGGTTAAATATCCCGCGTTTAACGCATCAGGATAAAATAGTATACCAAACCCCGCGTTTAACGCCTCGGGGTAATATAATAATAACAGGGCCCGTCGCCATAATGCCTCGGGCAATTTATGGTTTTATAAAATACGAACCCGCATCATTATGCCTCAGGGTAAAATCCCACACTTCCTCTCAATTAATCCACATAAAGACCATATACCACAATAATTCCTTGATCGCTCATCCGATACCACACAATCACTTAAATCCTTCCAATCGATCAATCTTCGCCACGTGATCTTGCTAAATTCCTGATTAGCATATCGAGACCATCCGATCTCACCAATTCCTCCGACGAAAGATCGGAACCACACGATCTTCTCAATTTTTTTCAATTGTCCAATCGAGACCACTCAATTAAATTGTACTTGGCGGATACTCGATCGGAACTACGTGATTCACTCACGTTAAAGAATTAATAAATCGGGACTACCCGATTAGGTCACACAAGACTAATGGCCAATCGGGCCACACGATTAATTTTTTTCACTACAAAAATTAATCTACGCCACACGATCGAAATAATACTAACGTAGCAATTAATATGTACCGTACAATTATACTTGTACAAACGTGGCATTTAATACGTACGATACAATTATAATATACTAACGTACATTTAATCTCCACCATCCAATTAATCAATAATATAGCAGGAATTAATCTCGGCCGTCGGATCAAGCTTCCCAAACAAGATTCAATGTGGGCCGTTGGATTAAAGCATAAAAGTCAAGATCAAATCCTAGCCCTCCATTATTAATCATGAGAAATCACTATTCATTGAAGAACACCATCTTTTCTCTCTCATCTCCCTCTCATTCTCAGCCAAGGCATAAACATGGGCAAAAACTACCAATTTTTTTCGCCAAAATCTACTCAATCTCAAGTCCGTTAGCACCCTAGATACCTAATCTAAGGTTAGGAACCAACTTACCTTGATTTTTAGCTAAATCCTTCGGTGAAAAAGAGCTGAAAATCGAAGCAAGGAGGCCCTCTCTCAAACCAGGTCGATTTGCCTCGTCCGGACCTTTGTCCCTTCAAACGAACCTACGGGAAAAACTCAAAACGACATCGGACGAAAAAGTTCGGCCGGAACAGTGGGCTGTTTAGAACAGGCGCAGGTTAGGCGAGAGAGAGAAGTGAGAGAAAATTGTGTCCAAATGAAGAAGATGAAGATGGTGGATAGATAAACTAGGCTAGGATATTTTGGGATGAAAATTTTGACTAGAATTCTTGGTCTTAGAAATGATGAGACAAAGACTTATGGGTCCCACTAATAATTCATCTCTTTTCCCATATCCACCCGTATTTCACTTTTCCGAACACTTTGGGCGAATCGTGAAATACACATGTTCGGGATGAGGCGACGTCCAAAATATTATTATTGAAACCCCCGAAAGTCCGACATCTAATTTAGAAGTTAAATTCGCCATCAATCTCGATCAATTGAAATTTCAAGCGTATCTCAAACTAACGGGCGGCTTTTAGGAGTTACGCGTATCGACCCGTGATTTATATCACGTTTAAGAATTTCTCGAGCCATGGTGACTTTGGTTGTCATTCAATTGCGAGGGTCAATCACTAGTCCCGATGGACACGATTGTTAGAAAATAATTTAGGGACGTTCGGAACCTATACGAGATCAAACGGAATCACCCGTGATCCAAGCGTAGGGTATTGTCCAAATTGTTCCTTAATCATTTTAGGATTGGCCTATTTTGGTCTAGAATATTCCCTCGACAATTTTCATGGCCAAAGAGTCAATCCAGGATCAAGTTCTTAGGTCTACGTACTCGATTTTCCCAGCTAGCCATTCCCATTTGGTTAGTCCGCTCGAGAGGGATCAACTCCGAGTGAGATTAGACTAAAATACATCAATGAGATATTTCATTCATTCATAGCTTCGAAAGTGGGTCGAAATTCGGGATGTCACATGCAATGCCCCTCCGAAAACGTCCGTGAATGTTAAAAAAAAAAACACCAAAAATAAAAGAGATGCCCTTTTTCTTTCCTGTCTGTTGTGCCTCGAAACCCCTCCGCCAAAAGGGAAAATGAGAGCACCAAAAGTGCTCAAACAGATTTCGTTCTCGGAGTAACCCCTCCTCAACTTCCTTAGATTCGTGTTAATCAAGAATCACTTGTTCCACAATAATTGCTCAATTTAGGAAAAATTCCTTCGAGGGGTCTTTGTCTCAAGGTTGTAATGTGGGTTTTCATGCTACAAGTCAAGAGTCAAAGTTTCTGCCATTTGATGAGGACAACGCTCAAATCATCCTAGATAAAACTGGTCTTGCCGAAAATTGTTGATGTTGGCCAGGCTTAGTTCTTTTGAAACGGGATCTTCCTCTAAAGATCAAAGTAGACTCAAAGACTCACATACCGGAGTTAAGATGGGTGATCATCTATCATATTAACCAATGGATATCACTATTCGGTGATTTTTAATCGTTTCAATTGATAGACAGCCCGGGACGGGGGGAAAAATACGAGGTACTTTATTGCTAGAGAGGATGATTCTTGTCAAGGATCGAAAGGCTCAAAACTCCCGCGCACCAGGTTAAAACCATGATTCTTCGAAATTGTTCCTGTCATTTTCATTTGCTTTTGTTTCCTCCATTTGGGATTCAGCGAAATCCCGCAATTATGTAGAGTTCCTTAATCAGAAACACCTTTTTTCTATGGAAGAAATAAGCTAGGTTTTAGGTTCCTAGTAGGGAACCAAGGCTCAAAACACACGCCCACAAAATGTTGATCTCCGACCCAAAAAAAAAATGTCGATCGATATTTGGTTCTACCAAACTTTTTCCTTGATTCGAGTAATACTTGTTGCGATAATTCTTTACACATAATCAATGTTTGCGTTGGATAAAATGATAAACAAGACAAGTGCAACAAAGTAAAGATGGAGAGACACAAATTTACGTGGTTCGACAGGTTGGCCTGTCTACATCCACGGGGCAAGCACACGGAACTCTCTTTGATGACCAGGAAAAATTACAACGCATACCTCTCTAAGTGACAAACACCAAACAGTGGATCGTACTCTCAATAGCGGACCTTTCTACAGTACAACTCTCACAACCCGGAGATATTGCACACCCAAGATTCCCTTCACAAGAGATCTGAGACCCCCAAACACCATTGACACAAAACGCAGACGGAATACGGAGGAAAACCCCAAACTAAAAAATTATGCCTGTTTCCCTCTTCTCTCTCTCCTAAACGTGGGGTGGTTACACACACAAAAGTAGTGGAAAGGTGTCATGGGCAGTTAGCCCCATTTTTCTGTTGTTACATTCTCCCACTTGAAGACTATTCTCGAATAGGCTTCATAGCTCCGATTTGCCCAATTATCACCAATCAATTGGTAACTGCAAGCCCAAGAGAAGTTCTGCACCATATAAACTTCTCTCTCGCAATGGGCTTCGTCCACACATTTGCTACGTTGTCGTTGGTGTGAATCTTCTGCAAAGAGATGACTCCATCTTCCACTACATCACGAATAAAATGGTACTTGACATCAATGTGTTTAAGTCGAGAGTGAAACATTGGATTAACAGCCAAATGTAATGCACTCCGACTATCACTATGAATAGTGATTACTTTCTGTTTGATTCTTAGCTTATCAAGCAATCTCTTTAACCACTTGATGCTCGGACATTGTTTTCTTTGACACGATGGCATGTCTAATTGTGCTGCTGAATAATGATTTACTGGCAAAATAGGCCAATCCGAAACTCATAGCTGAGTTATTTATGAATTTTGCAAAACCTATGTGCGGTGCCTATCAGAACTTTTCGAATAGAAAGCTAAGAGTGCTATTCTTGCGTTTCATCGAACTTTCGAAGGCGGTGCCTCTCAGGACTTTAACTGAGCTATTAATCGGATGTCTTGGTTGATTCTCGTTAACATTCTAGTTTTGTTATGTGATGAGGACGGTGACCTGGGAAGAGAAATGGCCGTCCGCAAGGAAAATTTGACTGCCGAGTCTACCAGTAAAGTTTCATTGGCTACTGATCAGAGAGAAAATGCTCTGAAGGACTTGGCGCGGAGAAGAAACAATCTTGGAGGAGAGCATACGAAGTTCAGGATGGCGTTGGTCGGACCGCAGAACTTGTTAGCTTCTTTACAGCGAGAATTCAGATTGAAGGTATAGAGAAGATGAGATGGCTGTACCATTTCAGTGCCCGAACCTCTTGGGGACTTGTGATCATGAGTCGATGCTTACGGAATGTGCGGTGTTTGGCTGTCCATTGTGCTGCAGCTCCCGGATCATATCCGGAATTTGCAATTTTAGTCGAATTATCTCCTGAACTTGTATCTTTAAGGGGTTCTTAACATGATGAGAAGAGAATAAGCTAATTGCAGTATCAATCTTAAGATGATTGATGAGGCAGGTCATAGACTCATCTTTCAGCTTTTGAGGACGCATAGTTACATGTGCTTCAATCATAGGAAACTCTTGTTTCTTTTGTGTGGAATAGGCACGCAGACAGAAAATCACATGACAAATGATTCATATAAACTTAAGTTGTCCTGCGTCTCCAAACAGTGTTTCTTCTTTGGTAGTCACGTCTTGAGAAATTCGTTGACCAACAGTTTTGGCTTACTTGTCATACCGCGTCACCCCATGCTAGGGTAAAAACTACAAAAAAAGTACCTATTGGAATTGTGTCAATCAATTCTAAAACTTTTGCTCAATCTTGACGCTTTTGATTTATGTCAATTCGGTCATTTCACTCAATTTTGGCCACAAATAGCCGACGTGGTGCGCCCGGACACTTGTCGTGACAAATTTTTAATAGTATTTTCTTCTAATGTTTTAATTAATTAATTAATTATTTTTTATTTTTTTATTTCTCTATTTCTTATTCCTCTTCCAGCTGGCCGCAGAGCTCGGCAATCGGCCAAACGCGAGGCTCTGGCTTCGTCGGGAGCGAGCTCGCGGGGCTCAGTGGCCAGCTAGAGGAAGAAGAAGAGAGAGAGAGAGAGATTTTTATTTTCTTATCTTGTTATTTATTTCATCTAGAAATAAAAACTATCTAAACTTCAAATTGCCCTAAAAACTTTAAAGTGCAACTTCCTAAGACATATGGACACCGACTCTGATGAGACTCAACTATATGTCATCCTAAGAATCTAACTACCCTGTTGATCCAGAATGCACGAGCTCCTTCCTCCTCCCATGAATCTGCCACCATTCCATCTTTGTTTTCCATTAAGTTCACCGACAAAAGCGCCAGTTGGCCCAGAGTGTGCAGCTCCAGCAAATTGGCGGGCACTATTATTCTCGGCCATCACAATAATTCATTCTTACCCACAAAACACATACTTCTTCACCTCAATCTACTCCTAATGAACGCGCCAGCAGCAATCAACATTTACTTTTAATTCAGTACATTGACACTTTCAGCTAACTTCGCGGAATCGAGATTATTACATAAAGCATTGAAAATCGTGTCAAGGCCGAGGCCACGGTAATGACTCAAATGTTCATATCAATTAGATTTATGCAACCTACACAGCCAGTACAGTGAATCATTCAAGCGGACAAGATGAACTCAGTCAGATTCGAAGCTATATTCATGCTGATCCGGTTCAGGCATTTCATCAAACACGGGGTGATCAATTCAGACAAGAGATCAAACTGCAACATTGAAGCATCTATTCCAATCAAAGATATCAGAACATCATCAAAATGAGTTCAGATCATCAGCAAATCATTAATCAGAGATGATTTCACATAAGTCTTAATTATACTTCTCCGCTCTTTTTTTTTGCCTCCAAGAATAGCTGAGAGCAGAGCATATGAAGGTCAAGTGCGATCGCCGGTCACAAACTGTGATTGGACAAGAAATAGGAAGTCATGGATGCGTAGCCAGTGACGAGGCCAGCAAAGGAGCTTCGAACGGACCCTGAGTGCTTCGGAATTATCAGCCAAAAAACAGAACGAATTGATCGGTGGGGCGCGACTCACCGGCGAAGGAGCTTCGAACAGACCCTGAGTGCTTCTGTCACGAGCTGTGATTGGTGGGGCGCGACTTTGAAATGGTGAACTGGCGATGTCACGTTGGTTGCTCGGACCGGCATCAGAAAATTAGTCAGCAACTCCAGTGAATGGTTCCAGCTTGTTCTGTGCGGATGGTTCTTGGTTCTGCAAATATGCAACTCCGGTGGCAAGTGACGGAAAGCAAGTGACGGTAAATCCTCATGATTGGAGATCTTGATGAAGATGGTGGAGAAGCTTCTGGAACTTGTGGATTGAGAGACGGTTTCTTACTCTGCTCTATGTGAATTGCCACACAGAGCAGAGTAAGAAATCTGTTACTGATCCTGCTTTCAAAACTTGCATTCTTACACGTGACATGAGCTGTTTTCAAAACCTTATAGGCTTCTAAAACACGTACACGTCCGAGGAGAGCGTGACTCCTGAAAAAAATCACAAGCAATATCGAGAAAAATTCGAGGAAGGAGTAACCTGTTAAAATTAGAAACATATTCGAATCCAAGAGAGGATACACTAATATAGGTACATTGTATAAGTTGCGGTTGAAGTACGAAAAAGAATCTACATCAAGATGAGAAGTTTAGCACCCGTCGCATATTCAGACAAATGGGAGGCAATGCAACACATAATAGAATAGTTTAGCACCAGTCGCATCCATTCTCTAATAAACAAAGAAGATTCAAAGATCGATATCTGACCCGTAACACTTTTTTTTTTTTTTTTGCAGGCATTGAGATCCCGAAAAATGGACAAATTCCTATTTCCTCTTGACACCTATCGTTATCATAATGATAAACAGCCAAAAGAAATAAAAAAGAAAAAGAGACGTACGAAATCAAAGTGCAAATCTTCTTCAAGAGCGATAATAAAAGCTCTGGCCAAGATGTAGTTAGAATTAGATGGATTTCCTAAAACTGCAAGCCAAGAAGTTTCTTATGGAGTCAGATCGAATTTTAATGTATGCATCTCCCAAAACTGACGAATATTGTTTGCTGTTTCTTTGTACTACGTCATATGTTTCATACCAACATTTGAGCCAAAGTTACCATCCAAAATAAACTTAGCAAAATATTCCAATTTATTTACCACCGTAAGTAAAACTTTGTTATAGGAACGCGTCTCGTAGGAAAATGTTTACAACCTATGTTAATAAGTCATCGATTCTTTTAGTGTATATTCACCCAAACTCCTACATATCACCAATCTTATCTCAATATTGGGCAGTTTAAGGAAACGCTTATATATTAAAATGGATCAAGAAAATGACTAACTAAACTATTGTTCGTGATAGAGCGACCACAATGGCATTCAGTAGAAGAAAACCCATTTCCATCTCGCCCATTACATACATACAGAGGTAGACCTTTGTGTCAAGAACGTCGATTTTCCCTAAAAATGTTCCCTTCACGGAAACATTAAACATTGATAATTATGCCAATAAAAATTGGTAAGTCAGTACAAAAATTGTTGATATAGAGGTGAGACTAAGCAGACAGGGGGAGAATTAGGCCATCGTTGCCGCATCCATCGAGAGAGAAAAAGGGGACATAGAAATAAAGAAAGGAGAAGGTTCTAACTCACCTTATAACGCTTGTAAGATTGGACGGTGCCTACGAAATATGTCTTACATCTGCGGTGGGGGATGTGAGTGATTCTGATGTGGCAATCATTTGGCAATTTGGTAGTTGATACATCAATCAACCTTTCCAATGATGGGCAGTCATGAATGCGCAAGTCATTCAAAGCCTCTAACTCGTCAAGGCCCTCAACAACCTGTAGACCATCGCAGACCCGGATGCGCAAAATCTCGAGCTTCTTCAAGTTTGATAAACCCCGAACACTTTGCAAAGAACGACAACCCCATGCCCAAAATTCTTTCCACAATTCCGATGTACCGAGTACTTGAATTTGGAGTATATTTGGGCAATGACTAAGAATGAACCTTCTCAACTTACATAAAACCCCGGACGGAAGAATTAGTCTCCCTTCCTCCATAATCAACTCATTAGCGTACTCTGCTTCACCCGCGTACCCTAACCTTCCCAAGGACTTGCACCTCCGGGATAGAAAATCCCTCCAATGATTCAAACGCCCGACTAATTGGATCTCAACAAGCTTTGGGCAATATGATACTTGACGGTTTTGAGCTTGTCAAGTTTGATAGCACCAGTCTCTCCAGGGTATCACAATCACCGCCTTGGTAATCAACTCGTTAAATTGTGAAGTTGAAGCCCACCGAGTTGAATTTCTTGCACTTGAAACGATGTGAGCTCTAGACTTGACAACTTTTCTAATCCTGGATAAGAGTGACACGGCTGAATTGAACTTATCCGGTCGTAACTTTAACGGAGACGATGGAAGCCGCACCGGTGTTCGCAAGTCCAAACCAATCAAATGAAGTTCCTTTAATCGAGAAAGGGAAGCCAACTCGGTGGGAGCAGGGACATTGAGAAGTTCCAATTTCAACTCCTTCGGTTTGGATAACTTCCCCATTCCCCCTAAATCCCCGGTGTGAATTTTACCTCCCTGTTGCCAACGAGAGCCATCATAAAGATCCAACGGAACCAAATTAGTCGATTCAAGAGGTCCGGGACTACCCGCAATGATTTAGATAACACTCGTAGATTGGTTAAACTTGTGGGCAGCGTCGGCGGCTCTTGAATCTCATCACAATATAGTAACTCAAGCGTTTGCGGGCAAGGAAGCATACTAACTGTCTCTGGAACTTCACCGATGTGAGTCGATTGCAAGCGCAGGACTCTTAGAAAGGGCAAATTTCCGATTGCCGGAGGAAGTCGACCTTTCAAATTAGGACCGTAGATTCGAAGTTCTTCCGCATTCTCAAGCATTATAGTGCTAGGTAACTCCCAAGAATTTGCGGAATGTACTCCAAGTATCGCCGTTGTCAAAGTGCAACTCACATAATGATTTCAACTTCCATATGGAATCGGTAGTTTCTTCACTTTGGACACTCCTTGACCGAGAAGTGCTTTAGATTCACTAGGTTCCCGATTTCTTCGGGCAAATCTTCAAGAGAACGGCAAGCTCTAATCTTCGAGTCAATCAAAAACTTCAACATCCCAATAGAGCCATCAAGTTTCCTTAAATTGGAACATTCTTCGAAATTAAGCCTCTCTAAATTTGGGCATCCGGAGAAGTTCGGCGTTCTGTTTATGCCATGACACCCTTCAAGAGAAAGAACTTTCAATTTTCTTGCCCTCTGTCAAAATAAATACAATATTCAATGGATGAACTGTCGGATATTTCATTCAAAGAAAATAGAATAGTAAGAGGCAAACTACGCACCTTGATTAAGCTCTGTAGTTTCGAATAATCTATGAAGGCATTGTCCGAAAATTCAAGAACCACCACATTATTTAAGCGCATATTGGTTGGCTTAAAAAACAACCGACGGGGAGGAGTACTCCAAAAAATCCAGCTTAAATTGGTAAAGCTCTTTGCTAAGCTACCACGGAAGGTTCCCCCACTCAATTTAAGGTACCGTAGATGTTGAAACCTTCCTATCTCCACACTTGTGATAGTCTTAGTATCACTTTTGCGTAAGGCGAGAGCCAATGCTTGGACGTTCGTCTTCATCTGCAAATGAGAGCAATAAATGAGGGATATTCAGTATTTTGTTTTAGAGGAAAATGGTAACAATAGGAAAAGGAAAAAAGAGACAACAGTATCCTAGTGCAGCATAGAGAATTTTTTGGTAAGAGAAACTATTAGTTTTCTCTTAGGTACGTTACCTCCTTTGTTCTCGGTGCTTCGAGGACCTCCTTGTCAATCCATATCCTACTCCGCTCTTCAGGATTTATTGGATTTTCACGATAAACAATTTCTCTTCCAAGATCTCTAAGTTGATCGTGCATCCAAAATGTATTTTTCACAATCTTTACCAATGACATGCTAATGAGGACATCAACTCCAAAGATCTGGGAAAAAATCACAATCTTTCCACATGTAAATTGCATGTGTCGTATGCTCACCAATGAAAAAGCATGCAATATCGAGGAAAATTTGTTGTTGTTGGTAACTTAAGGCATCATAGCCGATCTTCAACTTTTCAAAAACATCATCGTGAGGTGCTTTGCTTAACTTCTCCAACGTCTCTTTCCATATTTGTTGCCTTTTATCAAAGAGGAACGAACCAATTACTTCAACAGCCAACGGAAGTCTCCCTGTAGCAGCTACGATTTTTCTTGAAAGATCCTTGTAATCATCTCGACGGGGAGTCACTATTAAATGCATGCCTACCGAGAAGCTCGATTGCATGATCACTACTCATCACCTCCATTTCATATTCTGAGATTTGGTAGTATGGTCTATTGATTCGCAAAACATCTTTATTTCTAGTTGTAATCAATATTCTAGATCCCGCATTCAAGGTACTCCTTCCAACTACTTTCTCTACTTGCTCGAAGTTAGCAACATCATCAACCGCAATGAGGACTTTTTTATTGCTAAGTACCTCTTCTATCCTCTTTGTTCCATAATCAATTTCGTCAATGCTTCTTGTTTCCGTAGGATGACCGATTTGGGATAATAACTTCTTTTGTAACTCAATTAAGCCATCGGTTCTTAATGACTTCGCCCGAACATCTTCTATGAAACAACAATACTTTCCAAAATTAGAAGAGAGCTGGTTAAATACGACTTTGGCGAGAGTCGTTTTACCGATACCCCCCATGCCATGAATTCCAATGAGCCGCACACCGTCGAGCCGACGTCTAACAATTCGGTGAGTGCTGCAACTCGATCATCAATTCCAACTAAATGTTCAGTCACAAATCTATGTTTTGTCTTCAGCTTTTCCACAACCCTCTCGACGATCAATTTAATCACATCACCGTAGCTGCCACAATGGAAAACCATTTTAACGAGGGGAAAAAAATGATGTTATTCAAGCACCAGATAAGCTACAAAATATTTGGACAACTAATGGGACCTTTAATCTGGAAGTGATCTTCCAAGAGTGCATATTGGACAGTGTGCAATTCAACAATGGGTGCACCATGTCATAACTCGGAGTATGACTTGATTCCAACATGAGATTAGCAATCTTGGAATAACGTTGATAACGTTTGCGAAAAATAGATGTATGAGTATTTATGCAGTTGGAATTGATATTTCAGGATTTATGCTAGACCGACAATTACATAAGTTGGACATGGTGTATTCAAGAGGAGAAATGTTTAACGTATTGCAAGGTTAAATAATTAGATGGGAATGTACATGTCATTTCATTATCCCATTGTTTTTCCTCCCACTGTCCACAATCTAATGTTATTTTAGCTACCTAGCCATTGTATCATCATTCACCCATTACACAGGATGACCTTGCTAAGCAGTTTCTCATTTTTTTTTCTACTAATGTAGCATAGTTTTTCTTTAATTTGGTAATACTATAGTAGCATCGCTATTATACCATACTGGAATTCTTTATAACTATGATCCAGTGTTAAAAGGAAAATTAGGGAAACAATCTGGAAAGCAATTGGCTTACCCTTTGTACTTCTTCACTTCCCACCCTTTTATAGCATCAACCTCCATGAGAACCTCTCTCCATGCATCTACTTGCTCGTTGCTCAACTTCTTCTCTTCTTTCAAATTGAGTATCGCATCACGATACAACGGGGTTTTCAGCTTAACATCGTCGGGTTCCACGTCGAAGAAAATGGGTAAGATCTCTTTTTTACCTTCCGATTTGGAAGTATTTGTCATGATCTGCGCGAGCTCGCGGAGGCACCATTGGCTCGACGCATAGGTTCGAGAGAAGACGGGTATGTAGATCCTGGAGTTGTCGATCACTCGCTGAAGCGATCCATCGATCCTTTCACCGACACGGAGCTCTTCATCATCTCGAAAGACCCGTATTCCAGTGTCAGTCAAGTATGGAAGAGGAAGTCGGTGAATCCGACACGAGTGTCGGGTCCTCTGAAGCTTAGGAAAACTTGGTACTCGCTTCCCGACGACGTACTTGCATCTGAGCTCCCCATAGCATAAATCTGTGCTGCTTAGCGGATCTCTCTCTCTCCCTCTATGTGTGTGTGTGTGTGTGGGTGTCTGGGGTGCGCTTGAAGATGGAATGTGATCCTCCGTTAGGCCTTGGCCATTTACTGAGACCGACCCGATGTCTTCAATGGAGAATGTGGCCGTGTCAACGTCAACATGTTCTTTAATTCACTGGTCCTGTGAATTGAGGAATGAAACATTGGTCCCCCTTTTGCATAGAACAAGTCATTTCATCATAATGCAGCGAGATTTTAGGATCTCAAGTGGAGCCCCCGACCAACTTTCATAAAGTCACAATTGATTATATTCCCTCCCCACTCACTTTGATAAAGTTGGAAGAATTTCGTCATTTTCTCAACATAAATTGAAAACCGCGGTTGATCCCCCCAACTTCTTCAGGAACGAGCAGAGCATCCCTACTCTGCCAAACTAAGGAGGCAATCTTTCTTCCTTTCTTAACGAATGATTTAATTAGACGTTCCAATAAGAGAAATCCGCTACAGTCTGCAATCACTCCTTGTACCGAAATTACTTTACACTACAGAATTATCACTCTGCATCGACCGACGTCAGCGTGCTGTTCCTCGTCCTTTTGGTGGGAGACAGGTGCTTGTGAAAATGCTAGGCAAAGTCACACAAGTTTAGTGGGGTAGACCAATATAGAAAAGTCACCTGACATTTGCGGGCGACGACCGAGACAAATTGGAGTGGCTTAAATTCCACAAATTGACGACCCAGGACACGGCTTGCGTCGGTCCTGGCCAGCTGAAGAATTTTCTTTCCTATGGATAAGTCTTGCACGCATCCGAACATATCGTGGCTGCTGATCCCTACGCATGCTCGCCCGTATGATTGACGATCATGATAGACCCGATGATGGAAGACTCAAGTCTAAGACAAATGCGATAAAGAAGTGCCCGATCAAAAACAGAAGGTGGACTCAAATCTAGATAAATGGGAGGGTTTGGAAAACCCAAACCACGAGATGCTCCAATTGAATCCGCTTGGGAAGGTCCATACTTCCGTTCCCATTGGTGGGTGGCTTAAAAGCCCAATCCAACCTAGGAGTGTGCAACCGAATTGGTTTATCCAAAAACTGGACCGGACCACCAAAACATAGGTTCGGGAACCGGTTCCCTGTTCAAACCGGTTCGAAACCAATTGGAACCAGATTGTTTCTCGGATCCAAGTGAAGACCCACTAGGGAATTGGACCGATTTTGGAACCGATTTTTAGCTACTATTAAAAAAAATAGTAATCGCGCTCACCTCACCTCCTCTGTTTTTTATGGATTATAATTTCGATTGCTTATATTAAGTATAGCTGGACTGCCACATGGTTTTCAAACTTTGATTAGTATGAAATGCAATAGAATTAAAGGTAATAAAATTAAGAAAAACAAATAGGTATAGTTGGACCGCCACATGATTTTAGTACTGTGGTTAGTATAAACCGAAATCGAATTAAAGGTAATAAAATTAATAAAAACACGAACGGAAATTAAGGAATTGAAAGGAAAATCAATATTTGAGTAGCCATGTTTTTTTTTCATTTTTCGAAAAAAATGACTACGTGTACGGTCACTTATTCATCATGTGAATAAAAATTTAAAGGATATAAGTCCTGAGGAGTAATGAACTGGTCCCAATTTTGCACAGGGTGAGCTGTTTCTTTTCTCCCATTTAAAGTTCCAGCAGAATTGATTATATTCCCTTCCCACTCTCCTAGAAAATGAATAATTTGGTCATTTTCTTCCTTTTTCTTCCTTTTTAATCCTCTCAAGCTATCCACTTCCGATGACCGGGATTGTTAGATAATTGTTACGAGAAAATTGAAACGTTAAGTTAATAATTGTACTTTTTTTTTATCATAAGCGATATTTTAATGGGAATGGTACTTTTTTTTTTGGGCTTATTTTAAGTCATTTACTTAAGTGCACACTTAGCATTAGCCTAGCAATCTTATTCATATGATGATTAACAGAAAAAAAAAAAAAAAACCTACGGCTAAGAGCCCCGTATAGCAACCATTCCGATTCGGAAAAGTGATTCCGATTAAAATGACTTTTTCGATTATGTTCCCTTAATGAGTTCTAGAGAATCGGAATGCGTTTGGTAATCGCATAAAATTTTTGTCCTTGAAACAAAAATGTGTTTGGTAAATGCACATAAGTTTGTTCCCGAGAACAATTGTTCTTCCCAATTTTTGTCATTTAAGTCAAATAATTAAGTAGTTACTTTGTGAAATTTCATCCTATATTTCGAATTATTCGAAGATTAATTCATATTGATTCTCCTATATAATATATTGCATATTGAAATGTAAAAATAAATATCAAGAATCATAACAACTCATTTTCACCATTTATTGTGAGGTTTTATCCAACTCTTTTGAGCGAGCGAGATAATCAACACGGGCGACATACTCGTTTCTACAAGAAAAATGCACGACACTATCCTACATTAGTGTGTGCTTTTGGTTCAAGGAAATAAAATCTTAGTCTTAATGCATCCAAAACTTAAGAACGAGAGCTTGCTAAATGTTCACGCTTGGTTATTTTGTTTTTTTCTAGAATTTTCTAAAACTAGACTAAGTCTAAAGTTCATAAAACCTATGCAAATCATAACCAATGAAATCAAGTGCACAATCAAGGAATCATGACATTGATGAATCGCATCATAGAACCCTAATGAAGACCTAAAGGCTTAGAAAAATGTGGTTCGGGGTTTAATTTCAAAGGTGTTTTCGATTTTTCTAAAAAAAAGAACAAAATCTATGAAATCTAGGAAATTTATGCCCATATTTATGAAAGTAATGTTAAACTAGCCTAATCTAAGCTTCCTCTATTTTTAGAAATTTTCTAAAATTTTTGTGATTTTTTAGAGATTTTCCATTTTTTTCGATTTTTTATTTTATTTTTATTATCTTATTTTTAAAAAAAAATAAGACCTCATTGTTTTGTATTGGGTTGAAGGAAAAGTGACTTCATTCTGTTTTGAGATTCTCAAAAGTGATTCTTTTTTCTAAACCAACTTTTTTTTGTTCTTATTTTTGCTTTAAAATTGATTCGATTTTCAAAACCGATTCGGGAATGAGTCGGAATCGGAATCATTTACATTATCAAACAGGGTTTCTCATCTTTTTATGTTCGAAAAATGAAGAACTAAAATGGTTATCATGCAGGCCCTAAATGGCTATCCTGATGCAGCTTGGTATGTGCAACACTCACCCAATATTTGCTCCTCTAAGATCATAAGGCAGGGAGAAAAATCTCAGGCTAAATGGCCGACAAAAGTAAAGCGAAAAAGTGAAGTTGTTCAAAAACTCCCACGAACTTTGATGTCCTTGTTTACTCTCTTGATGCCTGGCTTTGGCTGTATTTTGCAGCCTCTTTATCAAAGACCTTTGGATCTCTAAAAGACTTTGAGCAAAAATCATACACTTTTGACAATTTATTTTTTTTGGAGATCTTTGAGAAAATTTATTGTAATTTCAAAGTCATCTAAAATTTCTTAGACCAAGGCAGGTCCAGACTATCCGTGGGCTTTAATGTTTCCGGAATGCTAAATATATATATTTTTTCTTTTAACTTTGTCCTCGCTGAACTTTCATAATTTCGAAAATGTCTTCACCTTGTGCGAATAGAGGAAACACATAGCTTAAGTCGTGGATGTGGACACATATGAGAATAGCAATGACGACGATTACGTAGCGATTAATATAGATAAAGACAATTGGAGACTGAGGTTTTTCTAGAGAAATTTATATGGTTTTCCTCTCGTTTGCCTTGAATCTTCCTTGTCATGACTCTCTGTGTATCTCCTCCTTCGTGAACTCAGTCAATGCCCCGTCGAAAACGTCAGTGAATGTTAAAAAAAAAAAACTCCAAAAATAAAAAGAGAGGCCCCTCCCCTTTTTTTTTTTTTTCTGTCTGTTGTGCCTCGAACCCCCTCCGCCAAAAGGGATAATGAGAGCACCGAAAGTGCTCAAACCGATTTCATGCTACAAGTCAAGAGTCAAAGTTTCTGCCATTTATTGAGGACAAATCTAAAATCATCCTAGATAAAACTGGTCTTGCCGAAAATTGTTGATGTTCGCCAGGCTTAGTTCTTTTGAAACGGGGATCTTCCTCTAAAGATCAAAGTAGACTCAAAGACTCACATACCGGAGTTAAGATGGGTGATCATCTATCATATTAACCAATGGATATCAGTATTCGGTGATTTTTAATCGTTTCAATTGGCAGACAGCCCCGGGCCGGGGGAAAAAATATGAGGTACTTTATTGCTAGAGAGGATGATTCTTTTCATTTGCTTTTGTTTCCTCCATTTGGGATTCAGCGAAATCCCTCAATTATGTAGAGTTCCTTAATCAGAAACACCTTTTTTCTATGGAAGAAATAAGCTAGGTTTTAGGTTCCTAGTAGGGAATCAAGGCTCAAAACACACGCCCACAAAATGTTGATCTCCGACCAAAAAAAAATGCCGATCAATATTTGGTTCGACCAAACTTTTTTCCTTGATTCGAGTAATACTTGTTGCGATAATTCTTCACACGTAATCAATGCTTGATTTGGATAAAACGATAAACAAGACAAGCGCAACAAAGTAAAGATGGAGAGACATAGATTTACGTGGTTCGACAAGTTGGCCTGTCTACGTCCACGGGGCAATCACACGGAACTCCCTTTGATGACCAGGAAAATTACAACGCACACCTATTTACGTGACAAACACCAAACAGTGGGTCATACTCTCAACAGCGGACCTTTCTACACTACAACTCTCACAACCCGCAGATATTGCACACCCAAGATTCCCTTCACAAGAGATCTCGAGACCCCCAAACACCATTGACACAAAACGCAGAGAGGAATACGGAGGAAAACCCCAAACTAAAAACTTACGCCTGTTTCCCTCTTCTCTCTCTCCTAAACGTGGGGTGGTTACATACACAAAAGTAGTGGAAGGGTGTCATGGGCGGTTAGCCCCATTTTTCTGTTGTTACATTCTCCCACTTGAAGACTATTCTCGAATAGGCTTCATAGCTCCGATTTGCCCAATTGTCACCAATCAACTGGTAATCGCAAGCCCAAGAGAAGTTCTCGCACCATATAAACTTCTCTCTCGCAATGGGCTTCGTCAACACATCCGCTACGTTGTCGTTGGTGTGAATCTTCCGCAAAGAGATGACTCCATCTTCCACTACATCACAAATAAAATGGTACTTGACATCAATGTGTTTCGAGACGAGTGAAACATTGGATTAACACCAAATGTAATGCACTCGACTATCACAATGAATACCGATCACTTTCTCGTTTGATTCTTAGCTCATCAAGCAATCTCTTTAACCAAATGCCTTCCTTGCATGCATCTGTTGCTGCAATATACTCCGCTTCAGTAGTAGATAACGCAACCACGCATCGTAATATGGACATCCAACTAATTGCTCCATTGGCTAAAGAGAAACAAGTACCCAAGTAGTAGATCTCCGTCTATCACGATCTCCGCATAATCTGCATCCACATTTCCAACCAATTGTAGATTTTGGCTACCATAATGAATAGTCATGTCGAGGTACCCTTCAAGTACCAAAGGATCCATTTCACCACGCAGTCCAATGATCTCGACCCGGATTTACCATGTACTTGCCGATTGCTCCCATTGCTTGTGCAATGTCTAGTGCAGTGCGAGACCATACCAAACATAAGACTCCCTACCGCCGATGCATATGGTACTCGAGCCATCTCTGTCTTCTCTGCTTACGTGCTAGGATTTTGTTCGGAAGACAATTTACAACCAATAGGAAGTGGGGTATTAACTGGTTTGGCATTCTACATATTGAAGCGACGTTAACCTTTTCAACATAGCTCTTTTGAGTTATCCGAGATCTTCCTATTTTCACAATCTTTGAGTACGGTCATCCCAATAATTCGGTTTACAGCTCCCGGATCTTTCATATCGAATTCCCTAGCCAAACGAGCTTTGAGGTCTCGCAATACCTTCTTTCGAAGTACTGTAACTAATATGTCATCGACATATAGCAGCAAGATTATAAAGCCACAATTACCATGATTGCAAACATAGGCACAATAATCTGTTTCACATCTTTTGAACCCCAAACTCACAATGAAAGAATCAAATCGCTTGTACCAAGCATCTCGGCGCCCGCTTCAAGCTATAAAGCGACTGTTCGGCCGACAAACCAAACCCTTCTTGTTTTCTTCAATAAAGCCTTCGGGTTGAGTCATGTAAATTTCCTCATCAAGATTTCCATGCAAAAAAGCTGTTTTAACTTCCAAATGCTCAAGCTCTAAATCAAGCACAGTGCGACACTCAACACAATACGAATAGTAGTTAGACGAACAACTAGAGAAAATATTTCATTGAAATCAATACCTGATTTACGAGCATAGCTTTTCATCACTAAACGAGATTTGTATCGTTCAATATTCCCGTTAGTGTCTCTTTTCAGCTTGTAAACCCACTTGCAACCGATAGCCTTTCGTCCTTCGGGTATCTTGACAAGATCCTAGGTTTTGTTTTTGTGTAGGGACTCCATTTCCTCCTCCATAGATGCCCTCCATTGAGGAGCATCGCTGGAATCACAAGCTTCCCGATATGTACAAGGCTCCCCCTCTTCAGTGATGCAAGCATAAGTCGTCACATAATCATTTAGCCAACCGGAGGTCTAGTAGTCCTCCTAGGAGGTCCTTGGTCACACTAAGTTTCAATACTAGTTTTGTCTATATGCTCTCTATTAGTTTCATCTCTAGTAGCTTTATCTCGTATCGGTCAAATGTTCGTGAGATTGATTTTGAACTTCACTTGATGATTCAAGTTCAAATGTCTGCGGCTGCTCAGCATTTGGCATTTCTTTGTCTTTTCGCAATGATCTTCGTTGAAGACGACATCTAGGCTAATAACGACTTTGCGGGTAGTAGGATCCCACAATCTGTACCCCTTTACACCTTTCGC
The DNA here is from genome assembly GCA_021437795.1 of Rhodamnia rubescens. Classification (NCBI taxonomy): domain Eukaryota; kingdom Viridiplantae; phylum Streptophyta; class Magnoliopsida; order Myrtales; family Myrtaceae; genus Rhodamnia; species Rhodamnia rubescens. The sequence goes on from JAILYA010000040.1 coordinate 2,670,543, forward strand.
ATAGCCAAGAAAAATACACTTTTCGGGTCTTGCTTCAAGCTTAGTCCTTTGCTCTTTAGGAACCCACATATAAGTATTACAACCAAAAGTACGGAGGAAAGAATAGTCAACTGGTTTTCCAAACCATACCTCTTCTAGAATCTGTCCATTAAGAGCCGCATTGTTGGGGAACGATTTACTATGTAACACGCCGTACATACAACTTCAGCCCAAAAACTTTGATTCATACCAAGACACTCAACATGCTTCGAGCACGATCCATTAGCATACGATTCATACGCTCAGCCACTCCATTTTGTTGTGGAGTTTCGGGAACCGTGAAGTGTCTTTTAATGCCATGCTCACTACAAAAATATAAGAATTCTTGTGACATATATTCTCCTCCATTATCGGTTCTCAAACACTTTATTTTTGTTCCCTTTTGATTTTCCACCAATGCTTTAAACTTCTTAAAGCAAAAGCATCACTTTTCTTTTTAAGGATGTAAACCCAAACTTTTCGGAAAGATCGTCAATAAATAAAATAAAATATTTGGCACCACCCAAAGACTCATCAGGAGACTCCCAAGTATCAAAATGTATCAAGTCTAAAATATTCTGACTTCTTGCTTTCGAACGACGAAAAGGAGTTCTATGAAACTTTCCGAATAGGCAATCTTCACAAAAGTCTAAATTAATAGTCTTTAAACCAGGAAAAAGACCACGATCAAGAAGCACCTTTAGTCCCCGCATGCTCATGTGTCCCAAACGCTTGTGCCGGATAGTTGCCGACTGGTCACGGCATTGGCGACTATGGCTTCACCGACTACGATTTCTCTAATGAGCCTATATAAACCGCCTACCAATTCTCCTTTCGCCACGATAAGTGCTCCTTTAACAATCTTAAATTGTCTCTTTTCCGGAGTAATCTTATAGCCATTTTCATCAAACTTTCCCAACGACAGTAGACTTTTCCGCAGATCTGGTACATGTCGTACACCCGATATTGTATGCACGATGCCATCAAACATGGTAACACGGACATCTCCAATCCCCACAACATGACATGAGTTATCATTGCCCATGTATACCGTACCTCCATCACATGACCGATATGTATGGAACCGGTCCCGATGTGGTGTCATATGGAAAGAAGCGCCAAAATCCAAAATCCATTGATATTGCACGCTCTTTATTGAATCTGCAGGACATCACCTCGCCATCTTCGGATAAGTCTGTATTTATAACGATATTTCCTTGGGAACTTGTTGATGATGACGCATTTTTAGAATTGAATTTGAAATTTTGCTGATTCTCCTTGGATTTACAATCTTTACACATGTGACCCTTCCGTCCACATTTCCAACAAGGACCCAACGTTCGCCTCTTTGACTTGGACCTTGATCGCTTTCTCCCACTAGAACCTTTGTCCATGGATCTTCCCTTAGCCATCATAGCATTACCGGAAGTGCTCTCGAGAGTTTTTCTATGAGACTCTTCCGTCAATAACATAGCAATAATCGAATCCATGTCAAGATCCACTCCAGTACTAAGATTCATGATCAAGGAATCCCATGTATCGGGCGTAGAACACGGAAGAAGTGTTACTTTCTCGTCGTCCTCGATTTTGATACCGATGGAAGTCAATTTGCTTAACAAGGTGTTGAATCTGTTCAAGTGCACTTGGAAAGAGGAGCATTCCTTCATCTTTAAATCTGTATAATTGTCGACGAAGAAAAATTTTGTTTGACATTATTTTCCCTTCGTAGAGATTCTTCAATTTGTCCCACAAACCTTTGGCAGTAGTTTGATCGGAGACATTGAAGAGGACGGAATCATCTAATGCCGGAAATAGATCCGCCATTGCCGTTTGATCTTTCTGTACAAAATCCTCATCTTTCATCTCTGCCGGCTTTTTATCTTTGCCGGCAAGAGCAACTACATAGCCGTCTTTCACCAACACTGCTTGCATTTTCATCTTCCACATTGGATAATTGGATCCATTGAACTTTGGCACCTCGAACTTTGTAGAAGTTGATGTGGCCATCACACAAAGCTGAAACACATACGTTGACGTTGATCACGTGCGGTACAGGCTTCTCGAACCGCCGGCTCGATACCACTTGTTGCGATAATTCTTCACACGTAATCAATGCTTGCGTTGGATAAAACGATAAACAAGACAAGTGCAACAAAGTAAAGATGGAGAGACACAGATTTACGTGGTTCGACAGGTTGGCTGTCTACATCCACGGGGCAATCACACGGAACTCTCTTTGATGACCAAGAAAAATTACAATGCACACCTATCTACATGACAAACACCAAACAGTGGGTCGTACTCTCAACAGCGGACCTTTCTACAAGACAACTCTCACAACCCGGAGATATTGCACACCCAAGATTCCCTTCACAAGAGATCCGAGACCCCCAAACACCATTGACACAAAACGCAGAGCGGAATACGGGAGGAAAACCCGGACTAAAAACTTACGCTGTTTCCCTCTTCTCTCTCTCCTAAACGTGGGGTGGTTACACACACAAAAGTAGTGGAGGAGTGTCGTGGGCGATTAGCCACTATTTTTCCGTTGTTACACTACTCTCTACACTTTTTTTTTTGGTCAAAATACTCTCTACACTCTTCTCGTGCCTTTACTTTTACTTGACATTTCCTCCTTATACCACAGGTTTCTTTTATTTTTTCCCTCCTTGTCAAAACAATTAACGTCATGTTTATTCCCTTTGCTTGTTTTGACATGCCTTGTCCCCGTATTAGGGATGATCATTGACCTGGTTCATTGAATCGACATTCGCGAGGTCCAATTAAAGCTTAAACAAGGGATGTTCATTGTGTTTGATAGTTTGGTCTATTGATTCGCGGAACATCTTTACTTCGAGTTGTAATCAATATTCAAGATCCTATATACGAGTCTTGCCTCCAACTAATTTCAACACTTGATCTTGTATACATAGTACTTGCCATTCAACATTTCACAAGCTGCAAATGACCAATTCTTAAGATCAATCTTGAAAACCAATTTTCTTGCCCCCAAGTGTAGGGTGTAAGCACCGATCGAGGTGGCGTGAATGGAAAGACAAGGCTCATAAACAAACTTTAATCCTCATCTCCAAAGTTTATACGAATGCCGCATGAGCATCCATACAATACGACATCCCATTGTTTAGAGATGAAATGGTATAAATGTGAAAGAGCTTCGGACTCAATTGAAAAACTAAAGGGTTTAGGTCGAATTGATATAATTGCAATAGATGTAGAACTGTTTTGGCAATTTTCAACTTTCTTATAGTAAGCGCAACAAGCCCTCTTTTGGTGACATTGTGCGTGGCAGATTGCTTCTAATCCTTTTTCATTTATCGAGAGTACTTTTCCATCCATTGTTTCATCAATTTTTCTTCGGTACCCTCATGGCGCGTGGCAGATTTCCTCTGTTTTTTCTCCATTCCTCTAGTGTAATCCTCTCTTTAATTCGCTAGCCGCCTACTCGGTTCACGAAATCGAGGTGCTACATTGTGGTTGTTCTAGGATGGTCGACGCATCTTCCAGGAGATTACCAAACCCGGATGGGCGTTGAATACTGTCCTCGATGTGTCAAATGGGTGGTTTGGGTCAAACTTGGGTCGGATCAAATATGGTCCGACTCATATTTACCCGTCTACCGTTTTGACCCATATTTGATGACCATACCTAATCCGACCCGCAACCGACTCATATCCTACCCGACCCGACAACCCGTTTTGACTCATATTAACTAAACACACTAATATTCTAAGAAAACCCATACAACTCATTTAATTTATTTTAAGCTTTTCACATATATATATATATATATATATATATATATATATATATTACCTAGATAAAAACTTAGCATCAGATAAAAAATAAATTAAAAAATAAAAAATTCAGTAAATAAAATAAAAAATGATATTAGCATAATACTTTTTTGCAATAAAAATCGAGTGAATTATTTTTCCTTGTTATATTTTTTATAAAAAAATATTTTTTTATAAAGCGGGCGTGCTCGCCTTTTAGGCCAACGGCCACGTACGCGGCTCTTGTCTCGCAACTTTCCCCCAAGCAGCAGCACCCACCGAAAAACTGCACTAACCACGTGTTGAACAAAACCATAAAAAAATTTAAACCATAAGAAGACCCAAAAAAATGGTATAAGCAAGTAGTTTCGGAGGTCACTTGGTCCAAGAGCTCTTTCCCAAAAAGTTTCAATTTTGTACACATTGATAAAGCACGAAGAATGAAGCATCCATCGTGGATGCGCCTAACACGATCAAAGCGGGCGGTGGATGGTCGGAGGGGGAGGGGTGGCATTGGGCTGCGGCGGCCGGCGGTGGCGGCGACAGCGGTTGTCGACGGCGGAGGACAGTGGCCGACGGAGGTGGTCGGCGGTGGCGACGGCGGCGATGGGCAACAGGGGTTGACGGTTCGTGACTCAACCCAAGTATAACAATGACTTAACATTTTGATGGATCGAAAATGGGCTTTATGTGGATTCTATGTGTAACTCGTTTTTTACCCATCAAATTCAACTTCAATTTTTTAGATCAAATTTTATTGGGTTCTCTAAAAGTTAACAATCCATATGGAACTCATTAACTAAAAATATGAGTCAAATATAGGTCATGGACCCATATTGACAGCTCTATACTGTCCTGACGGCTTGTCGGTCTGAACAGTGTCCAATCAGTCCCCTCCTTGTCCATTCATGCTTGCCCAAGCCGATCTCTGGTATCCCTTTGAGGGATAACGTCCATCTTAAACATTGAATAGAGCGTGACCATTCACGTGGGTTCTTTTTTTTTTTTTTTTTGCTTTTACGTCTTTCCGAGTCCACTCCCCGGCCACCATGGATACACACAAAGTACTGAACACGGTGAAATGGCGTGCACTATCATTCTCGCTAATCACAAGAATTCATTCTTTCATGCAAAGGAAACAATTCCTCACCTCAATCTATACTCCTAACGAATGAGTCAGCAGCAATCAACAAGTTCTCTTAATTTAGTACATCAACACTTCCGGCTAACTTCGCAGGATCGACATTATTACATAAAGCATTGAAAGCCGTATCAAGGACGAGGTTTTCGGTAATGACTCAAAGGTTCATATCATCAATTAGATTTATGCAACCTACACAACCAGTACAGTGAATCATTCAAGCAGACGAGATGAACTCAGTCAGCTTCGGAGCTATATTCATGCTGATCCGATTCAGGCATTTCATCAAACATGGGGTGATTAATTGAGATAACGGATCTAACTGCAACATCGAAGCATCTATTCCAATCCATGCTATCACAACAGCATCAAAATGAGTTCACACAAGTCTTAATTAGAGTTCTCCGTCATTTTTCCCCTCCAAGAATAGCTGAGAGCAAAGCATATGAAGGCATATATGCGATTGCCGGTCACGAACTGTGATTGGACTAGAAATAGGAAGTCATGGAAGTGTAGCCAGTGACGACACCAGCGAACGAGCTTTGAACGGACCTTGAGTGCTTCGGAATTATCAGCCAAAAGACAGAGTGAATTGATTGGTGGGGCGCGACTCACCGACAAAGGAGCTTCGAACGGACCTGAGTGCTTCCATCACGAGCTGTGATTGGAGGGGCGTGACTTCGAAACGGTGAACTGGCAATGTCATGGTGGTTGCTCGGAATCGGCCTCAGAAAATTAGTCAGCAACTCCGGTGAATGGTTCCAGCTTCCAGCTTGTGTTCAGTGTGGATGGTTCTCGGTTCTGTGGATAAACAACTCCGGTGGCAAGTGACTGCAAATGCTCGTGATCGGAGATGACGGATTCCGGCGTCTATCAATGGTAGAGAAACTTCTGGAATTTGTGGATTGAGACACGATTTCTTACTCTGCTCCATAGAGCAGTGTAAGAAATCTGTTACTGATCCTGCTTTCAAAACTTGCATTCTTGCGTGTGACATGAGCTGTCTTCAAAACCTTATAGGCTTCTAAAACACGTAGACGTCCGAGGACAGCGTGGCTCCTGAAAAAAATCACAAGCAATATCGAGAAAAATTCGAGAAAGGAGTAACCTGTTAAAATTAGAAACATGTTCGATTCCAAGAGAGGATATACTAATATAGGTATATTGTATAAGTTGCGGTTGAAGTACAAAAAAGAATCTACATCAAAGATGGGAAGTAATGTCATATTGGATAGCCGTGCAAACACCATGGGGCGTGCTTAAAGAGTAAGGAACACATTTGTGCATGCGGATTATGTATAACACGAGTTCAATTTCTCGTGCTACCCAATGCAGACAATTCACGATCGGCAACCAACCTGGTTTCGATTCGAATACTACTTGATCAATGATGTTAATGCCCAGCATTAAGTACCTAAGATACAAACTTCTTGCCATGTACAAGAAGACAAACAAATTTCATATTGGCAGAAAAAGGCCAGGCCTAGAAAACAATTCATATCGCCATATTCAGACAAATAGTACGCAATGCAACACATAATATAATAGTATTCAAAGATCGATATCTGACCCGTAACACTTATTTTTTTGTAGGCATTGAGATCCCGAAAAATGGACAAATTCCTATTTCCTCTTGACACCTAGCGTTATCGTAATGATAAACAGCCAAAAGAAATAAAAAAGAAACAGAGACATACGAAATCAAAGTGCAAATCTTCTTCAAGAGCGATAATAAAAGCTCTGGCCAAGACGTAGTTAGAATTAGATGGATTTCCTAAAACCGCAAGCCAAGAAGTTTCTTATGGAGTCGGATCGAATTTTAATGTATACATCTCCTAAAAACGACGAATATTGTTTGCTTTTACTTTGTACTACGTCATATGTTTCATGCCAACATTTGAGCCAAAGTTACCATCAAAATAAACTTAAGCAAAATATTCCAATTTATTTACCACCGTAAGTAAAACTTTGTTCTGAGGAACGCGTCTCGTAGGAAAATGTTTACAACCTATGTTAATAAGTCATCGATTCTTTTAGTGTATATTCATCCAAAGTCCTACATATCACCAATCTTATCTCAATATTGGGCAGTTTAAGGAAGCGCTTATATATTAAAATGGATCAAGAAAATGACTAACTAAACTATTGTTCGTGATAGAGCGACCACAATGGCATTCAGTAGAAGAAAACCCATTTCCGTCTCGCCCATTACATACATACGAGAGGTAGACCTTTGTGTCAAGAGCGTCGATTTTCCCTAAAAATGTTTCCTTCCGGAAACATTAAACATTGATAATTATGCCAATAAAAATTGGTAAGTCAGTACAAAAATTGTTGATATAGAGGTGAGACTAAGCGGACGGGGGGAGAATTAGGCCATCGTTGCCGCATCCATCCGAGAGAGAAAAAGGGGACATAGAAATAAAGAAAGGAGAAGGTTCTAGCTCACCTTATAACGCTTGTAAGATTGGACGGTGCCTCCGAAATTTGTCTTACATCTGCGGTGGGGCATGTGAGTGATTCGATGTGGCAATCATTTGGCAATTTGGTATTTGATACATCAATCAACCTTTCCAATGATGGGCAGTCATCAATGGACAAGTCATTCAAAGCCTCTAACTCGTCAAGGCCCTCGACAACCTTGTAGACCATCGCAGAGCCCGAAGTGTAACTTCTCAAGCTTCTTCAAGTTTGATAAACCCCGAACACTTTGAAAAGAACGACAACCCCATACCCAAAATTCTTTCCACAATTCGATGTACCGAGTACTTGAATTTGGAGTATATTTGGGCAATAACTAAGACGGAACCTTCTCAACTTACATAAAACCCTCGGGACGGAAGAATTAGTCTCCCTTCCTCCATAATCAACTCATTAGCGAGACTCTGCTTCACCCGCGTACCCTATCCTTCCCAAGGACTCGCAACTCCGGATAGAAAATCCCTCCAATGATTCAAACGCCCCGACAAATTGGATCTCAACAAGCTTTCGGCAATATGATACTACGACGGTTTTGAGCTTCCTCAAGTTTGATAGCACCAATCTCTCCAGGGTATCACAATCACCGCCTTGCGGAACCAACTCGTTAAATTGTGAAGTTGAAGCCCACCGAGTTGAATTTCTTGCACTTGACACGATGTGAGCTCTAGACTTGACAAGTTTTCTAACTCGGATAAGAGTGACACGGCTGAATTGAAGTTATCCAGCCGTAACTTTATGAGAGACGATGGAAGCTGCACAGTGTTCCCGGGTCCAAACCAAACAAATGAAGTTCCTTTAACGGAGAAAGGGAAGCCAACTCGGTGGGAGCGGGGACATTGAGAAGTTCCAATTTCAACTCCTTCGGTTTGGATAACTTCCCCATTCCTCCAAAATCCCCGGTGTGAATTTTACCTCCCTCGTTTCCCACGAGAGCCAACATCAAGGTCCAACCGAACCAAATTAGTCGGATTCGAGAGGTCCGGGACTACCCGCAATGATTTAGATGACACTCGTAGATTGCTTAAACTTGTAGGAAGCGTCGGCAGCTCTTGAATCTCATCACAACCTATTAACTCTAGCGTTTCCAAGCAAGGAAGCATACTAAACTGTCTCGGAACTTCACCGATGCAAGTGTGTAACAAGCGTAGGACTCTTAGAAAGGGCAAATTTCTGATTGCCGAAGGAAGTCGACCTTCTAAATTGGGACTACGGATTCGAAGCACTTCCGGATTCTCAAGCATTATAGTGCTAGGTATCTCCCAAGAATTTGCCAAACGTACCCTAATATTGCCATTGTCAAAGTGCAACTCACATAATGATTTCAACTTCCATATGGAATCGGTAGTTTCTTCTTTGGACACTCCTCGACCGAGAAGTGCTTCGATTCACTAGGTTCCCAATTTCTTCAGGCAAATCTTCAAGAGAACGGCAAGACCTAATCCTCAAGTCAATCAAAGAGATCAACTTCCCAATAGAGCCATCAAGTTTCCTTAAATTGGAACATTCTTGAAATTAAGCCTCTCTAAATTTGGGCATTCGGAGAAATCCGGGGTTCTGTTTATGCCATGACATCTTTTAAGAGAAAGAACTTTCAATTTTATTGCCATCTGTCAAAATAAATACAATATTCAATGGATGAACAGGTCAAATATTACAGTCAAAGAAAATAAAATAGTAAGAAGCAAATTACTCACCTTGATTAAGCTCTGTAGTTTCGAATTATCTATGAAGGCATTGCGTGAAAATTCAAGAAGTACCACATTATTCAAGTGCATATTGGTTGGCTTAAAAAACAACCGGTCGAACCGGTCCGAGATGAGGAGGATCACTCCAAAAAATCCACCTTAAATTGGTAAAGCTCTTTGCTAAGCTACCACGGAAGGTTCCCCCACTCAATTCGAGGTACCGTAGATGTTGAAACCTTCCTATCTCCTCACTTGTGATAGTCTTACTATCATTTTTGCGTAAGTCGAGAGTCAATGCTTGGACGTTCTTCTTCATCTACAAATGAGAGCAATAAATGAGGGATATTCAGGATTTTATTTTAGAGGAAAATGGTGACAATAGGAAAAAGAAGAAAGAGACAACGGTATCCTAGTGCAGCATAGAGGATTTTCGGGAAGAGAAACTATCGGTTTTCTCTTAGGTACATTACCTCCTTTGTTCTTAGTGCTTCGAGGACCTCCTTGTCAATCCATATCCTACTCCGCTCTTCAGCATTTATTGGACTTTCACGATGAACGATTTCTCTTCCGAGATCTCGGAGTTGATCGTGCATCCAAAATGTGTTTTTCACAATCTTTACCAATGACATGCTAACGAGGACATCAACTCCAAAGATCCGGGAAAAAATCACAATCTTTCCACATGTAAATTGCATGTGTCGTATGCTCACCTGATGAAAAAGCATGCAATATCGAGGAAAATTTGTTGTTGTTGGTAACTTAAGGCATCATAGCTGATCTTCAACTTTTCAAAAACATCATCGCGAGGTGCTTTGCTTAAGTTCTCCAATGTGTCTCTCCATTTATGTTGGCTTTTGGCAAAGAGGAATGAACCAATTACTTCAACAGCCAATGGAAGTCTCCCAATAGCAGCTACGATTTTCCTTGAAAGATCCTTGTAATCATTTGACGGGAAGTCACTATTAAATGCATGCTTACGGAGAAGCTCGAGCGCATGATCGCTACTCATCACCTCCATTTCATATTCTCGAGATTTGGTAGTCCGGTCTATTGATTCGCAAAACATCTTTATTTCTAGTTGTAATCAATATTCTAGCACTACAAAAAAAAGAGGATTTAGCCACGGAAAATTAGCGATGAAACAAATTCGTCGCTAATTTGCGAGGAAAATTACGACGAAAAGAAAAATTCGTACGCTATTTGCGACGAAAATAGCGACGAAAAAATTCGACGCTAATTAGCCACAAAAATAGCGACGAAACTATATTCGTCGCTAATTACCGACGAACATAGCGACGAAACTATATTCGTCGCTAATTAGCGACGCAAATAGCGACGAAACTATATTCGTCGCTAATTAGCGACGAATATAGCGACGAAAATATATTCGTCGCTAATTGGTGACGAATACAGCGATGAAAAAATATTCGTCGCTAAATTGGCGACGCAAATAGCGATGAAACATTTTTTTGTCGCTAAATTAGCGACGAATATCATTTTCGTCGCTAAATTAGCCACGAATCACATTTTCGTCGCTAATTTAGTGACGAAAAAGTGATTCGTCGGTAAACCAATTTCTGTAATTTAGCGACGAAAAAATAGTTCATCGTTAAATTAGCGTCCAAAATCCATTTCGTCGGAAAATTCGTCCCAAATTTTGCGACGAAAATTGTTTTCGTCGCTAAATTACGGATGTTTTTTTCTCACTAAAGTCCACCAACATCTTTTCTTCATTAATTTATACAATTAACGACGAAATTTGCAATTCTCATCGGATTAACCACGGTCTACTATAAATAATTCAAGCAAATACTTGGGTAAGTGTTTTTATCATGATTATTTTTTTCAATTTCAAAGTAATTGTCTTGTCACATACAAACTTTAATTTTTAGAATTTTATGGTCTTAATTAAGAGTATTAAACAGTAGATATGATATTTTTAATATTTTATAAATCTTTAATTCTTATGCGGGCACAATGCAAAAAGATAGGGCTTGGATATATAATAAGAACTTACCTGAATGTCGAGAATTGGCCGATGAGTTTCGATCTGGGTTAAAACAATTTCTGGACTTTGCTCTCAATTACAAATCATTCTTAATTACATTGCTACTATTGATCCTAATTACAAATCATTCTCTATTTTCAATTATCTTGGTCGATTTCTATGTTCTTTGTATAATAAGATAGTACTTGTGCTTATTTCTATTTCTATCTTGATAGTCGGTGGCGATACATTTCAAGAAGCTTTAGATTGTGACATCTACTTTTGATGCGTTCAAGAGGCGTCTCTTTGTTTTGTTTTTGGTGAGATGGAGCATGGATAATCATTAGCGAATGAGATCTTTTTTCGAGCAAGGATGAGATCTTTTTCCGACGAAGATTGTTTCGTCGCCAATTTAGTGAATTCTTTTGAATTCTATAGGATAGAATTCGTTGCTAATTTTAAGAAGCTTCAGATTGTTTCCATTTTTCGTTGCTCATTTAGCAACGAAATTTTCAATAAGATAGAATTCCAATTTCGAATTATTTTGAATTCTATTTTTTTCAAAAATAAGAATAGAAAGAAAATATTTATAAAAAAATAGAACAAATAAAAATTTAATAAATTAAGAAATTGAAAATATATGAAAATAGAATATGAATAAAACTTAAAAAATAAAATATTCAAATTAGTGATGAATTCAATTTTTTCGTCGCTAATTTAGCGACGAAAGCAAAATTCGTAGCTAATAAAATATGAATAAAAATAAAAAATAATAGCTATGATTAAACTATTTGGTCGCTAATTTAGTTACGAAAGCAAAATTCATAGCTAATAAAATATGAATAAAAATAAAAAATAATAGCGATGAATAAACTATTTGGTCGCTAAATTAGCAACAAAAAAAGTGTTTGTCGCTAATTTAGCAACGAAGCAAAGTAATCGTCGCTAAATTAGCTTCGAAAAATCGTCTTCAGCGACGAACAAATTTATTAGTGGCTAATTTAGCGACGAAATAAATATTCATCGCTAATTGAATATGAATAAAAATAAAAAGAAATATTCAAATTAGCGACGAATTATTTTTTTCGTTGCTAAATTAGCCACGAATTAGTTGTTTACGTCGCTAAATGAGCGACGACAAAAATTATTCGTCGCTAATTGAATATGAATAAAAAAATATTCAAATTAGCGACGAATTATATTTTCGTCGCTAAATTAGCCACGAATTGGTTTTTTCGTCGCTAAATTAGCCACTAATTATTTTTAAAATTAGCCACGAATTAGTTTTTTGCCGCTAAAGTAGCCACGAATTTGTTTTTTTCGTCGCTAAATTAGCCACGATTTTTGTTTTGTCGCTAAATTAGCCACGAATTTGTTTTTTCGCCGCTAAATTAGCCACGAATTTGTTTTTTCGTCGCTAAATTAGCCACGAATTTGTTTTTTCGTCGCTAAAGTAGCCACTAATTATTTTTAAAATTAGCCACGAATTAGTTTTTTCGCCGCTAAAGTAGCCACGAATTTGTTTTTTTGTCGCTAAATTAGCCACGATTTTTGTTTCGTCGCTAAAGTAGCCACGAATTTGTTTTTTCGTCGCTAAATTAGCCACGAATTTGTTTTTTCGTCACAAATATTTTTAAGTCCAGCCGATAGCCCACTAATGCTGCGTTTGTCATATTTGCTTTTTCATCCCTCCCTCTTCGCGTTTCCTCCGTTTTACGGGAGCACCTCCCTCTTTGCTCATTCTCTTCCTCTCGTACTCATTCCCCACCGCCAAGCTAGACCTTGAATCGCAACCTTGATAATGCTCTCTGCGAAGCTCGACCCTCAATCCGAATGTCCCAATTGTGGAGCTCTCTCGCAAAGCTCGTCCCTCGATTTGAATCTCTCAACCGCGAAGCTATCCGCTAAGCTTTCCGCGAAGCTCAACTTGAATCTCCCAACCGTGAAGGTCAACCTCAATCTTCGGCGCACGCCGATCTCCTACTCGGATCTACCGGAGGTTAGGGTTTTCTCCCTCCCGTGAATTCGATTTTCGGGTTTTCATGAGTCAAATGTTGATTAAATCCCACTAATCTCGTAAGCATCCTCGATGACCACGCATTGATTAGCGTATTTGATCTATCTCGCATTGCTTGTGGTACTGCAAAACGCTTATCCGCATTTACCCAATGAGTTCGGATCTCGATGCGTGGCTTTCGCCTTCGCGTTTGATGTTGGAATTCGTCGACCCTTCCGAAAATTGGCCGATTGTTTTCCTTTTTACCTTTTTTGTGTGCGGTTGTTCGGTTTTTCGATTATGGTGGTGTGTGACGGTTGTTTGATTGAATTCTTGCGTCATTCGCTTTCTCGGGTTTGTTAGATCGTGCTTGGGTTAGATACAATCTAACCATCAAGTGTTGAGCAAAATAGTGAGACACAAGTAGTCACCCACCCTCCTCCATCAAGTGTTGATCATCGGTACTTGGACTTGAAGCGTCACGGGTTTCCCATCACCCACCCTCCACCATCAAGGTTTGCGAACATGGTTAAGATCGTGGGAACCCTACGAAAGCGAATGTTACTTTGCTGAACTTTGTAGTAGGGTTCGTTTGAATTTGCGTCGTGTATGATAAAATGACCGGCTTATTTATATATCTATATTAGTAGAACTTACATTGAAGAATAATATTTTCCTGATTTTAATACTTAGTAATCGAACGACAGCATAATAAAAGGACTCAAATTGGCGTAGGCGATGCCATACATTGTGGAGGATTAAAAAAAAAAACTAGATCGAACCGAAAATCGAACCAAACCGAACCGAGTTTTTTTAATTCGGGATGTATTAGTTCGGATGGGTTTTGGTTCGGTTCAAGCATATTTTCTATTGGTTCAGTTCGGTTCGGTTATTTGAATAAGCTGAACCTAACCGAACCATTGACACCCCTAAAATATGTAGTGGCCATGCACTTTGCCTTACAAAATTCTATTATTATTTGTGTCTACGGCTCTTCCTAATTCACTTGGCTTTAAATGTGGATCAAATTCCATATGGGATGGAGTTACGGTTTGTGGGCAGCAGTTTCATTTGTGGAAAGAGGCTATTTCGTAGCTAATTTAAATCGTCGCTAAATCGACTAAATCTAAATAAAAACAAAAAAATTAGCGACGAAAAGGCTATTTCGTAGCTAAATTAGCGACGAAAAGGCTATTTCGTAGCTAAATTAGCGACGAAATACCTATTTCGTCGCTAACTAATTAAAGTATTTTTAATTTCTTAATTTAGCGACCAAAAGAATTTTCGTCGCTAATTTAATTAAAATAAAAAACTAATTAGCGACGAAAATCTTATATCGTCACTGATATAAATTAAATAAAAACTTATTTAGCTTGACGAAAGTATTAATTTGTCGCTAAATCGACTAAATTTTAAAAAAAACAAAAAAATTGCGACGGAAAGCCTATTTCGTATCTAAATGAGCACGAAATACTTTACTTCTTGCTAATGATTAATTTATCAAAAGCATATTAAAATGTCGAGCATACTTATATTTAGATATGTATTTACAAATACGAATAATAGGGGAAAACATGAAATTTTTTGATGTTCAACTCTTGATATATTCGACAAAAAAAGCTCTTCATATAAGGAAATGAATTAATAACGATTGTAGATTCAATTTCACAGCAAGTGAATAAAAAATTAAAATATGCTTACAATTTTCCCCTAAAAAAAAAAAATTTCTTATGCGAGTTTGAAAGTGCGGAATGTGTAAATAAATTTTCAACCACATCTTTCATTTCATACTAAAACGTGAAAAGATAATAAAAAAAAAACATAAATAAGCGATTTATAACCTTACAAACCCGTAAGTCATTTCAAAAATTTTCCAAAATAATTCTGAATTCAATTGATAAAAAATTTAAAGATTACATTGAACCTCCATATATATAAATAGGACTCATTTAGGAATCAGAATTATTAAAGATAACATTAAACGAATCTAATCTAATATCATTAATGGAATTTGTGACGAATAAATTTGTTCGTCGCAAAAAATATTGAGAATTAATTAAATTTTTCTGAAACTTTGCGACGAAATCACTTTTCGTCCCAAATATATTTTTATTTTCTATTTTAATTGTATAAGCAATTTGCGACGGAAGGTGCCTTTTATCGCAAAATTTGCGACGCATTTAACCTTTCGTAGCAAATTAATTAATTTTTTTCTGATATTTTGCGACGAAATAATGTTTTCGTCGCCAATTTTTTTTAATTTTTTTAACTTATATTAGCATTTTTCGACGAAAGGTGAAGTTCGTCGCAAAATTTTCCACGAAATATACCTTTCGTTGCAAATGAATTTAATTTTTTTATGGAAATTTGCGACGAAATATTCGTTCGTCGCATGAATTTTTAATTTGAATTATATTAGCCATTTGCGACGAGTAGTTGGTTTCGTCGTAAATTTGGGACGAATGTCATCATTCGTCGCAAAATATTTTAATTTTTCTGAAAATATGCGACGAAATCCTATTTTTGTCGCAATTTTTTTTCTGTTTATTTAAATTATGTTAGCAATTTGCGACGAACTAGCGAAGAAGGCCAGTTTTCGTCGCAAGAGTCAGCGACGAACAGGCCAATATTTGTCGCTAATATCACTTTCATTTGGCGCACTTTTATCTTTGCCTTCCCGCTGAAAAATGGCGCTTCTTTTAGAATTTTCCCTTCCCATTCTTGTTTATATAAGGCTGGTCCGCTCTCTGGTCGCAGCTCTGATCTAGGTTCCTAGAGAGAGAGAGAGAGAGAGGGAGGGAGGGAGAGGGCGGGGGATTTTGATGGTGGCTGAGATAATGGTCGCAGCTCTGATCTGGGTTCCTAGAGAGAGAGAGAGAGAGAGACGGAGGGAGGGAGGGAGAGGGCGGGGGATTTTGATGGTGGCTGAGATCATGGTGGAGGCCATTGATGCTCCACGAGGCTCCGCTGCCGCATCGCACCGGGGGCGGATGACCGGAACTAGCGTTGCGTGTACCAGAAGGAGGACGAGCGAGGGACGGTGGGGGTGTCGCTGGCGAAGGATACCAATGTCGAAAATAGGGTGGACTCCTGCGCATCGTCGGGGTCGTCGTCGTCAGAGACTCTCCTGGGGTTTCTCCTCCAATCGAAGCTCAGCTCCCGTTCCTGCGGTTCCGGTGAGTACACTCTGGAGCTGATCAGAGAGTGCGCCGCGAGGGACCTCAACGCCTTCCTGTGGATCTCTCTCATCGCGATCACTGCTTATCTGGTCGGGAAAGTGGTCAAGCTGGTGAGGCTATGGATCGGAGGGAGCAGCATCCCCGGACCTCCCTCGCCTTCCTTCTACGGCCACTGCAAGCTGATTTCGAGGGAAAATCTCGTTGGTGAGTCCTTCCGTCTTCGAGGTGTAGTGTTCGAAGGAAGGACTGGATGTCAGCTGTTACGTGCCTTATGACTGAAAGTAGGCCATCTATGCTGCGTCTAGCTTGGTTCAATTTGTGGTTTGACCGTGGATAATTATGTTCCCGATGCTTTTCTTAGCTTGTGAAATCACCGAGGAAGTTGTTCAACTTCAATCTTCATGGCTTGGCTTGAATGTTACCCTTGCTGGTGATTTACGACTGGACTGAAGAAGAACATAGAAATACAAGTTCACAACATGCCCATGTATACGGTGGAGACTGAGCTTCCCGATTCTTGTAACCTCCATGTCTGATACTTGCTTTTTTTCCGTTGTGACAGGTCAGGAGATGGCAATAGCCTCTGCTTTGCGATATCGAGTGGTTCGACCAGCATATGTGACCATATTTCTCCAGGTAGCTATTGGCCCAAATCTGAGAAAGTTTGAATGATTTCCTTCCGTGCGAGTTGGCATCGACTAGACAATGGAATTGAAGTTTCTCCATTGAAAGCAAGAACCTGTGCCCAGAATTTTCACGTCCAGGGCGGTGTGAACTCTTTGATCAATGGGCTTTGTTTCGTTGTGTTGTTGCTTCTGGTAGATTGAACCCCTAGATTGCAAGTTGTACGTAGGGAATGAAGCCGTTGGTCCGAGCATTTGATTCCCCAATTCCTCTGAGGGATTCACAACCCTTAGATGGTCTAAATGTGTGTGCCGAATTGAAATGCCGAGTGCTTTGTGGTCTGAATGTATCATTCACAATCCCAAAAATGTTCGTGGCAAAAAAAAAATTTGTCGCTAAATTTCCTAATGTTGCCGTCGCTAAAGTATATAAATAATAAATTGGCCCAAAAAAAAGGCTCCATCGTTAATAGCGACGAACATTGTTTCGTCCAAAAAAAAAAAAGATTTGAGCCACGAAATTTGCAATGCAAATTTTGGCAAAATATGTCGCTAATCTATTTTGCTACGAAATTTGTGACGAAAAAAATAATTCATGGGTAACTACGGTGTTAGTAGATTTTGACGAAAGCTCATGTTTTCGTCGCAAATGTACCACGAAATTCGCTACGAACAACATTTGTCAAAGATTTGCCACGACCAAAATATTTGTTGCAAATTTACGATGAACATATATTCGTTCCCAAATTTTCGTTGCAAATTTCGTGGCTAAAACCTTGTTTTTTTGTAGTGTTAGCAACGAAAACAACTATTCGTCGCTCAATTTAGCGACGAAAAAAATAATTTGTCGCTAAATTTAGCGACAAAAACAAATATTCGTTGCTAAAATTAGCGACGAAAATAATTTATTGTGGCTAATTTTAGCGACGAAACATTATTTGCGTCGCTAAAATTAGCCACAAAAATGTTTATTCGTCGCTAAATTCAGCAACGAATGATGTTCGTGGCAAATTAGCGACGAAATTAAAATGTTTCGTCGCAAAATTTTGCGATAGCGTATTAGCCACGAATTGTTTTTCGTCGCAAAATGCGTGGCAAAAATCATTTAGCGACGAATTTTGTTGAAATTTTTGTGGCAATTTTCGTCCAAAATTCGTGTCTTTTTGTAGTGTTTAGCGACGAAAAGTTGATTTCGTCGCTAATTTTGCCACGAAACATTTTGCAAAATTCGTCGCTAATTGACTTTTACGACGACTTTTGCCCCCAAAAAAAATTCGTGGTTAATCCGGCGTCGCAAAATTTAGCGACGAAATTTTAAACTTTGGTCGCTAAATTATGCGACGAAAATATATATCGTCGCCAAAGTAGTCGCTAAAATTTAGCGACGAAATATACTTTTTGTCGCTAAAGTTAGCGACAAAAAATAGTTTTCGTCGCTAAATTTTAGGGACGAAATGGAATTTTCGTTGCTAAATTTTTGCGACGACTTTAGCCACGAAAAATAATTTCGTCGCTAAATTTAGCGACGAAATGTGATTATTTCGTCGCTAAATTTAGCGACGCCGTATTAGCCACGAATTTTGTTTCGTGGCAAAATTCATCGCAAAAAGTCAATTAGCGACGAATTTTGCCAAATTTTTCGTGGCAAAATTCGTCGCTAAATCCTCATTTTTTTGTAGTGTAGATCCTGAATTCAAGGTACTCCTTCCAACTAATTTCTCTACTTGCTCGAAGTTAGCAACATCATCAAGTGCAATGAGGACTTTTTTATTGTTAAGTACCTCTTCAATCCTCTTTGTTCCATAATCAATTTCGTCAATGCTTCTTGTTTCCGTAGGATGACCGATTTGGGATAATAGCTTCTTTTGTAACTCAATTAAGCCATCGGTTCTTAATGACTTCGCCCGAACATCTTCTATGAAACAACAATACTTTCCAAAATTAGAAGAGAGCTGGTTAAATACGACTTTGGCGAGAGTCGTTTTACCAATACCTCCCATGCCATGAATTCCAATGAGCCGCACACCATCGGAGTCGACGTCTAACAATTTGGTGAGTGCTGCAACTCGATCATCAATTCCAACTAAATGTTCAGTCACAAATCTATGTTTTGTCTTCAGCTTTTCCACAACCCTCTCAACGATCAATTTAATCACATCACCGTAGCTGCCACAATGGAAAACCATTTTAACGAGGGGAAAAAAATGATGTTATTCAAGCACCAGATAAGCTACAAAATATTTGGACAACTAATGGGACCTTTAATCTGGAAGTGATCTTCCAAGAGTGCAGATTGGACAGTGTGGAATTCAACAATGGGTGCACCATGTCATAACCCGGAGTATGACTTGATTCCAACATGAGATTAGCAATCTTGGAATAACGTTGATAACGTTTGCGAAAAATAGATGTATGAGTATTTATGCAGTTGGAATTGATATTTCAGGATTTATGCTAGACCGACAATTACATAAGTTGGACATGGTGTATTCAAGAGGAGAAATGTTTAACGTAGTGCAAGATTAAATAATTAGATGGGAATGTACATGTCATTTCATTAGCCCATTGTTTTTCCTCCCAGTGTCCACAATCTAATGTTATTTTAGCTACCTAGCCATTATATCATCATTCACCCATTACACAGGATGACCTTGCTAAGCAGTTTCCCATTTTTTCTCTACTATAGTAGCATCGTTATTTTTTTTTATTTTGGTAATACTATAGTAGCATCGCTATTATACCATACTGGAATTCTTTATAACTATGATCCAGTGTTAAAAGGAAAATTAGGGAAACAATCTGGAAAGCAATTGGCTTACCCTTTGTACTTCTTCACTTCCCACCCTTTTATAGCATCAACCTCCATGAGAGCCTCTCTCCATGCATCTACTTGCTCGTTGCTCAACTTCTTCTCTTCTTTCAAATTGAGTATGGCATCGCGATACAACGAGGTTTTCAGCTTAACATCGTCGGGTTCCACGTCGAAGAAAATGGGTAAGATCTCTTTTTTACCTTCCGATTTGGAAGTATTTGTCATGATCTGCACGAGCTCGCGGAGGCACCATTGGCTCGACGCATAGGTCCGAGAAAAGACGGGTATGTAGATCCTCGGAGTTGTCGATCGCTCGCTGAAGCGATCCATCGATCCCTTCACCGACACGGAGCTCTTCATCGTCTCGAAAGACGCATATTCCAGTGTCGGTCAAGCTATGGAAGAGGAAGTCGGTGAATCCGACGCGAGTGTCGGGTCCTCTGAAGCTTAGGAAAACTTGGTACTCGCTTCCCGACGACGTACTTGCATCTGAGCTCGCCATAGCAGAAATCTGTTCTGCTTAACGGATCTCTCTCTCTCCCTCTATGTGTGTGTGTGTGTGTCTGGGGTGCGCCTGAAGATGGAATGTGATCCTTCGTTAGGCCTTGGCCATTACTGAGACTGACCCAATGTTTTTAATGGAGACTGTGGCCGCGTCAACGTCAACGTCAACGTCAACACGTTCTTTCAAAGAAATTGCGTTCAAATTTGTTTCCCAATTGGATCAATAATATTCTTTAATTCACCGGTCCTTGGAATTGAGGAATGAAGAATGGATCTCCAGCAGAGCCCCCGACCAACTTTCATAAAGTCACAATTGATTATATTCCCTCCCCACTCACTTTGATAAAGTTGGAAGAATTTCGTCATTTTCTCAACATAAATTGAAAACCGCGGTTGATCCCCCCCAACTTCTTCAGGAACGAGCAGAGCATCCCTACTCTGCCAAACTAAGGAGGCAATCTTTCTTCCTTTCTTAACGAATGATTTAATTAGACGTTCCAATAAGAGAAATCCGCTACAGTCTGCAATCACTCCTTGTACCGAAATTACTTTACACTACAGAATTATCACTCTGCATCGACCGACATCAGCGTGCTGTTCCTCGTCCTTTTGGTGGGAGACAGGTGCTTGTGAAAATGCTAGGCAAAGTCGCACAAGTCTCTTTCCCTTTTAGTTAAGTGGGTTCCACCAAAATAGAAAAGTCACGTGGCATTTGCGGGCGACGACCGAGACAAATTGGAGTCGCTTAAATTCCACAAATTGACGATCCAGGACACGGCTTGCGTCGGTCCTGGCCAGCTGAAGAATTTTCTTTCCTATGGATAAGTTTTTGCACGCGTCCGAACATATCGTGGCTGCTGATCCCTACGCATGCTCGCCCGTATGATTGACGGTCATGATAGACCTGATGACGGAAGACTCAAGTCTAAGACAAATGCGATAAAGAAGTGCCCGATCAAAAACATTCGGTGGACTCAAATCTACAAAATGGGAAAGTTTAGAAAGGCCTAACCCAAACCACGAGATGCTCCAATTAAATCCGCATGAGAAGGTCCATACTTCCGTTCCCATCAGTGGGGGCCTTAAAAGCCCAGCGTGCCCCAGGGGTGTGCAACCGAATCGGATTTACCCGAAAACTATGCCGAACCACCACCAAACCATCAAAAGGAAGGTCCGGAAACCGATTCTGTGCATAAGAATTGAGAAACCATCAAAAGGAAGGTAATAAAATTAAGAAAAACACAAACGAAAATTAAGGAGTTGGAGGGACTACGTGTACAGTCAATCACTCATCCTGTGCATAAGAATTGAAAGGATTTAAATCCAGAGTAATAATAAACTGGTCCCAATTTTGCACTTAAGTCGTTCACTTAAGTGCACACTTAGCATTAGCTTAGTAAACTTTTTCATATGATGATCAACAGCCAAAAAAAAGAAAAATCTCTGGCTAAATGGCCGTCCTGATGCAGCTTGGCATGTGTAACACTCCCCAATACTTGCTCCTCTAAGATCACAAGGCAATGAGAAAAATCTCAGGGTAAATGGCCGACAAAAGTAAAGCAAAAAAGTGAAGCTGGTAAAAAACTGCCGCTAACTTTGAATGTCCTTCTTTACTCTCTTGATGCCTGGCTTTGGCTGTACTTTGCCCCCACTTTGTTAAAGACCTTTAGGTCTCTAAAAGACCTTGAGCCAAAATCATATTTTGGAGATATTTGGGACAATTTACTGTAATTTCAAAGTCGTCTAAAGTTTCTTGGACCAAGGAAGGTCCGGACTATCTGTGGGGCTTTAATATTTCCAGAATGCTAACACATATCTTTCCATCAAATTTTATCGTCATTGAACTTTCATAATTTCGAAAATGCCTTCACATTGTGCGAATAGAGGAAACGCAGAGCTTAAGTCGAAAAAAATTGTTGAATTACAATAAGTCACTTGACGATAAAGTCTTCTCTTCTCTTCTTCTTTTTTTTTTTTTTGTGGCTAGAACAAGTTACAAGCCTTTCAATTTTTTCCCAGCAGTTCCGCCGCGGTTTGCTTTTTAATTTCTGCAATTTGCGGTATATGATCTACCTCATAAGTTGATGGCTTTTCCGATCATTTCATTTTGGTCCGATAAGATACCGAGTTCACCATCTTAGAATAAGTAGCTAGATGAAAGGAAACCTACATGTACACATAACGCAGATCTAAGCTGTCACGACCCGAACCCTCTCGAGCTCGTCGACATCCCACCCGGCCATAATCTTGTACAGTTCTCCGGGATCCAAAGGCCAACAAACACATCGCGGAAGCAGAAGAAATCCCCATACAGAAAATAACGATACTACGATGACTTGGGATGATAAAAATAAACTCATGTACATATATACATAGTTGTTACAAACTATCAAACCTAGGGCTTCGGGGCCACCGTACAAGCCCGTGACCAACTATAACAAAAGGATTACGTGGTCGAAGCCCGCTACACTCCCAAAATAAAACGATCTACCAAACTTAAGAGACCAGCTACTCTAGGCCTCATCCTACTCGGAGGGCTGCTCGCATCGGAAGGCTCCACAACGTCCCCATCCTCTTCGGGTGCCACGACCTCGGGCGGATCATTCACTAATGCGGCGGAGGGTCCGAAAAACAACGAACCCACGACGGGGTGAGATAAAATCTCAGTAGGAAAACCTCTAATCCCAACTCGGGTCGCTAGTGCCTCCAGACAAATTTTTAAAACAACGAAGCTCGATATATCCTCCTTTTTCCTCAATAAGTCCACTAATAAATCCCGGAATATTCCATTTCCATTCCGAACATTCCCACACCTTCTCAAATATTCTACGTTACCCTCATATATATATTTCACGTCTCGGATCGGAATAACAACAACCCATGTTGTTCTAAAGTCCGCGTTCCACGCCTCGGGCTATCGTATAAAATTCTACGTTACTCCGAAAATTCTACGTTATTCCGTAAATATTCCACGTGACTCCACGACATCATACGAGTCCATAACACCGAGCCTCGGACCTTTATAGAACACGGCTCCATAAGCATATACATATATATATATATACCGGGGTCTCGGACTCATAGGAATACGACCCATAAATCACGGTCTCGGACACATAGGAACACGACCGGATTAAGTCTCGGACAATTAGTCGAACACGACTCACTTTGATCTCGGACGACTTAATTGAACACGACTTTTACACTTTCTCGGTCTCGGACAATCGGACGAATACAGCTCACTTTGGCCTCAGACGACTTGATTGAATACGACCATCATACTTTCCCGGTCTCGGACAATCGACGAATACGGCTCACTTTGGCCTCGAGACGACTTGATTGAATACGACCCTCATACTTCCCGAGAATAGATCGGGCTCACGCGATTCAATCACGTTAGAGAATTAATAAATCGGACCACCCGATTGACTCACGCTACCACAAATTCCAATCCACGCCATGCGTCCATAGTACTCTAACGTGGCAATAAATAAATATCGTACAACTAATAATATACTAACGTAGCAATTTATCCGGGCCGATCAAATATTAATTTCTAACGTACAAATAAATTCCCAACTATAGTATTGAACTTTAGTAATATCACGTCTAATTAAATTCCGTGGCGTAACGAAATTTTGTCACATACAATTAAATACCGTGGCATAACAACAATGTCACATATAAAGTAACTACAGTTAAAATCTAATTTAACCATAGTTAAAAAAAATAACTAGAGTTAACACATAACCCAACCATAGTTAAAATATTAGCAAAAGTAACTATGGTCAAATTTTGACCACACATTCTCTCTCTTGGATTTACTATTCATGCAAGACACCATTTTTTTTTCTTCCCCTTCTTGTTCTTGCATTTTCGGCCCCCCCTCATCCAAGCTCAAAACCAACCATTTCTTCATCAAAAAATCCACAATTTCATGGTCTATTAGCAACCTAACCGCCTAATTTAGGTTTAGAAGTAATCCTACCTCAAAAATTCGCAAAAACCTCCGTTGAACGGTTGAGGAAAAGCTTGAATCGAGCGGCGATTTCGGCGGTCCTTGTACGGCCGGTGACTCGTCGACGATCTAGCAACTCCAAGCGACCCAAAGCGACTCCGGTGAAAACTTGAAGAATTTTCGGCAATGGAGGGTGAGAGAGAGTGAATTCGGCTAAGTGAGGGGGGAGAGAGAGAAAAGGAAGCTAGAGAGAGTGTGTGTTCTTGGATAATGAAGAAGAAGAGGGCCAAAATAGTTAATAATATAGGTTAAGGATAATTAATTGGGTCCACAAAGTCAAGAGGAAAAAAAAAAAAAATTTCTCCCCACAATGACTAGTCAAACTCGGCCAAAGGGGAAAATGACCAAAATACCCTTCGTTCCAAGTGAAAAATGGGATATTTCTCGAGGGCAAATGGGTCCTTTCCCATATCCAAGTCCAAATCTACTTTTCCCGAACCTCTTTGGGGCGAACCGCGAAGGATTCGGACACTTCGGATGAGGAAACGTCCAAAAAATTTTATTTATTGAAACCCCCGAAAGTCCGACGTAAAATTCTCAAGCTCGATTCGCGACCAATCTCGATCAATAGAATTTTCAGCGTATCTCAAACTAACGAGCGGCTTTTAGGAGTTACGCGTATCGACCCGTGATAAAATCACGTTTAAGAATTACTCGAGCCATGGCGACTTTGGTTGTCATTCAATTGCGAGGGTCAATCACTAGTCTCACCGGACACGATCGTTAGAAATAATTTCGGGGACGTTCGGAACCCATACGAGGTCAAACGGAACCGCCCGTGATCCAAGCGTAGGGTATTATCCAAATCGTTCCTTAATCATTCTAAGATCGGCCTATATTGGTCCAAAATATTCCCTCGACAATTTTCATGACCAACGAGTCGACCCAGATCAAGTTCTTAGGTCCACGTACTTGAATTTCCTAGCTAGCCATTCCCATTTGATTAGTCTCGCTCAAGATGGCCATTCTCAAGTGAGATATAACTGAAATACATCAACGAGACTTTTCATTTATTCATAGCTTCGAAAAAGGTCGGAATACGGGATGTCACATAAGCTGCGTAGACGAGCGATAGTAGATCATAGTAACGCATGAAATTTTTCCTATGTTATTAATGATATAGAAGTGGGACTAAGCAGACAGGGGGCGAATTAGGCCATCATTGCCGCGTCCATCGAGAGAGAAAAGGGGGACATAGAAAAAAACAAAGGAGAAGAGAAGGTTCTAACTCACCTTATAACGCTTGTAAGATTGGACGGTGCCGGCGAAAATTCTCCGGCGGGGGATGTGAGGGATCCGGATGCGGCAATCATTTGGCAATTTGGTTGTCGATACATCAATCAACCTTTCCAATGATGGGCAGTCATGAATGCACAAGTGATTCAAAAACTCTAACTCGTCAAGGCCCTCGACAACCCGTAGCCTATCGCAGTTCCGGATGTATAAATACTCAAGTTTCGTAAGTTTGATAAACCCCGAACACTTTGCAAAGAACGACAACACGCTATCGCAAATACTTTCCACAATTTCGATGTACCGGGTACTTGAATTTGGAGTATCTTTGGGCAATCATTAAGAATGAACCTTCTCAACTTACATAACACCCCGGACAGAAGAATTATTCTCCCTTCCTCCATAATCGACTCATTAGCAGACTCCGCTTCACTGCGCACCCTATCCTTCCCGGGGACTCGCACTTGTTGATAGTTAATTCCTCCAATGATTCAAACGACCCGACAAATTGGATCTCAACAAGGTTTGGGCAATCCGCTACTTTGACGGTTTTGAGCTTCCTCAAGTTTGATAGCCCGAGCCTCTCCAGGGTATCACAATCACCGCCTTCTAGCCTCAACTCGTTAAATTTTGAAGTTGAAGCCCATTGAGTTGAATTTCTTGCACTTGAGTCCATGTGAGCTCTAAAGTTGACAAGTTTTCTAATCTTGATGAGAGTGACACGGCTGAATTGAACTTATACAGCTGTAACTTTAACAGAGACGATGGAAGTTGCACCGGTGTTCGCAAGTCCAAACCGGACAAATGAAGTTCCTTTAATCGACAAAGGGAAGCCAACTCGGTTGGAGCAGGGACATTGAGAAGCTCCAATTTCAACTCGTTCGGTTTGGATAACTTCCCCATTCCCCCTAAATCACCAAGTGCAAATTTGACCTCCCCGTTTCCAACGATAGCCATCACAAAGGTCCAACGGAACCAAATTAGTCAAATTCGAGAGGTCCGGGACTACTCGCAATGATTTAGATGACACTCGTAGATTGTTTAAACTTGTGGGAAGCGTCGAAAGCTCTTGAATCTCATCACAATCTATTAACTCAAGCATTTGCGGGCAAGGAAGCATACTAACTGTCATTGGAACTTCGTTGATGCAAGTGCTTAACAAGCGTAGGACTCTTAGAAAGGGAAAATTTCCGATTGCCGAAGGAAGTGGACCTTTTAAATTGCGACAACGCATTCGAAGCACTTCCGATTCTAAAGCATTATAGCGCTAGGTATCTCCCGCGAATTTGTCGAACGTACTCTAATATTTCCATTGTCAAAGTGGAGCTCACATAATGATTTCAACTTCCATATGGAATCCGGTAGTTTCTTCACCTGGACAATGCTCGACCAAGAAGTGCTTCGGATTCACTAGGTTCCCGATTTCGTCGGGCAAATTTCCAAGAGAACGGCAAACTCTAATCTTTAGGTCAATCAAAGACTTCAACATCCCAATAGAGCCATCAAGGTTCCTTAAATTGGAACATTCTTCGAAATAAAGCCTCTCTAAATTTGGGCATCCGAAGAAATATGGCGTTCTGTTTATGCCATGACATTCTTTAAGAGAAAGAACTTTCAATTTCCCGCCATCCGTCAAAATGAATACAATATTCAATGGATGAACAATCAAATATTTCATTCAAAGAAAATAGAACAAGAAGAGGCAAATTACTCACCTTGATTAAGCTCTGTAGTTTCGAATTATCTATGAAGGCATTGTGTGAAAATTCAAGAACTACCACATTATTTAAGCGCATATTTGTTGGCTTAAAAAACAACCGATGAGGAGGATTACTCCAAAAAATCCAGCTTAAATTGGTAAGGCTCTTTGCTAAGTTACCACGAAAGGTTCCCCCACTCAATCCGAGGTACCGTAGATGTTGAAACCTTCCAATCTCCTCACTTGTGATAGTCTTATTATCACTTTTGCATAAGTCGAGAGTCAATGCTTGGACGTTCTTCTTCGTTTGCAAATGAAAGTAATAAATGAGGGATATTCAGTATTTTGTTTTAGAGGAAAATGGTAACAACAGGGAAAAAGAAGAAAGAGAAAACAGTATCCTAGTGCAGCATAGAGGATTTTCTAGTGAGAGAAACTGTTAGTTTTCTCTTAGGTACATTACCTCCTTTGTTCTTATTGCATTGAGGACATCCTTGCCAATCCATATCCTACTCCGCTCTTCAGATTTATTGGATTTTCACGATAAACAATTTCTCTTCCAAGATCTCTAAGTTGATCGTGCATCCAAAATGTATTTTTCACAATCTTTACCAATGACATGCTAATGAGCAAAATCACAATCTTTCCACATGTAAATTTCATATGTCGTATGCTCACCAATGAAAAAGCATGCAATATCGAGGAAAATTTGTTGTTGCTTTGGTAACTTAAGGCATCATAACCGATCTTCAACCTTTCAAAAACATCATTGTAAGGTGTTTTGCTTAACTTCTTTAATGTTTCTCTCCATATTTGTTGCCTTTGGTCAAAGAGGAATGAACCAATTACTTCAAGAGCCAATGGAAGTCTCCCCAAGCAGCTACGATTTTCCCTAAATGATTCTTGTAACCATATGATGGGAAGTCTCTATTAAATGCATGCCCTCTTGAAAAGCCCCGGCGCATGATCACTACTCATCACCTCCATTACATATTCTAGGATTCGATAGTTTAGTCTATTGATTCGCAGAACATCTTTATTTGTGGTTGTAATCAATATTCTAGACCCGATGACGGAAGACTCAAGTCTAAGACAAATGCGATAAAGAAGTGCCGATAAAAAACAGTCGGTGGACTCAAATCTAGATAAATGGGAGGGTTTGGAAAAGCCTAACCCAAACCACGAGATGCTCCAATTGTGTCCGCTTGAGAAGGTCCATACTTCCGTTCCCATTGGTGGGTGGCTTAAAAGCCCAATGCCCCCTTAGGAGTGTGCAACCGAATTGGGTTTATCCAAAAATTGGATCGGACCACCAAAAGATAGGTTTGGGAACCGGTTCCTGTTCAAACCGGTTCGGAAACCAATTGGAACTAGATTGATTCCCGGATCCAAGTGAAGACCCACCAGGAAATTGGACCGATTTTGGAACCGATTTTTAGCTACTATTAAAAAAATATATATTAATCTCGCTCACCTCACCTCCTCTGTTTTTTATGGATTATAATTTCTATTGCTTATATTAAGTATAGCTAGACTGCCACATGGTTTTAGAACTTTGATTAGTACGAACTGCAATAGAATTAAAGGTAATAAAATTAAGAAAAAGAAATAGGTATAGTTGGACCGCCACATGATTTTAGCACTTTGGTTAGTATGAACTGAAATCGAATTAAAGGTAATAAAAATAATAAAAACACGAATGGAAATTAAGGAATTGAAAGGAAAATCAATATTTGAGTCGCCATGTTTTTTTTTTCATTTTTCGAAAAACAATGACTACGTGTACGGTCACTTATTCATATAGTGCATAACAATTTAAAGGATATGAGTCTTGACGAGTAATAAGCTGGTCCCAATTTTGCACGAGAGCGAGCCGTTTCCTTTCTCCCGTTTAAAGTTTCAGCGGAATTGATTATATTCCCTTCCCACTCTCCCAGAAAATGAATAATTTGGCCATTTTCCTCCTTTTTTTCCTTTTAATGCTCTCGAGCTATACACTTCCGATGACCGGGATTTTTAAACAATTATTACGAGAAAATTGAAACTTTAAGTTAATAATTGTACTATTTTTTTTAATATCGTAAGCGATATTCTAATGGGAATGGTACTTTTTTTTTGGGCTTATTTTAAGTCATTTACTTAAGTGCACACTTAGCATTAGCCCAGCAATCTTATTCATATGATGATTAACAGAAAAAATAAAATCTCGGCTAAGGGTCTCGCATAGCAACCATTACGATTCGGAAAAGTGATTCGATTAAAATAACTTTTTTCGATTCTGTTCCCGAATGAGTTCTAGAGAACCAGAAGCGTTTGGTAATCGCATAAAATTTTTGTCCTTGAAACAGAAATGTGTTTGGTAAATGCACATAAGTTTGTTCCCGAGAACAATTGTTCTTCCCAATTTTTGTCATTTAAGTCAAATAATTAAGTAGTTACTTTGTGAAATTTCATCCTATATTTCGAATTATTCGAAGATTAATTCATATTGATTCTCCTTTATAATATATTGCATATTGAAATGTAAAAATAAATATCAAGAATCATAACAACTCATTTTCACCATTTATTGTGAGGTTTTATGCAACTCTTTTGAGCGAGCAAATAATCAACACGGGCGACATACTCGTTTCTACAAGAAAAATGCACGACACTATCCTACATTAGTGTGTGCTTTTGGTTCAAGGAAATCAAATCTTAGTCTTAATGCATCCAAAACTTAAGAACGAGAGCTTGCTAAATGTTCACGTTGGTTATTTTTTTTTTTTTCTAGAATTTTCTAAAACTAGACTAAGTCTAAAGTTCATAAAACCTATGCAAATCATAACCAATGAAATCAAGTGCACAATCAAGGAATCATGACATTGATGAATCGCATCATAGAACCCTAACGAAGACCTAAAGGCTTAGAAAAATATGGTTCGGGGTTTAATTTCAAAGGTGTTTTCGATTTTTCTAAAAAAAGAACAAAATCTATGAAATCTAGGAAATTTATGCCCATATTTATGAAAGTAATGTTAAACTAGCCTAATCTAAGCTTCCTCTATTTTTAGAAATTTTCTAAAATTTTTGTTATTTTTTTAGAGATTTTCCATTTTTTTCGATTTTTTATTTTATTTTTATTATCTTATTTTTTTAAAAAAAAATAAGACCTCGTTGTTTTGTGTTAAGTTGAAGGAAAAGTGACTTCATTCTGTTTTGAGATTCTCAAAAGTGATTCTTTTTTCTAAACCAACTTTTTTTGTTCTTATTTTAGCTTTAAAATTGATTCGATTCTCAAAAGCGATTCAGGAATAGAGTCGGAATCGGAATCATTTACATTATCAAACAGAGTTCTCATCTTTTTTATGTTCCGAAAAATGAAGAACTAAAATGGTTATCATGCATGCCCTAAATGGCTATCCTGATGCAGCTTGGTATGTGCAACACTCAACCAATATTTGCTCCTCTAAGATCATAAGGCAGGGAGAAAAATCTCAGGCTAAATGGCCGACAAAAGTAAAGGGAAAAAGTGAAGTTGTTCAAAAACTCCCACGAACTTTGATGTCCTTCTTTACTCTCTTGATGCCTGGCTTTGGCTGTATTTTGCAGCCTCTTTATCAAAGACCTTTGGGTCTCTAAAAGACTTTGAGCAAAAATCATACACTTTGACAATTTATTTTTTTGGAGATCTTTGAGAAAATTTATTGTAATTTCAAAGTCATCTAAAATTTCTTAGACCAAGGCAGGTCCAGACTATCTGCGGGCTTTAATGTTTCCGGAATGCTAAATATATATATTTTTTCTTTTAACTTTGTCCTCGCTGAACTTTCATAATTTTGAAAATGCCTTCACCTTGGGCGAATAGAGGAAACACATAGCTTAAGTCGTGGATGTGGACACATATGAGAATAGCAATGACGACGATTACGTAGCGATTAATATAGATAAAGACAATTGGAGACTGAGGTTTTTCTAGAGAAATTTATATGGTTTTCCTCTCGTTTGCCTTGAATCTTCCTTGTCATGACTCTCTGTGTATCTCCTCCTTCGTGAACTCAGTCAATGCCCCGTCGAAAACGTCAGTGAATGTTAAAAAAAAAAAATCCAAAAATAAAAGAGAGGCCCCTCCCTTTCTTTTTTTTTTCTGTCTGTTGTGCCTCGAACCCCCTCCGCCAAAAGGGATAATGAGAGCACCGAAAGTGCTCAAACCGATTTCATGCTACAAGTCAAGAGTCAAAGTTTC
This sequence comes from Rhodamnia rubescens, assembly GCA_021437795.1. Taxonomy (NCBI): domain Eukaryota; kingdom Viridiplantae; phylum Streptophyta; class Magnoliopsida; order Myrtales; family Myrtaceae; genus Rhodamnia; species Rhodamnia rubescens. Next base: position 2,701,938 of record JAILYA010000040.1, read on the forward strand.
TGCCATTTATTGAGGACAAATCTAAAATCATCCTAGATAAAACTGGTCTTGCCGAAAATTGTTGATGTTGGCCAGGCTTAGTTCTTTTGAAACGGGGATCTTCCTCTAAAGATCAAAGTAGACTCAAACACTCACATACCGGAGTTAAGATGGGTGATCATCTAACGTATTAACCAATGGATATCACTATTCGGTGATTTTTAATCGTTTCAATGGATAGACAGCCCGGGAAGGGGGAAAATACGAGGTACTTTATTGCTAGAGAGGATGATTCTTGTCAAGGATCGAAAGGCTCAAAACTCCCGCGCACCAGGTTAAAACTGTTGAAATAAAACGCGCGGAAACTAAACCAGGGATCTTGCAAATAAGTCAATGCGGCGAGAAAATAACGAGAAACGATAAAGGACACCGGTGATTACGTGGTTCGGTCCGAATATCGGTACCTACATCCACGGGGAGAGCCAGCAAGAATAATCCACTATAATCGGAGAATCGCGATTCTAATCGCTCAATACGCTCGTGTTTCCCGCACCTAGATTATACCCAAACCCTAACTGTCTACAAATAGAACAACTCACAAGTGGATATAATAATAATAATAAACTCACGCAGCAAATCTTCTTGTATTCGGACTCTTTCGTACGATCAAGAGACCTCACAGTGCGTTCACCCTTTTCTGTCTTCGCGAGTCGTCCTTCTTTGGAGTCTCTGTACGCACGCGGCTTCTATTCGGCTCTGTTCATGCGTTCTTGGCTATTGGGCGGCAGGCTCTCTTAAAAGCTACTGTGCGGCCTTATCAAGAAAAGAAACCTAATACAATTTTATCTTTTTTTCTCTTTTCTCTATTATCCTTGGGCCCACAAAATTTCTTTATGCACGACTACCTTCTCTGTTTGCCTTCAAGAAGTCAATGGAGCAATCTTTTGTTGACCAACCAATCCAAAACAAGCCAAAAACATCTACTGTACGAGGTGCATCCTTTTTTTCTTTCACAGAAACAAATCCCCACATATAATATATGTATCCTTTAAAGGGAATTCTAATCCCAATTAGAATCCCTTAATAGATTCGGATATGCATCGTAAATGATTTAAAACTCGGGACATAATTTAACAATTCTCCACCTTGGCTCGATGTTTATAACCAAATCATAGTGCTCATCATTCATGCTTGCTCTCCCATCGCTCCAATGAGCGATCATTCTCTACAGACGCCAATAGTGCTCAAGCAAAGCTTGAGCTTCGCTAAAGGAACAGGCTTAGTCATCATGTCCCATTGGGTTCTCTCTTTGTCGCAATCTTTTTCACAACAACTTTACCATTCGCTAAGATATCTCGGATGAAGTGGTATCGATATTGATATGTTTCGTCCGCTCATGATAAACTGGATTATATGCCGGATAAATCGCACCTTGGTTGTCACAGTTTATACTAACATTTTTCTGTTCTAACCCAAAGTCCAAGAGCAAACCTTGTAACCATATCGCCTCTTTCGCTACAAAGGTTAGTGCCATGTACTCCGCCTCGATCGACGACAAGGCCACGTGATCTTGTAAGGACGCCTTCCAACTAATCGCACCACCTGCCGGCGTAAATACGTACCCTGCTAAAGACCCGCACTCATCCAAGTCACCGCATAATCGGAATCCACATAACCTCGTGGTCTCACTACAATTATTGTCCCTACGGTATACTATACCAACGTCTCGCTGTCCCTTTCAAATATCTCGAGTATCCATTTCATGACTTCCCAATGAGTTTTACCAGGATGCTTCATATAACGACTCACAACAACGACGACTTGTGAAATATCAGGTCTAGTGCATACCATAACATACATAATACTACCCACGGCACTAGAATAAGGAACACGGGACATATGCTCCTCCTCCTCCTCGGTCTGCGGTGATAACTTAACTGAAAGTTTAAAGTGCTTTGCTAATGGTGTACTCCTGATTTATTTTTGCATATTAAAACGTGTAACAATCTTCTCAATATATTTCTTTTGAGATAGACGTAATAATCCCCGTAGCTTCGTCACGCAAAATCTCCATACCCAAAATTTTCTTTGCAGCACCTAAATCTTTCATCTCAAATTCAGCACTTAATTGCCTTTTCAAGACATCAATATCGGACATATTTTTTTTTGCTATCAACATATCATCAACGTATAACGACAAATATATCAAAGACCCATCATCCAGTCTCCTAAAGTAAACACAGCTATCCATCGACTTTTTGAATAGTCCGACTAGCCATGAAAGCATCAAACCGTTTATACCACTCGTCTAGGAGACTGTTTAGATCCATATAAAGATTTCTTTAATAAGCAAACATGGTCTTCCTTACCCGGAATAGCAAATCCCTCTGGCTGCCTCATGTAAATCTGCTCCTCCAACTCACCGTGAAGAAACGCCGTTTTTACATCAAATCTGCTCTAACTCAAGATCCTGTGCAGCAACTAAAGCAAGTAAAACACGAATAGAAGTATGTCTTACCACGAGAGAAAACACTTCGTTGTAGTCAATGCCTTCCCCATTGGGTATACCCTTTCGCAACAAGCCTCGCTTTATACCTCATTTGCCTGGACACCGGGAATGCCCTCTTTCCGTTTATAGACCCATTTACTTCCAACAATCTTACGCCTCTTGGGTACTTTAACTAGCTCCCATGTCTCGATTTCGATGGAGTGATTCCATCTCTTCACTCATAGCCCCTAGCCCTGCGACGACTCGGAACTAGCTATCGCCTCGAGTAAGACGAAGGCTATCATCTGTCTCCACCTCGTCACCTACGGTCAAAGCATAAGCAAAATCGTATAAGCATAACGTACCGGTGGTTTAATTTGCCTTCTCTGTCTGTCTGCACGGCATCTTGGTTGTTCACTATCACCGACTTCAGAGGCTGCAGCCTCATCTCTAGCTCTCAACATCTGTTACCTCCGAGGTCTCCCGAGTCTCCACCTGAAGCTCCACCTCACTATTGACACCATGATCCGTCGGCTCTGCCGGTAGTGTCTCAAAACCCCTTTGTCGAAGCATTGCGGTCTCGTCGAAGATTACATCTCTGTGATTAGAAAACCGGGTGATCTCGGGATCGAGTGCACCACGATCGGTAGCCTTTCACCCCATGTGCATAACCCAAAAATATGCACTTCTTCGACCTCGGCTCAAGCTTACCATCACTAGCATGAGCATACGCGAGACATCCGAATACTCGTAATCCGGAGTAATCAACGGGTTTCCCGACCATACTTCCTCCGGAGTCTTCCACTCAATAGCGAGATGATGGAGATCGATTAATCGGGTAACGAGGCCATGTTCACCGCTTCGGCCCAAAATTCCTTACCTATTCCGGCTTGCGAAAGCATGCTCCGAGCCCGCTCAAGTAAAATTCTGTTTTTCCGTTATGCTACGCCATTCTGTTTGTGGTGTCCCAGTGCTTGTGCGGTGTCTCACAATCCCTTCTCTCTCGCAGAACTCGGTAAAATCTTTACCACGTAACTCCATGCCGTTATCGGTTCTCGGGCACTTGATCCGTTTATCCGATCGCTTCTCAATCAAAGCCTTAAACTTCTTAAACCGATCAAACACATTCGATTTGTGCTTCAGAAAGTATATCCATACTTTCCTAGAATAATCGTCGATAAAAGTCAGCATATAACGGGCACCTCCTTTCGAAGGAACCGGAGACGGGCCCCGCACGTCCGAATGAATATATTCTACCGGTTGCTTGGTCGAATGAATACCGAGTAGTAAACTTAATCCTGTATTTGCTTCCCAAAGATGCAATGCTCACATAAGTCTAACTTACTTGTCTTTTGACCCTTTAACAACCCCCTATCACTCAGCATTGTCATACCTCGCCTCACTCATGTGCCCTAAACGCATATGCCATAAACGAGTTAAATCGGGAATCGACTCACCCGATGAAACCGCAGCAGCTCCTGTCACGGTCTCTCCCGAGTAGATGATAGAGAGAACTCACTTTCTTCCCTTTCATTACCGTCATGGCACCTCGAGAGATTTTCAGCACTCCACCTTCGGCGGTGTACTTGCACCCGATATCATCGAGCGTCCCCGGAGAAATAAGGTTCTTCTTGAGCTCCGGTACATGCCTCACATCTGTCAATGTGCGTACCACGCCATCGTGCATCCGAATCCGAACTGTCCCTATCCCCACAACCTTGCAAGGTGCGTTATTCCCCAACGGAACTCTACCACCATCTGCGAGTCCGGTAAGTAGTAAACCGGTTCCTATGAGGTGTCATATGATAAGAACACCCCGAATCTAGCACCCATTCGTCTCCCGACGAACTTGTAGTCGCACACAAGACAGCCTCTACATCACTAGTGCTCTCCTCAACAACATTCGCCACACTTGCTTGTGGCTTTCGCTTATCACCTCTGTTTCTCAACTTAGGACAATCTCTCCTGAAGTGCCCCTCTTCGTGACACTCAAAACACTTCACGCGTCCCTTGGACTTTCTATGGCGTGATTTAGATCTGCTTTTACCTCTGCTACTCTTGGACCCTCGTTGTTGCTCTCTACCTCGAATCACCAATCCTCGCGCTACATCTTTGTGCTAAAGCTGTCATCTCGCAACTTTCTCTGCCATTCTTTAGAAAATAAGGCGGACTTTACCTCTTCCGAGGTAATCGTAGTACGCCCCGCAACAATGAATCGGTAAAGTGCTCCCATGACTCGGTAAAGAAGCCAACAACATCATGCCCGCTCTTCATCATCAAGTGTCTTACCAACGTTCTTCAAATCCATCATGAGTTTATTAAATTCATCTAGATGGGTTACGATAGACGTACCTTCGATATCTCGAATTGGAACATCCTCTTCAACATGTATAAGCGATTGTTCAAACCCTTCGTTACATAGAGTGCCCGAAGTTTTTTCCACAATCTTTGCGGTATCCTTCTCCTCGCCTACCTCTATTAACACTTCATCCGATAAATTCAACAGAATTAGACTTCTAGCTTTCCTCATTACCACATCCTTTTCAAGCATCTGTCATCGTTTCGGGCAACTTCAGCCTTGCCCTCCAATGCTTCGCTAAACCTTGAGTTGTCAATATCGCCTCCATCTTAAGGCTCCATAACCCAAAGTTGTTCCTCCCGTTAAACTTCTCAATTTCAGCTTTCACTCCAGGACATAATTGCAATCACACGATATCCAGGATAATAATCGGACAAGCAAAAGCCCCAAATCACAATCCGGAATATCCGATCCTATGCTCGATACCAATTGTTGAAATAAAACGCGGAAACTAAACCAGGATCTTGCAAATAAGTCAATGCGGAAGCCCGGAGAAAATAACGAGAAACGATAAAGGACACCAGGTGATTACGTGGTTCGGTCCGAATATCGGTACCTACATCCACGGGGAGAGCCAGCAAGAATAATCCACTATAATCGGAGAATCGCAGTTACAATCGCTCAATACGCTCGTGTTTCCCGCACCTAAATTATACCCAAACCCTAACTTGTCTATAAATAGAACAACTCACAAGTGGATATAATAATAATAATAAACTCACGCAGCAAATCTTCTTGTATTCGGACTCTTTCGTACGATCAAGAGACCTCACAGTGCGTTCACCCTTTTCTGTCTTCGCGAGTCGTCCTTCTTTGGAGTCTCTGTACGCACGCGGCTTCTATTCGGCTCTGTTCATGCGTTCTTGGCTATTCCACGTTGTGGGCGGCAGGCTCTCTTAAAAGCTACTGTGCGGCCTTATCAAGAAAAGAAACCTAATACAATTTTATCTTTTTTTCTCTTTTCTCTATTATCCTTGGGCCCACAAAATTTCTTTATGCACGACTACCTTCTCTGTTTGCCTTCAAGAAGTCAATGGAGCAATCTTTTGTTGACCAACCAATCCAAAACAAGCCAAAAACATCTACTGTACGAGGTGCATCCTTTTTTTTCTTTCACAGAAACAAATCCCCACATATAATATATGTATCCTTTAAAGGGAATTCTAATCCCAATTAGAATCCCTTAATAGATTCGGATATGCATCGTAAATGATTTAAAACTCGGGACATAATTTAACAAAAATCATGATTCTTCGAAATTGTTCCTGTCATTTTCATTTGCTTTTGTTTCGTCCATTTGGGATTCAGCGAAATCCCTCAATTATGTAGAGTTCCTCAATCAGAAACACCTTTTTTCTATGGAAGAAATAAGCTAAGTTTTAGGTTCCTAGTAGGGAATCAAGGCTCAAAACGCACGCCCAAAAAATGTTGATCTCCGACCCAAAAAAAAATGCCGATCAATATTTGGTTCGACCAAACTTTTTTCCTTGATTCAAGTAATACTTGTTGCAATAATTCTTCACACGTAATCAATGCTTGATTTGGATAAAACGATAAACAAGACAAGTGCAACAAAGTAAAGATGGAGAGACATAGATTTATGTGGTTCAACAAGTTGGCTGTCTACATCCACGGGGCAATCACACGGAACTCTCTTTGATGACCAGGAAAATTACAACGCACACCTATCTACGTGACAAACACCAAACAGTGGGTCATACTCTCAACAGCGGACCTTTCTACAATACAACTCTCACAACCCCAGAGATATTGCACACCCAAGATTCCCTCCACAAGAGATCTCGAGACCCCCAAACACCATTGACACAAAACGCGGAGCGAGAATGCAGAGGAAAACCCCAAACTAAAAACTTACGCCTGTTTCCCTCTTCTCTCTCTCCTAAACGTGGGGTGGTTACACACACAAAAGTAGTGGAAGGGTGTCATGGGCAATTAGCCCCATTTTTCCGTTGTTACATTCTCCCACTTGAAGACTATTCTCGAATAGGCTTCATAGCTCCGATTTGCCCAATTGTCACCAATCAACTAGGAGGCGCAAGCGCAAGAGAAGTTCTACACCATATAAACTTCTCTCTCGCAATGGGTTTAAGTCAACACATCTGCTTTGGTGTGAATCTTCCGCAAAGAGATGACTCCATCTTCCACTACATCACGAATAAAATGGTACTTGACATCAATGTGTTTCAGATGCAGAGTGAAACATTGGATTAACGACCAAATGTAATGCACTCGACTATCACAATGAATAGTGATCGCTTTACGTTTGATTCTTAGCTCATCAAGCAATCTCTTTAACCAAATGCCTTCCTTGTATGCATCCGTTGCTGCAATATACTCCGCTTGATAGTAGATAACGTAACCACGGCATGTAATATGGACATCCAACTAATTACTCCATTGGCTAAAGAGAAACAAGTACCCAGTAGTAGATCTTCGTCTATCACGATCTCCTGCATAATCTGCATCCACATTTCCAACCAATTGTACATTTTGGCTACCATAATGAATAGCCAAGTCAGAGGTACCCTTCAAGTACCAAAGGATCCATTTCACCACGGTCCAATGATCTTGACCCGGATTTACCATGTACTTGTTGATTGCTCCCATTGCTTGTGCAATGTCCGGTGCGGTGCAAACCATGGCAAACATAAGACTCCCTCTTTGCCGATGCATATGGTACTCGAGCCATCTCTGTCTTCTCTGCTTCGTGCTAGGATTTTGTTCGGAAGACAATTTACAACCAATAGGAAGTGGGGTATTAACTGGTTTGGCATTCTACATATTGAAGCGACGCAGAACCTTTTCAACATAGCTCTTTTGAGTTATCTAGATCTTCCTATTTTCACAATCTCTCGAGTACGGTCATCCCAAGAATTCGATTAACAGCTCCCAAATCTTTCATATCGAATTCCCTAGCCAAACGAGCTTTGAGGTCCGCAATACCTTCTTTCGAAGTACTGAAACTAATATGTCATCGACATATAGCAACAAGATTATAAAGCCACAATTACCATGATTGCAAACATAGGCACAATAATCTGTTTCACATCTTTTGAACCACAAACTCACAATGAAAGAATCAAATCGCTTGTACCAGCATCTCGGCGCCTGCTTTCAAGCTATAAAGCGACTTGTTCAGCCGACAAACCAAACCCTTCTTGTTTTCTTCAATAAAGCCTTCGGGTTGAGTCATGTAAATTTCCTCATCAAGATTTCCATGCAAAAAAACTATTTTAATGTCCAAATGCTCAAGTTCTAAATCAAGCACACTGCGACACTCAACACAATACGAATAGTAGTTAGACAAACAACTGGAGAAAATATTTCATTGAAATCAATACCGATTTCGAGCATAGCTTTTCATCACTACACGAGATTTGTATCGTTCAATATTTCCGTTAGTGTCTCTTTTCAGCTTGTAAACCCACTTGCAACCGATAGCCTTTCGTCCTTCGGGTATCTTGACAAGATCCTAGGTTTTGTTTTTGTGTAGGGACTCCATTTCCTCCTCCATAGATGCCCTCCATTGAGGAGCATCGCTGGAATCACAAGCTTCCCGATATGTACAAGGCTCCCCCTCTTCGGTGATGCAAGCATAAGTCGTCACATAATCATTTAGCCAAACCGGAGGTCTAGTAGCCCTCCTAGGAGGTCCTTGGTCACACTAAGTTTCAATACTAGTTTTGTCTCGTATGCTCTCTATCGGTTTCATCTCTAGTAGCTTTATCTGTATCAGATCAAATGTTCGTCGATTGATTTTGAACTTCGCTTGATGATTCAAGTTCAAATATCTGTGGTTGCTCAACATTTGGCATTTCTTTGTCTTTCTCGCAATGAATCTTCGTTGAAGGCGACATCTAGGCTAATAACGACTTTGCGAGTAGTAGGATCCCACAATCTGACCCCTTTACACCTTCGCATAGCAAAAAAAAATACACTTTCGGGCCTTGCTTCAAGGTTAGTCCTTTGCTCTTTAGGAACCCACATATAAGTATTACAACCAAAAGTACGGAGGAAAGAATAGTCAACTGGTTTTCCAAACCATACCTCTTCTAGAATCTGTCCATTAAGAGCCGTTGTTGGGGAACGATTTACTATGTAACACGCCGTACATACGACTTCAGCCCAAAAACTTTGATTCATACCAAAGACACTCAACTTGCTTCGAGCACGATCCATTAGCGCACGATTCATACGCTCAGCCACTCCATTTTTTGTGGAGTTTCGGGAACCGTGAAGTGTCTTTTAATGCCATGCTCACTTGCAAAAATCTAAGAATTCTTGCGACATATATTCTCCTCCATTATCGGTTCTCAAACACTTTATTTTTGTTCCCTTTTGATTTTCCACCAATGCTTTAAACTTCTTAAAAGAAGCAAAAGCATCACTTTTCTTTTAAGGATGTAAACCCAAACTTTTCCGGAAAGATCGTCAATAAATGAAATAAAATATTTGGCACCACCCAAAGACTCATCGGGAGACTCCCAAGTATCAAAATGTATCAACTCTAAAATATTCGACTTCTTGCTTTCGAACGACCAAAAGGAGTTCTATGAAACTTTTCGAATAGGCAATCTTCACAAAAGTCTAAATTAATAGTCTTTAAATCGGGAAAAAGACCACGATCAAGAAGCACCTTTAGTCCCCGCATGCTCATGTGTCCCAAACGCTGTGCCGGATAGTTGCCGACTCTGTCACGGCATTGGCGCTATGGCTTCACCGACTACAATCTCTCCAATGAGCCTATATAAATCGCCTACCAATTCTCCTTTCGCCACGATAAGTGCTCCTTTAACAATCTTAGATCGTCTCTTTTCCGGAGTAATCTTATAGCCATTTTCATCAAACTTTCCCAACGACGGTAGACTTTTCCCTGAGATCTGGTACATGTCGTACACCCGATATTGTATGCACGATGCCATCAAACATGGTAACACGGACATCTCCAATCCCCACAACATGACATGGGTTATCATTGCCCATGTATACCGTACCTCCATCACATGACCGATATGTATGGAACCGGTCCCGATGTGGTGTCATATGGAAAGAAGCGCCCGGAATCCAAAATCCATTGATATTGCACGCTCTTTATTGAATCTGCGGACATCACCTCGCCATCTTCGGATAAGTCTGTATTTATAACGATGTTTCCTTGGGAACTTGTTGATGATGACGCATTTTTAGAATTAAATTTGAAATTTGCTGATTCTCCTTGGATTTACAATCTTTACGCATGTGACCCTTCCGTCCACATTTCCAACAAGGACCCAACGTTCGCCTCTTTGACTTGGACCTTGGTGCTTTCTCCCACTAGAACCTTTGTCCATGGATCTTCCCTTAGCCATCATAGCATTACCGAAGTGCTCTCGAGAGTTTTTCTACGAGACTCTTTGTCAATAACGTAGCAATAATCGAATCCATGTCAAGATCCACTCCGGTACTAAGATTCATGATCAAGGAATCCCATGTATCGGGCATAGAACACAAAAGAAGTGTTACTTTCTCATCGTCCTCGATTTTGATGCCGATGGAAGTCAATTTGCTTAACAAGGTGTTGAATCTGTTCAAGTGCTCTTGGAAAGAGGAGCATTCCTTCATCTTTAAACTGTATAATTGTCGACGAAGAAAAATTTTGTTTGACATTATTTTCCCTTCATAGAGATTCTTCAATTTGTCCCACAAAGCTTTGGCGTAGTTTGATCGGAGACATTGAAGAGGACAGAATCATCTAATGCCGAAGTAGATCTCGCCATTGCCGTTTGATCTTTCTCGTACAAAATCCTCATCTTTCATCTTGCCGGCTTTTTATCTTTGCCGGCAAGAGCAACTACATAGCCGTCTTTCACCAACATTGCTTGCATTTTCATCTTCCACAATGGATAATTGGATCCATTGAACTTGGGCACCTCGAACTTTGTAGAAGTTGATGTGGCCATCGCACAAAGATGAAACACATATGTTGACGTTGATCACGTGCGGTACGGGCTTCTCGAACCGTCGGCTCGATACCACTTGTTGCGATAATTCTTCACACGTAATCAATGCTTGCGTTGGATAAAACGATAAACAAGACAAGTGCAACAAAGTAAAGATGGAGAGACACAGATTTACGTTGGTTCGACGGGCTGTCTACATCCACGGGGCAATCACACGGAACTCTCTTTGATGACCAAGAAAAATTACAATGCACACCTCTCTACATGACAAACACCAAACAAGTGGGTCGTACTCTCAACAGCGGACCTTTCTACGGTACAACTCTCACAACCCGGAGATATTGCACACCCAAGATTCCCTTCACAAGAGATCCGAGACCCAAACACCATTGACACAAAACGCAGGAGCGGAATACGGAGGAAAACCCCGGACTAAAAACTTACGCATGTTTCCCTCTTCTCTCTCTCCTAAACGTGGGGTGGTTACACACACAAAAGTAGTGGAGGGGTGTCATGGGCAGTTAGCCACTATTTTTATGTTGTTACACTACTCTCTACACTTTTTTTTTGGTCAAAATACTCTCTACACTCTTCTCGTGCCTTTACTTTTACTTGACATTTCCTCCTTATACCACAGGTTTCTTTTATTTTTTCCCTCCTTGTCAAAACAATTAACGTCATGTTTATTCCCTTTGCTTGTTTTGACATGCCTTGTCCCCGTATTAGGGATGATCACTGACTGGTTCATTGAATCGGCATTCGCAGGCCCAATTAAAGCTTAAACAAGGGATGTTCATGGTGTTTGATAGTTTGGTCTATTGATTCGGACCCTGAGTGCTTCGGAATTATCAGCCAAAAGACAGAGTGAATTGATTGGTGGGGAGCGACTCACCGACAAAGGAGCTTCGAACGGACCCGAGTGCTTCCATCACGAGCTGTGATTGGTGGGGCGTGACTTCGAAACGGTGAACTGGCAATGTCATGGTGGTTGCTCGGAATCGGCCTCAGAAAATTAGTCAGCAACTCCGGTGAATGGTTCCAGCTTCCAGCTTGTGTTCAGTGTGGATGGTTCTCGGTTCTGTGGATCAGCAACTCCGGTGGCAAGTGACTGCAAATGCTCGTGATCGGAGATGACGGATTCCGGCGTCTATCAATGGTAGAGAAACTTCTGGAATTTGTGGATTGAGACACGATTTCTTACTCTGCTCCATAGAGCAGTGTAAGAAATCTATTACTGATCCTGCTTTCAAAACTTGCATTCTTGCGTGTGACATGAGCTGTCTTCAAACCTTAGAGGCTTCTAAAACACGTAGACGTCCGAGGATAGCGTGGCTCCTGAAAAAAATCACAAGCAATATCGAAAAAAATTCGAGAAAGGAGTAACCTGTTAAAATTAGAAACATGTTCGATTCCAAGAGAGGATATACTAATATAGGTACATTTTATAAGTTGCGGTTGAAGTACGAAAAAGAATCTACATCAAAGAATCGAAGCAATGTCATATTGGATAGCCGCATAAACTCTATGGAGCGTGCTTAAAGAGTAAGGAACACCTTTGTGCATGCGGATTGTGTATTACACGAGTTCAATTTCTCGTGGCAACCGACCTGGTTTCGATTCGAATACTACTTGATCAATGATGTTAATGCCCAGCATTAAGTACCTAAGATAGAAACTTCTTGCCATGTACAAGAAGACAAACAGTTTCATATTAGCAGAAAAAGGCCAGGCCTAGAAAACAATTCATATCGCCATATTCAGACAAATGGGAGGCAATGCAACACATAACAGAATAGTTTAGCACCCGTCGCATCCTCTCTCTAATAAACAAAGAAGATTCAAAGATCGATATCTAACCCGTAACACTAGACATTTATTCGGGATAGAGCAGCGACCACAATGGCATGCAGTAGAAGGAAACCCATTTCCGTCTCGCCCATTCATCCATAGATCGAGAATTAGCGTTTCGACTTATATACATACAGAGGTAGACCTTTGTGTCAAGAGCGTCGATTTTCCCTAAAAATGTTCCCTTCACTTTAATGTAGGTTGATAACTATACAAAAATTGTTGATATCGAGGTGGGACTAAGCAGACGGGGGAGAATTAGGCCATCGTTGCCGCATCCATTCAGAGAGAAAAAGGGGACATAGAAATAAAGAAAGGAGAAGGTTCTAACTCACCTTATAACGCTTGTAAGATTGGACGGTGCCTTCGAAATATGTCTTAGGTCTGAGGTGGGGGATGTGAGTGATTCTGATGTGGCAATCATTTGGCAATTTGGTAGTTGATACATTAATCAACCTTTCCAATGATGGGCAGTCATCAATGCGCAAGTCATTCAAAGCCTCTAACTTGTCAAGGCCCTCAACAACCTGTAGACCATTGCAGAACCCGAAGTGTAACTTCTCAAGCTTCTTCAAGTTTGATAAACCCCCAACACTTTGAAAAGAACGACAACCCCATACCCAAAATTCTTTCCACAATTCTGATGTACCGAGTACTTGAATTTGGAGTATATTTGGGCAATAACGAAGACTGAACCTTCTCAACTTACATAATACCCTCGACGGAAGAATTAGTCTCCCTTCCTCCATAATCAACTCATTAGCGAGACTCTGCTTCACCCGCGTACCCTATCCTTCCCAAGGACTCGCAACTCCGGATAGAAAATTCCTCCAATGATTCAAACGCCCCGACAAATTGGATCTCAACAAGCTTTCGGCAATCTAATACTTTGACGGTTTTGAGCTTCGTCAAGTTTGATAGCACCAGTCTCTCCAGGGTATCACGATCACCGCCTTGCAGAGTCAACTTTGTTAAATTGTGAAGTTGAAGCCCGCCGAGTTGAATTTCTTGCACTTGAGAATTTGTGAGCGCCAGATTTGGCAAGTTTTCTAATCTAGATAAGACTAACACGGCTAAATTGAACTTATCCAGCCGTAACTTTAACAAAGACGATGGAAGCTGCACCAATGTTCGCAAGTCCAAACCGGACAAATGAAGTTCCCTGTAATAGAGAAAGGGAAGCCAACTCGGTGGGAGCGGGGACATTGAGAAGTTCCAATTTCAACTCCTTCGGTTTGGATAACTTCCCCATTCCCCCTAAATCCCCGGTGTGAATTTTACCTCCCTGTTGCCAACGAGAGCAATCATCAAGATCCAACAAAACCAAATTAGTCGATTCGAGAGGTCCGGGACTACCCGCAATGATTGAGATGACACTCGTAGATTGTTTAAACTTGTGGGAAGCGTCGGCAGCTCTTGAATCTCATGACAACCTATTAACTCTAGCGTTTGCGGGCAAGGAAGCATACTAACGCTCTCGGAACTTCACCGATGCAAGTGCGTAACAAGCGTAGGACTCTTAGAAAGGGCAAATTTTTGATTGCCGAAGGAAGTCGACCTTTTAAATTGGGACTACAAATTCGAAGCAATTCCAGATTCTCAAGCATTATAGTGCTAGGTATCTCCCAAGAATTTGCGGAATGTACTCTAGTATCACCGTTGTCAAAGTGCAACTCACATAATGATTTCAACCTCCATATAGAATCGGTAGTTTCTTCATTGGACACTCCTCGACCGAGAAGTGCTTCAGATTCACTAGGTTCCCAATTTCTTCGGGCAAATCTTCAAGAGAACGGCAAGCTCTAATCTTCAGGTCAATCAAAGACTTCAACATCCCAATAGAGCCATCAAGTTTCCTTAAATTGGAACATTCTTGAAATTAAGCCTCTCTAAATTTGGGCATCCGGAGAAGTCTGGCGTTCTATTTATGCCATGACATCTTTTAAGAGAAAGAACTTTCAATTTTCTTGCCATCTGTCAAAATAAATACAATATTCAATGGATGAACAGTCAAATATTACAGTCAAAGAAAATAAAATAGTAAGAAGCAAATTACTCACCTTGATTAAGCTCGTAGTTTCGAACTATCTATGAAGGCATTGTCTGAAAATTCAAGAACTACCACATTATTTAAGCGCATGTTGGTTGGCTTGAAAAACAAACGACGAGGAGGATTACTCCAAAAAATCCAGCTTAAATTGGTTAGGCTCTTTGCTAAGCTACCACGGAAGGTTCCCCCACTCAATCTGAGGTACCGTAGTTGTTGAAACCTTCCAATCTCCTCACTTGTGATAGTCTTACTATCACTTTTGTTTAAGTCGAGAGCCAATGCTTGGACGTTCTTCTTCATCTGCAAATGAGAGCAATAAATGAGGGATATTCAGGATTTTATTTTAGAGGAAAATGGTGACAATAGGAAAAAGACGAAAGAGACAACGGTATCCTAGTGCAGCATAGAGGATTCTCTAGTAAGAGAAACTATTAGTTTTCTCTTAGGTACATTACCTCCTTTGTTCTTATTGCATTGAGGACCTCCTTGTCAATCCATATCCTACTCCGCTCTTCGGGATTTATTGGACTTTCACGATGAACAATTTCTCTTCCGAGATCTCGGAGTTGATCGTGCATCCAAAATGTGTTTTTAACAATCTTTACCAATGACATGCTAATGAGGACATCCACTCCAACATCCGGTAAAAAATCACAATCTTTTCACATGTAAATTGCATATGTCGTATGCTCACCGATGAAAAAGCAAGCAATATCGAGGAAAATTTGTTGTTGCTTTGGTAACTTAAGGCATCATAACCGATCTTCAACTTTTCAAAAACATCATCATGAGGTGCTTTGCTTAAGTTCTCCAACGTGTCTCTCCATTTATGTTGGCTTTTGGCAAAGAGGAATGAACCAATTACTTCAACAGCCAATGGAAGTCTCCCAAAGAGCAGCTACGATTTTCCTTGAAAGATCCTTGTAATCATTTGACGGGAAGTCACTATTAAATGCATGCCTACGGAGAAGCTCGAGCGCATGATCACTACTCATCACCTCCATTTCATATTCGAGATTTGGTAGTTTGGTCTATTTATTCGCAAAATATCTTTATTTCTAGTTGTAATCAATATTCTAGATCCCGAATTCAAAGTACTCCTTCCAACTAATTTCTCTACTTGCTCGAAATTAGCAACATCATCAAGTGCAATGAGGACTTTTTTATTGCTAAGTACTTCTTCAATCCTCTTTGTTCCATAATCAATTTCGTCAATGCTTCTTGTTTCCGTAGGATGACCGATTTGGGATAATAGCTTCTTTTGTAACTCAATTAAGCCATCGGTTCTTAATAACTTCGCCCGAACATCTTCTATGAAACAACAATACTTTCCAAAATTAGAAGAGAGCTGGTTAAATACGACTTTGGCGAGAGTCGTTTTACCGATACCCCCCATGCCATGAATGCCAATGAGCCGGACACCATCGTAGTCGACGTCTAACAATTCGGTGAGTGCTGCAACTCGATCATCAATTCCAACTAAATGTTTAGTCACAAATCTATGTTTTGTCTTCAGCTTTTCCACAACCCTCTCAACGATCAATTTAATCACATCACCGTAGCTGCCACAATGGAAAACCATTTTAACGAGGGGAAAAAAATGATGTTATTCAAGCACCGGATAAGCTACAAAATATTTGGACAACTAATGGGACCTTTAATCTGGAAGTGATCTTCCAAGAGTGCAGATTGGACAGTGTGGAATTCAACAATGGGTGCACCATGTCATAACCCGGAGTATGACTTGATTCCAACATGAGATTAGCAATCTTGGAATAACGTTGATAACGTTTGCGAAAAATAGATGTATGAGTATTTATGCAGTTGGAATTGATATTTCAGGATTTATGCTAGACCGACAATTACATAAGTTGGACATGGTGTATTCAAGAGGAGAAATGTTTAACGTAGTGCAAGATTAAATAATTAGATGGGAATGTACATGTCATTTCATTATCCCATTGTTTTTCCTCCCACTGTCCACAATCTAATGTTATTTTAGCTACCTAGCCATTATATCATCATTCACCCATTACACAGGATGACCTTGCTAAGCAGTTTCCCATTTTTCTCTACTAATGTAGCATAGTTTATTTTTTTTTTAATTTGGTAATACTATTGTAGCATCGCTATTATACCATACTGGAATTCTTTATAACTATGATCCAGTGTTAAAAGGAAAATTAGGGAAACAATCTGGAAAGCAATTGGCTTACCCTTTGTACTTCTTCACTTCCCACCCTTTTATAGCATCAACCTCCATGAGAGCCTCTCTCCATGCATCTACTTGCTCGTTGCTCAACTTCTTCTCTTCTTTCAAATTGAGTATGGCATCGCGATACAACGAGGTTTTCAGCTTAACATCGTCGGGTTCCACGTCGAAGAAAATGGGTAAGATCTCTTTTTTACCTTCCGATTTGGAAGTATTTGTCATGATCTGCGCGAGCTCGCGGAGGCACCATTGGCTCGACACGTAGGTCCGAGAGAAGACGGGTATGTAGATCCCGGAGTTGTCGATCGCTCGCTGAAGCGATCCATCGATCCTTTCACCGACACGGAGCTCTTCATCGTCTCGAAAGACGCGTATTCCAAAGTGTCAATCAAGCTATGGAAGAGGAAATCGGTGAATCCGATGCGAGTGTCGAGTCCTCGAAGCTTAGGAAAACTTGGTACTGCTTCCGGACGACGTACTTGCATCTGAGCTCGCCATAGCATAAATCTGTTCTGCTTAACGGATCTCTCTCTCTCCCTCTATGTGTGTGTGTGTGTGTCTGGGGTGCGCCTGAAGATGGAATGTGATCCTTCGTTAGGCCTTGGCCATTACTGAGACTGACCCAATGTTTTTAATGGAGAATGTGGCCGCGTCAACGTCAACGTCAACGTCAACACGTTCTTTCAAAGAAATTGCGTTCAAATTTGTTTCCCAATTGGATCAATAATATTCTTTAATTCACCGGTCCTTGGAATTGAGGAATGAAGAATGGATCTCCAGCAGAGCCCCCGACCACCTTTCATAAAGTCACAATTGATTATATTCCCTTCCCACTCACTTTGATAAAGTTGGAAGAATTTCGTCATTTTCTCAACATAAATTGAAAACCGCGGTTGATCCCCCCAAACTTCTTCAGGAACGAGCAGAGCATCCCTACTCTGCCAAACTAAGGCGGCAATCTTTCTTCCTTTCTTAACGAATGATTTAATTAGACGTTCCAATAAGAGAAATCCGCTACAGAATTATCCCTTTGCATCGACCGACGTCAGCGTTCTGTTCCTCGTCCTTTTGGTGGGAGACAGGTGCTTGTGAAAATGCTAGGCAAAGTCGCACAAGTCTCTTTCCCTTTTAGTTTAGTGGGGTAGACCAATATAGAAATTGGAGTGGCTTAAATTCCACAAATTGACGATCCAGGACACGGCTTGCGTCGATCCTGGCCAGCTGAAGAATTTTCTTTCCTATGGATAAGTTTTTGCACGCATCCGAACATATCGTGGCTGCTGTAATAAAATTAAGAAAAACACAAACGAAAATTAAGGAGTTGGAGGGACTACGTGTACAGTCAATCACTCATCCTGTGCATAAGAATTGAAAGGATTTAAATCCAGAGTAATAATAAACTGGTCCCAATTTTGCACTTAAGTCGTTCACTTAAGTGCACACTTAGCATTAGCTTAGTAAACTTATTCATATGATGATCAACAGCCAAAAAAAGAAAAAATATGTGGCTAAATGGCCGTCCTGATGCAGTTTGGCATGTGTAACAACACTCCCCAATACTTGCTCTTCTAAGATCACAAGGCAATGAGAAAAATCTCAGGCTAAATGGCCGACAAAAGTAAAGCAAAAAAGTGAAGCTGGTAAAAAACTGCCACTAACTTTGAATGTCCTTCTTTACTCTCTTGATGCCTGGCTTTGGCTGTACTTTGCCCCCACTTTGTTAAAGACCTTTAGGCTTTAGGTCTCTAAAAGACCTTGAGCCAAAATCATATTTTGGAGGTCTTTGGGACAATTTACTGTAATTTCAAAGTCGTCTAAAGTTTCTTAGACCAAGGAAGGTCCGGACTATCTGTGGGGCTTTAATATTTCCAGAATGCTAACACATATCTTTCCGTCAAATTTTATCGTCGTTGAACTTTCATAATTTCGAAAATGCCTTCGCATTGTGCGAATAGAGGAAACGCAGAGCTTAAGTCGAGGCCGATGGAAAAAATCCCTACTCAACTTCCTTAGATTCGTGTGACTTGTTTCACTATTCAGTGATTTTTAATTGTTTCAAATGGCAGACACTCGAGGCGGATGGAAAAATACAATGTACTTTATTGCTTAGTCTGACTTTTACGGAACTTTTTACTTTTACCTGGCATTTACTCCTTATACCACGGGTTTCTCTCTCTTTTTTTTCCTCCTTTTCAGAACTAGTAACATCATCTTTATTCCCTTCGCTTGTTTTGACACGCCTTTGTCCCAGTAATAGGGATGGTCACCGACTGGTTCGTTGAATAGACATTTGCAGGCCCAATTAGGCTTAAGCAAGGGATGTTCACAGGGTTTGCAATAGAGGAACAAGATACCTTTCTTCTCTTTTAAAGAGATTCCACCTAATTTTGAAGTTTGCCGGATCGAAGCGATGTCCGCACCGTTTCTGCTGTGCCGTAGCATGGGATTATGACCATGACCACGCTTTCGAAAAGGAAAACCATGACTTGCATGATCAGAATAAAGAAAATGAGCTGCCTTTCAACATTTCACAAGCCGCAAATTACCAATTCTTAAGATCAATCCTGAAAAACCAATTTTCTTGCCCCCAGTGTAGGGGGAGAGCACCAATCGAGGTAGTGTGAATCGAAACACAAGGCTCATAAACGAAATTTAATCCTCAACTCCAAAATTATACGAATGCCGCATGAGCATCCATACAGTACAACATTCCGGTGTTTAGGATTGAAATGACACAAATTTAAAGGGCTTAGGACTCAATTGAAAAACAAAAAGGTTTTAGATCTGTTTTGGTAATTTTCCCTTCAACTTTCTTGTAGTAAACCCTAAAAGCCCCCTTTTGGTGACATTGCGCGTGGCAGATTACTTCTAGTCCTTTTTCATTTATCTCGTGTACTTTATCCATCCAATGTTTCGATTAGATTTGCCTCTGGTAACCTCCATCGCACGTGGCGGATTGCCTCTGTTTTTCTCCATTCCTCCGGTGTAATCCTCTCTTTAATTCGCTAGCTAGCGACTTTGGTTTGCAAAATCGGAGGTGCTATATTGTGGTTGTTCTAGGGTGGTCGACGCATTTTTTCAGGAGATTACCAAACCCGGATGGAAGTTGAATACTTACTGTCCTGACCTCTCTTCGGTCTGAACAGTGTGCAATCAGTCCGCTCCTTGTCCATTCGTGCTTGTCCAAGCCGATCTTTGGTATCCCCTTGAGGGATGACATTGAAAAGCCCGGGAGCATTCAGGTAGGTTCGTTTCCAAGTAGTTTTTAACATAGAAATAACACTGCACAACAAAAATTCGATCCACGATTTGGGTCATCACTGCAATTAGATTGTAAGCAATCTGCCACCATTCCATCTTTGTTTTCCATTGGTTTCACGAGGAAAAACTCCAGTTGGCCGAGAGTGTCAACTCCAACAAATCCAGTTTTCTTTTTTTCGTCTTTCGGAGTCCACTCCTCAACCACCATGGATACACACAAGGTACAGAACAGGGTAAATTGGGGTGCCCTGTCATTCTCGCTAATCACAAGAATTCATTCTTTCACACGAAGGAAATAATTCCTCACCTCAACCTACTCCTAATGAATGAGTCAGCAGCAATCAACAAGCTCTTTTAATTTAGTACATCAACACTTTCAGCTAACTAAGCAGAATCCACATTATTACATGAAGCATTGAAAACCGTAACAAGGCCGAGGTTATCGGCAATGACTCAAAGGTTCATATCAATTAGATTTATGCGACCTACACAGCTAGTTCAATGAATCATTCAAGCAGACAGGATGAACTCAGTGAGATTCGAAGCTGTATTCATGCCGATCCGATTCAGGCATTTCGTCAAACATGGGGTGATTAATTCTGACAAGAGATCTAACTGCAATATTGAAGCATCTATTCCAATCCAAGCTATCACAACAGCATCAAAATGAGTTCAGATCATCAGTAAATCATTAATCAGAGACGATTTCACCTAAGTCTTAATTAGACTTCTCCGCCTTTTTTTTCTTTTTCCTCCAAGAATAGCTGAGAGCAGAGCATATGTAGGAAAAGTGCAATCACCGTTCACAAACTGTGATCGGACAAGAAATAGGAAGTCATGGAAGTGTGGCCAGTGACGACGCCGGCGTGATCGGAGAAGCTTCTGGAATTTGTGGATTGAGAGACGATTTCTTACTTGATCCTGCTTTCAAAACTAGCTGAACTCTGGTGCATGCTCACATGTGGCATGAGCTGTCTTCAAAACCTTATAGGCTTCTAAAACGCGAACACCTCCACGTCCTTTGAGAGCGTGACTCCTGAAAAAAAATCTCAAGCAATATCAAGAAAAGTTCGAGAAAGGATATGCTAAGATAGGGTACATTGTATAAGTTGCGGTTGAAATATAAAAAATAATCTGCATCAAAGATGAGAAGCAATGTCATATTGGATAGTCGTATAAACACCACGGAGCGTACTTAAAGATTAAGGAACGCATTTGTGCTATGGATAGGACGAGTTCAATTTCTCGTGCTACCCAATGCAGACAATTCACGATCGGCAACCGACCTGGTTTCGATTCGAATACTACTTGATCAATGATGTTAATGCCCAGCATTAAGTACCTAAGATACAAACCTCTTGCCATGTACAAGAAGACAAACTATATCATATTAGAAGAAAAAGGCCAGACCTAGAAAACAGATATCATATCGCCATATTCAGACAAATGGTACGCAATGCAACACATAATAGAATAGTTTAGCACCCGTCGCATCCATTCTGACTCGTAATTCTTATCGTAATGATAAGCTCTGGCCAAGATGTAGTTAGAATTCGATGGATTTCCTAAAACTGCAAGCCCAGAAGTTTCTTATGGAGTCAGATCGAATTTTAATGTATACATCTCCTAAAACTGACGAATATTGTTTGCTTTATCTTTGTACTCCGTCATATGTTTCATGCCAACATTTGAGCCAAAGTTACCATCAAAATAAACTTAAGCAAAATATTCCAATTTATTTACCACCGTAAGTAAAACTTTATTACAGGAACGCGTCTCGTAGGAAAATGTTTACAACCTATGTTAATAAGTCATCGATTCTTTTAGTGTATATTCACCCAAAGTCCTACATATCACCAATCTTATCTCAATATTGGGCAGTTTAAGGAAGCGCTTATATATTAAAATGGATCAAGAAAATGACTAACTAAACTATTGTTCGTGATAGAGCGACCACAATGGCATTCAAGAGAAGAAAACCCATTTCCGTCTCGCCCATTACATACATACAGAGGTAGACCTTTGTGTCAAGAGCGTCGATTTTCCCTAAAAATGTTTCCGTGAAGGAGGTGAGACTAAGCGGACGGGGAGAATTGTTGATATAGAGGTAAGTCAGTACAAAAATTGTTGATATAGAGGTGAGACTAAGCGGACGGGGAGAATTAGGCCATCGTTGCCGCATCCATCCGAGAGAGAAAAAGGGGACATAGAAATAAAGAAAGGAGAAGGTTCTAACTCACCTTATAACGCTTGTAAGATTGGACGGTGCCTTCGAAATATGTCTTACATCTACGGAGGGGGATGTGAGGGATTTCGATGTGGCAATCATTTGGCAATTTGGTAGTCGATACATCAATCAACCTTTCCAATGATGGGCGTCATGAATGCGCAAGTCATTCAAAGCCTCTAACTCGTCAAGGCCCTCGACAACCTGTAGACCATGGCACTCCCGGATGTATAACTTCTCAAGCTTCTTCAAGTTTGATAAACCCCGAACACTTGTGCAAAGAACGACAACCCCATACCTGAAGTACTTTCCACAATTCCGATGTACCGAGTACTTGAATTTGGAGTATATTTGGGCAATAATTAAGATCGAATCTTCTCAACTTACATAAAACCCCGGACGGAAGAATTAGTCTCCCTTCCTCCATAATCAACTCATTAGCGACTCGCTTCACCCGCGTACCCTATCCTTCCCAAGGACTCGCATCTCCGGATAGAAAATCCCTCCAATGATTCAAACGCCCCGACAAATTGGATCTCAACAAGCTTTGGGCAATATGATACTTTGACGGTTTTGAGCTTCGTCAAGTTTGATAGCACCAGTCTCTCCAGGGTATCACAATCACCGCCTTGCGAGAATCAACTCGTTAAATTGTGAAGTTGAAGCCCGCCGAGTTGAATTTCTTGCACTTGAGAATTTGTGAGCTCTAGACTTAGCAAGTTTTCTAACCTGGATGAGAGTGACATGGTTGAATCGAACTTATCTAGCCGTAACTTTAACAAAGACGATGGAAGTTGTGTGAGTGTTCGCAAGTCCAAACCGGACAAATGAAGTTCATGTAATAGAGAAAGGGAAGCCAACTCGGTGGGAGCGGGGACATTGAGAAGTTCCAATTTCAACTCCTTCGGTTTGGATAACTTCCCCATTCCCCCCTAAATCCCCGGTGTGAATTTTACCTCCCTGTTGCCAACTAGAGCCATCATCAAGATCCAACGAGAACCAAATTAGTCGATTCGAGAGGTCCGGGACTACCTACAATGATTTAGATGACACTCGTAGATTGTTTAAACTTGTGGGAAGCGTCGGCGGCTCTTGAATTTCATCACAATATATTAACTCAAGCGTTTGCAGGCAAGGAAGCATCCTAACTGTCTCGGAACTTCACTCGATGCAAGTGCGAAACAAGCGTAGGACTCTTAGAAAGGGCAAATTTCTGATTGCCGAAGGAAGTCGACCTTTTAAATTGGGACTACAAATTCGAAGCACTTCCGGATTCTCAAGCATTATAGTGCTAGGTATCTCCCAAGAATTTGCGGAATGTACTCTAGTATTGCCGTTGTCAAAGTGCAACTCACATAATGATTTCAACTTCCATATGGAATCTGGTAGTTTCTTCACTAGACACCACTCGACCGAGAAGTGCTTGATTCATTAGGTTCCCAATTTCTTCGGGCAAATCTTCAAGAGAATGGCAAGACCTAATCCTCACGTCAATCAAAGACATCAACTTCCCAATAGAGCCATCAAGTTTCCTTAAATTGGAACATTCTTGAAATTAAGCCTCTCTAAATTTGGGCATTCGGAGAAATTCGGGGCTCTGTTTATGCCATGACATCTTGTAAGAGAAAGAACTTTCAATTTTCTTGCCATCTGTCAAAATAAATACAATATTCAATGGATGAACAGTCAAATATTACAGTCAAAGAAAATAAAATAGTAAGAAGCAAATTACTCACCTTGATTAAGCTCTGTAGTTTCGAACTATCTATGAAGGCATTGTCTGAAAATTCAAGAACTACCACATTATTTAAGCGCATGTTGGTTGGCTTGAAAAACAAACGACGAGGAGGATTACTCCAAAAAATCCAGCTTAAATTGGTTAGGCTCTTTGCTAAGCTACCACGGAAGGTTCCCCCACTCAATCTGAGGTACCGTAGATGTTGAAACCTTCCAATCTCCTCACTTGTGATAGTCTTACTATCATTTTTGCGTAAGTCGAGAGTCGGTGCTTGGACGTTCTTCTTCATCTGCAAATGAGAGCAATAAATGAGGGATATTCAGTATTTTATTTTAGAGGAAAATGGTGACAATAGGAAAACGAAAAAAGAGAGAACAGTATCCTAGTGCAAAGATAGAGGATTTTTTGGTAAGAGAAACTATTCGTTTTCTCTTAGGTACGTTACCTCCTTTGTTCTTAGTGCGTCGAGGACCTCCTTGTCAATCCATATCCTACTCCGCTCTTCGGGATTCATTCGACTTTCACGATGAACAATTTCTCTTCCGAGATCTCGGAGTTGATCGTGCATCCAAAATGCATTTTCCACAATCTTTACCAATGACATGCTAACGAGGACATCAACTCCAAAGATTCGGGAAAAAAATCACAATCTTTCCACATGTAAATTGCATGTGTCGTATGCTCACCGATGAAAAAGCATGCAATATCGAGGAAAATTTGTTGTCAGTTGGTAACTTAAGGCATCATAACCGATCTTCAACTTTTCAAAAACATCATCGTGAGGTGCTTGGCTTAACTTCTTCCACGTCTCTTCCCATATTTGTTGCCTTTTATCAAAGAGGAACGAACCAATTACTTCAACAGCCAACGGAAGTCTCCCCGTAGCAGCCTACGATTTTCCTTGAAAGATCCTTGTAATCATTTGACGGGGAGTCACTATTAAATGCATGCCCTTTGAGAAGCTCGACCGCATGATCACTACTCATCACCTCCATTTCATATTCTCGAGATTTGGTAGTATGGTCTATTGATTCGCAAAACATCTTTATTTCTAGTTGTAATCAATATTCGAGATCCCGTCTGCAGAGAGCACTCCTTCCAACTAATTTCTCTACTTGCTCGAAGTTAGCAACATCATCAAGTGCAACGAGGACTTTTTATGGCTAAGTACTTCTTCAATCCTCTTTGTTCCATAATCAATTTCGTCAATGCTTCTTGTTTCCGTAGGATGACCGATTTGGGATAATAACTTCTTTTGTAACTCAATTAAGCCATCGGTTCTTAATGACTTCGCTCGAACATCTTCTATGAAACAACAATACTTTCCAAAATTAGAAGAGAGCTGGTTAAATACGACTTTGGCGAGAGTCGTTTTACCGATACCCCCATGCCATGAATTCCAATGAGCCGCACACCATCGTAGTCGACGTCTAACAATTGGGTGAGTCTTGCAACTCGATCATCAATTCCAACTAAATGTTCAGTCACCGATCTATGTTTTGTCTTCAGCTTTTCCACAACCCTCTCAACGATCAATTTAATCACATCACCGTAGCTGCCACAATGGAAAACCATTTTAACGAGGGGAAAAAATGATGTTATTCAAGCACCAGATAAGCTACAAAATATTTGGACAACTAATGGGACCTTTAATCTGGAAGTGATCTTCCAAGAGTGCATATTGGACAGTGTGGAATTCAACAATGGGTGCACCATGTCATAACTCGGAGTATGACTTGATTCCAACATGAGATTAGCAATCTTGGAATAACGTTGATAACGTTTGCAAAAAATAGATGTATGAGTATTTATGCAGTTGGAATTGATATTTCAGGATTTATGCTAGACCGACAATTACATAAGTTGGACATGGTGTATTCAAGAGGAGAAATGTTTAACGTATTGCAAGGTTAAATAATTAGATGGGAATGTACATGTCATTTCATTATCCCATTGTTTTTCCTCCCACTGTCCACAATCTAATGTTATTTTAGCTACCTAGCCATTATATCATCATTCACCCATTACACAGGATGACCTTGCTAAGCAGTTTCTCATTTTTTTTCCTACTAATGGAGCATAGTTTTTTTTAAATTTGGTAATACTATAGTAGCATCGCTATTATACCATACTGGAATTCTTTATAACTATGATCCAGTGTTAAAAGGAAAATTAGGGAAACAATCTGGAAAGCAATTGGCTTACCCTTTGTACTTCTTCACTTCCCACCCTTTTATAGCATCAACCTCCATGAGAACCCTCTCCATGCATCTACTTGCTCGTTGCTCAACTTCTTCTCTTCTTTCAAATTGAGTATCGCATCGCGATACAACGGGGTTTTCAACTTAACATCGTCTGGTTCCACGTCGAAGAAAATGGGTAAAATCTCTTTTTACCTTCCGATTTGGAAGTATTTGTCATGATCTGCGCAAGCTCGCGGAGGCACCATTGGCTCGACGCATAGGTCCGAGAAAAGACGGGTATGTAGATCCCGGAGTTGTCGATCGCTCGCTGAAGCGATCCATCAATCCTTTCACCGACACGGAGCTCTTCATCGTCTCGAAAGACCCGTATTCCAGTGTCGGTCAAGCTATGGAAGAGGAAGTCGGTGAATCCGACACGAGTGTCGGGTCCTCTGAAGCTTAGGAAAACTTGGTACTCGCTTCCCGACGACGTACTTGCATCTGAGCTCCCCATAGCATAAATCTGTGCTGCTTAGCGGATCTCTCTCTCTCCCTCTATGTGTGTGTGTGGGTGTCTGGGGTGCGCCTGAAGATGGAATGTGATCCTCCGTCAGGCCTTGGCCATTTACTGAGACCGACCCGATGTCTTCAATGGAGACTGTGGCCGCGTCAACGTCAACACGTTCTTTCAAAGAAATTCCATAAAGAATATTAATATTCTTTAAATTCACCGGTCCTGTGAATTGAGCAATGAAAAATTGGTCCCCTTTTGCGTAGAACAAGTCATTTCGTCATAATGCAGCGAGATTTTAGGATCTCAAGTGGAGCCCCCCGACCACCTTTCATAAAGTCACAATTGATTGTATTCCCTTCCCCCTCACCTTTGATAAAGTCGGAATAATTTTGCCCTTTTCTTCCCTTTTCTCTTTGTTTATCTTCACAACATATATTGTAATAAATCCGAAATGCCTGCGATTTTTTAGAACTGGGCCAAATTAAATAACAACAATTGCTAGCACCTTTTTTTTCTTCTATTTTACATTGTTCCGGAAATCTAATGACTTAATTGCACGG
Source organism: Rhodamnia rubescens (assembly GCA_021437795.1). NCBI lineage: Eukaryota > Viridiplantae > Streptophyta > Magnoliopsida > Myrtales > Myrtaceae > Rhodamnia > Rhodamnia rubescens. The sequence continues at coordinate 2,729,317 of JAILYA010000040.1, forward strand.
ACATGTAAAAGAAGCATCCCTAGTCTGCCAAACTAGAGAAGCAATCTTTTTTCTTTTCTTAGCGAATGACATAGTAAGAGAACCCGTCACATTTGTTGTGCCGAAATTACTTTGCACTATAGAATTATTACCCTTGCATCGACCGACATCAGCGTACTGTACCTCGTCCTTTTGGTGGGAGACAGGTGCCTCTGAAACTGCTAGGACAATTGGTGGGGACCACACGGAATAGGAAAAAAATCGTGGGACGAGTTTGATGATGGCGGCCAATCAAGCTATGGACAGAAATGCATGCTTGGACTATTCAAAGTCTCACGAGAATCCCTTTGCCTTTTAGTTAAGTGGGTTCCACCGAAATAGAAAAGTCACGTGGCATTTACGGGCGACGACCGAGACAAATTCGAGTGGCTTAAATTCCACAATTGACGAAACAGGACACGGCTTGCGTCGGTCCCAGCCAGCTGAGGAATTTTCTTTCCTATGGATAAGTCTTGCACGCATCCGAACATATGGTCGCCGCTGATCCCTACGCATGCTCGCCCGTATGATTGACGGTCGTGATAGACCCGATGACGGTAGACTCAAGTCTAAGACAAATGCGATAAAGAAGTGCCCGATCAAAAACATTCGGTGGACTTAAATATAGATAAATGGGAGAGTTTAGAAAACCTAACCCAAACCACGAGATGCTCCAATTGAATCCCCTTGAGAAGGTCCATACTTCAGTTCCCATCAATGGGAGGGCTTAAAAACCCAGTGCGCCCTAGGGGTATGCAACCGAGCTGGATTTACCCGAAAAACTAGATCGGACCATCAAAAGATAGGTCCGGAAACCGGTTCCTATTCAAATCAATCTGGGAACCTGTTGGAACCGAGCCGCTTCCCTATTTGAAGTGAAGACCCACTCGAACACTAAATCGATTTTGGAGCTGATTTTTAGTTATTATCCATAAAATCGAAGTCTCGCTCGCCTCACCTCCTCCGTTATCGGTGGATCGTAATTTCTATTGCTCATATTAAGCATAGCTAGACCGCCACATTATTTTAGAACTTTTGGTTAGTATGAACTGCAATCGAATTAAGGGTAATAAAAATAAGGAAAACACGAACGAAAATTGAGGAGTTGGAGGGAAAATCAATATTTGAGTCAACATTTTTCATTTTTTTTTAAAAAAAAAACAAGGATTACGTATACAGTTACTCACTCATCCTATGCATAAAAATTGGAAGGATGTAAGTCCTGAGGAATAATAAAATGGTCCCAATTTTGCACAGAGCGAGCCGTTTCGTTTCTCCCGTCAAAAGAGGCCATCATCCAATCCATGCTGTGAGATTATATGATCTCCAGCGGAATTGATTATATTCCCTTCCCACTCTCCCAAAAAATGAATATTTTGGTCATTTTCTTCCTTTTTGCCTTTTTAATCCTCTCAAGCTATTATTCAATCATATGATTTAGATGCTCACCCACTTCCGATAACCAGGATTATGAATAATTATTATGTGAAAATTGAAACTTTAAGGTGATAATTGTACTATTTTTTCGGTCATAAGAGATATTTTGATGGGAATGGTGCTTTTGAGCTTATTTTAAGTCATTTACTTAAGTGCATACTTAGCATTAGCTTAGCAAACTTATTCATATGATTATTAAAAGAGGGGAAAACAAAAAGAGGAAAGAACGAAAAATCTCAGGCTAAGTGGCCGTCCCGATGCAGCTTGGTATGTGTTACACTCGTCAATGAGATCGCAAGGCAATGAGAAAAATCTCAGGCTAAAGGGCCGACAAGAGTAAAGCAAAAGTGTAAAGTTGGTGAAAACTCCCACTAACTTTGTCGTCTGGCTTTGGCTGTATTTTGCAACCACTTTATTAAAGACCTTTGGGTCTCTAAAAGACTTTGAGCAAAAATCATACCATTTGACAATTTTTATTTTTTTGATTTTTTGGAGATCTTTGAGACAATTTATTGTAATTTCAAAGTCATCCAAAGTTTCTTAGACCAAAGCAGGTCCGGATTATCCGTGGGCTTTAATATTTCGGAATGCTAATACATATTGTTCCTTCAAACTTTGTTCTCGCTGGACTTTCATAATTTCGATAATGCCTTCATCTCACGCGAATAGAGGAAACACAAAGCTTAAGCTGTGGATGTGGATGCATAGTAGAACAACAATGATGACGACTACGTAGCGATGAATATAGATGAAGACAATTGGAGACCGAGATTTTTTCCTAGAGAAATTTATGTAGTTTTTCTCTCGTTTGCCTTAGAGTCTTCCTTGTGACATCTCTCTGTGTATCTCCTCCTTGGTGAATCTAGTCAGTGCCCCTCTGAAAACGTCCGTGAATGTTAAAAAAAAAAAAACTCCAAAAAGAAAAGATTTCGTTCTTCGTGAACCTAGTCGAACCCCTTCCGTCAAAAGGGAAAATGAGAGCACCAAAAGTGCTCAGACAGATTTCGTTCTCGGAGAAACTCCTTCTCAACTTCCTTAAATTTGTGCGAATCAAGAGTCACTTGTTTCACAGTAATTGCTCAATTTAGGAAAAATCCCTTCGAGGGATCTTTGTCTCAAGGTTGTAACGTCGGGTTAGTTTAGGAGACCGCGGGTTTTTCATGCCCCAAGTCAAGAGTCAAAGTTTCTGCCATTTATTGAGGACAACCCTCAAATGTGGCATGAGCTGTCTTCAAAACCTTATAGGCTTCTAAAACGCGAACACCTCCACGTCCTTTGAGAGCGTGACTCCTGAAAAAAATCTCAAGCAATATCAAGGAAAGTTCGAGAAAGGATATACTAAGATAGGGTACATTGTATAAGTTGAGGTTGAAATATCAAAATAATCTGCATCAAAGATGAGAAGCAATGTCATATTGGATAGTCGTATAAACACCACGGAGCGTACTTAAAGATTAAGGAACGCATTTGTGCTATGGACAGCACGAGTTCAATTTCTCGTGCTACCCAATGCAGACAATTCACGACCAGCAACAGACCTGATTTCGATTCTAAACTACTTGATCAATGAAGTTAATGCCCAGCATTAAGTGCCTAAGATACAAACTTCTTGCCATGTACAATAAGACAAACAATATCATATCGTCATATGCAGACAAATGGGAGGCAATGCAGCACATAATAGAATAGTTTAGCACCCACCACATCCATTCCTTGACAAACAAAGAAGATTCAAAGATCGATAGCTGACCCCGTAACACATTTTTTGCAAGCAATGAGATCCCGAAAAATGGCCAAATTCCTATTTCCTCTTGACACATATCTTTATCGGAATGATAAACAGCCAAAAGAAATAAAAAAAAAGAAAAATAAAAAGAAACATACGAAATCAAAGTGCAAATCTTCCACAAGAACGAAAAATGGGTTCGATTTCCAGAAAATAAGCTGCAAGCCAAGAAGTTTCTTATGGAGTCAGATCGAATTTTAATGTATACATCTCCTAAAACTGACGAATATTGTTTGCTTTATCTTTGTACTACGTCATATGTTTCATGCCAACATTTGAGCCAAAGTTACCATCAAAATAAACTTAAGCAAAATATTCCATTTTATTTACCACCGTAAGTAAAACTTTGTTACAGGAACGTGTCTCGTAGGAAAATGTTTACAACCTATGTTAATAAGTCATCGATTCTTTTAGTGTATATTCACCCAAAGTCCTACATATCACCAATCTTATCTCAATATTGGGCAGTTTAAGGAAGCGCTTATATATTAAAATGGATCAAGAAAATGACTAACTAAACTATTGTTCGTGATAGAGCGACCACAATGGCATTCAGTAGAAGAAAACCCATTTCCGTCTTGCCCATTACATACATACAGAGGTAGACCTTTGTGTCAAGAGCGTCGATTTTCCCTAAAAATGTTTCCTTCAGCGGAAACATTAAACATTGATAATTATGCCAATAAAAATTGGTAAGTCAGTACAAAAATTGTTGATATAGAGGTGAGACTAAGCAGACAGGGGGAGAATTAGGCCATCCGCATCCATCCAGAGAGAAAAAGGGGACATAGAAATAAAGAAAGGAGAAGGTTCTAGCTCACCTTATAACGCTTGTAAGATTGGACGGTGCCTCCGAAATTTGTCTTACATCTGCGGTGGGGCATGTGAGTGATTCTGATGTGGCAATCATTTGGCAATTTGGTATTTGATACATCAATCAACCTTTCCAATGATGGGCAGTCATTAATGGACAAGTCATTCAAAGCCTCTAACTCGTCAAGGCCCTCGACAACCTGTAGACCATCGCAGAGCCCGAAGTGTAACTTCTCAAGCTTCTTCAAGTTTGATAAACCCCGAACACTTTGAAAAGAACGACAACCCCATACCCAAAATTCTTTCCACAATTCGATGTACCGAGTACTTGAATTTGGAGTATATTTGGGCAATAACTAAGACGGAACCTTCTCAACTTACATAAAACCCTCGGACGGAAGAATTAGTCTCCCTTCCTCCATAATCAACTCATTAGAGACTCTGCTTCACCCGCGTACCCTATCCTTCCCAAGGACTCGCAACTCCGGATAGAAAATCCCTCCAATGATTCAAACGCCCCGGCAAATTGGATCTCAACAAGCTTTCGGCAATATGATACTACGACGGCTTTGAGCTTCCTCAAGTTTGATAGCACCAGTCTCTCCAGGGTATCACAATCACCGCCTTGCGAACCAACTCCGTTAAATTGTGAAGTTGAAGCCCATTGAGTTGAATTTCTTGCACTTGACACGATGTGAGCTCTAGACTTGACAAGTTTTCTAATCTGGATAAGAGTGACACGGCTGAATTGAAGTTATCCAGCCGTAACTTTAACGAGAGACGATGGAAGTCGCACCGGTGTTCCCGGGTCCAAACCAAACAAATGAAGTTCCTTTAACGGAGAAAGGGAAGCCAACTCGGTGGGAGCAGGGACATTGAGAAGTTCCAATTTCAACTCCTTCGGTTTGGATAACTTCCCCATTCCTCCAAAATCCCCGGTGTGAATTTTACCTCCCTGTTTCCCACGAGAGCCAACATCAAGGTCCAACGGAACCAAATTAGTCGATTCGAGAGGTCCGGGACTACCCGCAATGATTTAGATGACACTCGTAGATTGCTTAAACTTGTAGGAAGCGTCGGCGACTCTTGAATCTCATCACAACCTATTAACTCTAGCGTTTCCAAGCAAGGAAGCATACTAACCGTCTCTGTAACTTCACCGATGCAAGTGTGTAACAAGCGTAGGACTCTTAGAAAGGGCAAATTTCGATTGCCGAAGGAAGTCGACCTTTTAAATTGGGACTACGGATTCGAAGCACTTCTGATTCTCAAGCATTATAGTGCTAGGTATCTCCCAAGAATTTGCCAAACTTACCCTAATATTGCCATTGTCAAAGTGCAACTCACATAATGATTTCAACTTCCATATGGAATCTGGTAGTTTCTTCACTTGGACACTCCTCGACCAAGAAGTGCTTCAAATTCACTAGGTTCCCAATTTCTTCAGGCAAATCTTCAAGAGAACGGCAAGACCTAATCCTCAAGTCAATCAAAGACATCAACTTCCCAATAGAGCCATCAAGTTTCCTTAAATTGGAACATTCTTGAAATTAAGCCTCTCTAAATTTGGGCATTCGGAGAAATCCGGGGTTCTGTTTATGCCATGACATCTTTTAAGAGAAAGAACTTTCAATTTTATTGCCATCCGTCAAAATAAATACAATATTCAATGGATGAACAATCAAATATTACAGTCAAAGAAAATAAAATAGTAAGAAGCAAATTACTCACCTTGATTAAGCTCGTAGTTTCGAATTATCTATGAAGGCATTGCGTGAAAATTCAAGAACTACCACATTATTCAAGTGCATATTGGTTGGCTTAAAAAACAACCGGTCGAACCGGTCCAGATGAGGAGGATCACTCCAAAAAATCCAGCTTAAATTGGTAAAGCTCTTTGCTAAGCTACCACGGAAGGTTCCCCACTCAATCGAGGTACCGTAGATGTTGAAACCTTCCTATCTCCTCACTTGTGATAGTCTTAGTATCATTTTTGCGTAAGTCGAGAGTCAATGCTTGGACGTTCTTCTTCATCTGCAAATGAGAGCAATAAATGAGGGATATTCAGGATTTTATTTTAGAGGAAAATGGTGACAATAGGAAAAAGAAGAAAGAGACAACGGTATCCTGGTGCAGCATAGAGGATTTTTCGGGAAGAGAAACTATCGTTTTCTCTTAGGTACATTACCTCCTTTGTTCTTATTGCATTGAGGACCTCCTTGTCAATCCATATCCTACTCCGCTCTTCGGGATTTATTGGACTTTCACGATGAACAATTTCTCTTCCGAGATCTCGGAGTTGATCGTGCATCCAAAATGTGTTTTTCACAATCTTTACCAATGACATGCTAATGAGGACATCAACTCCAAAGATCGGTAAAAAATCACAATCTTTCCACATGTAAATTGCATATGTCGTATGCTCACCAATGAAAAAGCAAGCAATATCGAGGAAAATTTGTTGTTGCTGGTAACTTAAGGCATTATAACCGATCTTCAACTTTTTAAAAACATCATCGTGAGGTGCTTTGCTTAAGTTCTCCAATGTGTCTCTCCATTTATGTTGGCTTTTGGCAAAGAGGAATGAACCAATTACTTCAACAGCCAATGGAAGTCTCCCAAAGTAGCACTACGATTTTCCTTGAAAGATCCTTGTAATCATTTGACGGGAAGTCACTATTAAATGCATGCCTACGGAGAAGCTCGAGCGCATGATCACTACTCATCACCTCCATTTCATATTCTGAGATTTGGTAGTTTGGTCTATTTATTCGCAAAATATCTTTATTTCTAGTTGTAATCAATAGTCTAGATCCCGAATTCAAAGTACTCCTTCCAACTAATTTCTCGACTTGCTCGAAGTTAGCAACATCATCAAGTGCAATGAGGACTTTTTTATTGCTAAGTACTTCTTCAATCCTCTTTGTTCCATAATCAATTTCGTCAATGCTTCTTGTTTCCGTAGGATGACCGATTTGGGATAATAGCTTCTTTTGTAACTCAATTAACCCATCGGTTCTTAATGACTTCGCCCGAACATCTTCTATGAAACAACAATACTTTCCAAAATTAGAAGAGAGCTGGTTAAATACGACTTTGGCGAGAGTCGTTTTACCGATACCCCCATGCCATGAATTCCAATGAACCGCACACCATCGTAGTCGACGTCTAACAATTTGGTGAGTGCTGCAACTCGATCATCAATTCCAACTAAATGTTCAGTCACAAATCTATGTTTTGTCTTCAGCTTTTCCACAACCTTCTCAACGATCAATTTAATCACATCACCGTAGCTGCCACAATGGAAAACCATTTTAACGAGGGGAAAAAATGATGTTATTCAAGCACCAGATAAGCTACAAAATATATGGACAACTAATGGGACCTTTAATCTGGAAGTGATCTTCCAAGAGTGCATATTGGACAGTGAGGAATTCAACAATGGGTGCACCATGTCATACCCGGAGTATGACTTGATTCCAACATGAGATTAGCAATCTTGGAATAACGTTGATAACGTTTGCGAAAAATAGATGTATGAGTATTTATGCAGTTGGAATTGATATTTCAGGATTTATGCTAGACCGACAATTACATAAGTTGGACATGGTGGATTCAAGAGGAGAAATGTTTAACGTATTGCAAGACCAAATAATTAGATGGGAATGTACATGTCATTTCATTATCCCATTGTTTTCCCTCCCACTGTCCACAATCTAATGTTATTTTAGCTACCTAGCAATTGTATCATCATTCACCCATTACACAGGATGACCTCGCTAAGCAGTTTCTCATTTTTTTTTCTACTAATGTAGCATAGTTTTTTTTTTAATTTGGTAATACTATAGTAGCATCGCTATTATGCCATACTGGAATTCTTTATAACTATGATCCAAGTGTTAAAAGGAAAATTAGGGAAACAATCTGGAAAGCAATTGGCTTACCCTTTGTACTTCTTCACTTCCCACCCTTTTATAGCATCAACCTCCATGAGAGCCTCTCTCCATGCATCTACTTGCTCGTTGCTCAACTTCTTCTCTTCTTTCAAATTGAGTATGGCATCGCGATACAACGAGGTTTTTCAGCTTAACATCGTCGGGTTCCACGTCGTAGAAAATGGGTAAGATCTCTTTTTTACCTTCCGATTTGGAAGTATTTGTCATGATCTGCGCGAGCTCGCGGAGGCACCATTGGCTCGACGCATAGGTCCGAGAAAAGACGGGTATGTAGATCCTGGAGTTGTCGATCGCTCGCCGAAGCGAGCCATCGATCCTTTCACCGACACGGAGCTCTTCATCGTCTCGAAAGACGCATATTCCAGTGTCGGTCAAGCTATGGAAGAGGAAATCGGTGAATCCGACGCGAGTGTCGGGTCCTCTGAAGCTTAGGAAAACTTGGTACTCGCTTCCCGACGACGTACTTGCATCTGAGCTCCCCATAGCATAAATCTGTGCTGCTTAGCAGATCTCTCTCTCTCCCTCTATGTGTGTGTGTGGGTGTCTGGGGTGCGCCTGAAGATGGAATGTGATCCTCCGTTAGGCCTTGGCCATTTACTGAGACCGACCCGATGTCTTCAATGGAGAATGTGGCCGTGTCAACGTCAACACGTTCTTTCAAAGAAATTGCGTAAGGAATATTAGTATTCTTTAATTCACCGGTCCTGTGAATTGAGGAATGAAACATTGGTCCCCCTTTTGCATAGAACAAGTCATTTCATCATAATGCAGCGAGATTTTAGGATCTCAAGTGGAGCCCCCGACCAACTTTCATAAAGTCAGAATTGATTATATTCCCTTCCCACTCACTTTGATAAAGTTGGAAGAATTTCGTCATTTTCTCAACATAAATTGAAAACCGCGGTTGATCCCCCCCCAACTTCTTCAGGAACGAGCAGAGCATCCCTACTCTGCCAAACTAAGGAGGCAATCTTTCTTCCTTTCTTAACGAATGATTTAATTAGACGTTCCAATAAGAGAAATCCGCTACAGTCTGCAATCACTCCTTGTACCGAAATTACTTTACACTACAGAATTATCACTCTGCATCGACCGACATCAGCGTGCTGTTCCTCGTCCTTTTGGTGGGAGACAGGTGCTTGTGAAAATGCTAGGCAAAGTCGCACAAGTCTGTTCCTCGTCCTTTTAGTGGGGTAGACCAATATAGAAAAGTCACCTGACATTTGCGGGCGACGACCGAGACAAATTGGAGTGGCTTAAATTCCACAAATTGACGATCCAGGACACGGCTTGCGTCGGCCCTGGCCAGCTGAAGAATTTTATTTCCTATGGATAAGTCTTGCACGCATCCGAACATATCGTGGCTGCTGATCCTTTCTTCGCTTTAAAGAGATTCCACCTAATTTTGAAGTTTGCCGAATCGAAGCAATGTCCGCGCAGGTTCTGCTGTGCCCTAGCGTGGGATAATGACCATGACCATGCTTTCGAAAAAGAAAACCATGACTTGCATGATCAGAATAAAGAAAATGAGCTGCCTTTCAACATTTCACAATCCGCAAATTACCAATTCTTAAGATCAATCCTGAAAAACCAATTTTCTTGCCCCTTGTGTAGGGCGAGAGCACCAATCGAGGTAGTGTGAATTGAACACAAGGCTCATGAACGAACTTTAATCCTCATCTCCAAAATTATACGAATGCCGCATAGGCATCCATACAATACAACATTCCGGTGTTTAGGATTGAAATGACACAAATGTAAAGGGCTTAGGACTCAATTGAAAAGAAAAAGGTTTTAGATCTGTTTTGGTAATTTTCCCTCCAACTTTCTTGTAGTAAACCCTAAAAGCCCCATTTTGGTGACATTGCGCATGGCAGATTACTTTTAGTCCTTTTTCATTTATCGCGTGTACTTTATCCATCCAATGTTTCGATTAGATTTGCCTCTGGTAACCTCCATCGCACGTGGCGATTGCCTCTGTTTTTCTCCATTCCTCCGGTGTAATCCTCTCTTTAATTCGCTAGCTAGCGACTTTGGTTTGCAAAATCGGAGGTGCTATATTGTGGTTGTTCTAGGTTGTTCGACGCATTTTTCAGGAGATTACCAAACCCGGATGGAAGTTGAATACTTACTGTCCTGACCGCTCTTCGGTCTGAACAGTGTGCAATCAGTCCGCTCCTTGTCCATTCGTGCTAGTCCAAGCCGATCTTTGGTATCCCCTTGAGGAAAGACGTCCATCTTAACATTGAAAAGCCTAGGAGCATTCAAGAAGGTTCGTTTCCAAGTAGTTTTTAGCATAGAAATAACACTGCACAACAAAATTCGATCCTCGATTTGGGTCGTGACTGCAATTAGATTGTAAGCAATCTGCCACCATTCCATCTTTGTTTTCCATTGGTTTCACGAGAAAAAACTCCAGTTGGCCGAGAGTGTCAACTCCAACAAATCCAGTTTTTTTTTTTTTTTTTTTGTCTTTCGGAGTCCACTCCCCAACCACCATGGATACACACAAGGTACAGAAGAGGGTAAATTGGCGTGCCCTGTCATTCTCGCTAATCACAAGAATTCATTCTTTCACACGAAGGAAATAATTCCTCACCTCAACCTACTCCTAATGAATGAGTCAGCAGCAATCAACAAGCTCTTTTAATTTAGTACATCAACACTTTCAGCTAACTAAGCAGAATCGACATTATTACATGAAGCATTGAAAACCGTATCATGGCCGAGGTTATCGGCAATGACTCAAAGGTTCATATCAATTAGATTTATGCGACCTACACAGCTAGTTCAATGAATCATTCAAGCAGACAAGATGAACTCAGTCAGATTCGAAGCTGTATTCATGCCGATCCGATTCAGGCATTTCGTCAAACATGGAGTGATTAATTCTGACAAGAGATCTAACTGCAATATTGAAGCATCTATTCCAATCCAAGCTATCACAACAGCATCAAAATGAGTTCAGATCATCAGTAAATCATTAATCAGAGACGATTTCACCTAAGTCTTAATTAGACTTCTCCGCCTTTTTTTCTTTTTCCTCCAAGAATAGCTGAGAGCAGAGCATATGTAGGAAAAGTGCGATCACCGTTCACAAACTGTGATTGGACAAGAAATAGGAAGTCATGGATGTGTGGCCAGTGACGACGCCGGCGTGATCGGAGAAGCTTCTGGAATTTGTGGATTGAGAGACGATTTCTTACTTGATCCTACTTTCAAAACTAGCTGAACTCTGGTGCATGCTCACATGTGGCATGAGCTGTCTTCAAAACCTTATAGGCTTCCAAAACGTGGACACCTCCACGTCCGATGAGAGCGTGACTCCTGAAAAAAAATCACAAGCAATATCGAGAAAAATTCGAGAAAGGATATACTAAGATAGGCTACATTGTATAAGTTGTGGTTGAAGTACGAAAAATAATCTGCATCAAAGATGAGAAGCATTGTCATATTGGATAGTCGTATAAATACCACGGAGCATACTTAAAGATTAAGGAACACATTTGTGCTATGGACAGCACGAGTTCAATTTCTCGGGCTACCCAATGCAGACAATTCACGATCAGCAACAGACCTGATTTCGATTCTAAACTACTTGATCAATGATGTTAATGCCCAGCATTAAGTACCTAAGATACAAACTTCTTGCCTTGTACAAGAAGACAAACAATTTCATATTAGCAGAAAAAGGCCAGGCCTAGAAAACAATTCATATCGCCATATTCAGACAAATGGGAGCCAATGCAGCACATAATAGAATAGTTTAGCACCAGTCGCATCCACTCTAATAGACAAAGAAGATTCAAAGTGCAACTCACATAATGATTTCAACTTCCATATCGAATCTGGTAGTTTCTTCACTGGACACTCCTCGACCAAGAAGTGCTTCAAATTCACTAGGTTCCCGATTTCTTCGGGCAAATTTCCAAGAGAACGGCAAGCTTTAATCTTCAGGTCAATCAAAGACTTTAACATCCCAATAGAGCCATCGAGTTTCCTTAAATTGGAACATCCTTCGAAATTAAGCCTCTCTAAATTTGGGCATCCGGAGAAGTCCGGCATTCTATTTATGCCATGACATCCTTCAAGAGAAAGAACTTTCAATTTTTTTTGCCATCTGTCAAAATAAATACAATATTCAATGGATGAACACTCAAATATTACATTCAAAGAAAATAAAATAATAAGAAGCAAATTACTCACCTTGATTAAGCTCCGTAGTTTCGAATTATCTATGAAGGCATTACGTGAAAATTCAAGAACTACCACATTATTCAAGTGCATATTGGTTGGCTTAAAAAACAACCTGTCGAACCGGTCCAGATGAGGAGGATCACTCCAAAAAATCCAGCTTAAATTGGTAAAGCTCTTTGCTAAGCTACCACGGAAGGTTCCCCCACTCAATCCGAGGTACCGTAGATGTTGAAACCTTCCAATCTCCTCACTTGTGATAGTCTTACTATCATTTTTGCGTAAGTCGAGAGTCAATGCTTGGACGTTCTTCTTCATCTGCAAATGAGAGCAATAAATGAGGGATATTCAGGATTTTATTTTAGAGGAAAATGGTGACAATAGGAAAAAGAAGAAAGAGACAACGGTATCCTGGTGCAGCATAGAGGATTTTTTCGGGAAGAGAAACTATCAGTTTTCTCTTAGGTACATTACCTCCTTTGTTCTTAGTGCTTCGAGGACCTCCTTGTCAATCCATATCCTACTCCGCTCTTCAGCATTTATTGGACTTTCACAATGAACGATATCTCTTCCGAGATCTCGGAGTTGATCGTGCATCCAAAATGTGTTTTTCACAATCTTTACCAATGACATGCTAACGAGGACATCAACTCCAAAGATCTGGGAAAAAATCACATTCTTTCCACATGTAAATTGCATGTGTCGTATGCTCACCGATGAAAAAGCATGCAATATCGAGGAAAATTTGTTGTTGTTGGTAACTTAAGGCATCATAGCCGATCTTCAACTTTTCAAAAACACCATCGCGAGGTGCTTTGCTTAAGTTCTCCAATGTGTCTCTCCATTTATGTTGGCTTTTGGCAAAGAGGAGTGAACCGATTACTTCAACAGCCAATGGAAGTCTCCCGAGTAGCAGCTACGATTTTCCTTGAAAGATCCTTGTAATCATTTGACGGGAAGTCACTATTAAATGCATGCTCGCGGAGAAGCTCGAGCGCATGATCACTACTCATCACCTCCATTTCATATTTCGAGATTTGGAAGTCTGGTCTATTGATTCGCAAAACATCTTTATTTCTAGTTGTAATCAATATTCTAGATCCCGAATTCAAGGTACTCCTTCCAACTAATTTCTCTACTTGCTCGAAGTTAGCAACATCATCAAGTGCAATGAGGACTTTTTTATTGCCAAGTACTTCTTCAATCCTCTTTGTTCCATAATCAATTTCGTCAATGCTTCTTGTTTTCGTAGGATGACCGATTTGGGATAATAGATTCTTTTGTAACTCAATTAAGCCATCGGTTCTTAATGACTTCGCCCGAACATCTTCTATGAAACAACAATACTTTCCAAAATTAGAAGAGAGCTGGTTAAATACGACTTTGGCGAGAGTCGTTTTACCGATACCCCCCATGCCATGAATTCCAATGAGCCGCACACCATCGAGTCGACGTCTAACAATTCGGTGAGTGCTGCAACTCGATCATCAATTCCAACTAAATGTTCAGTCACAAATCTATGTTTTGTCTTCAGCTTTTCCACAACCCTCTCAACGATCAATTTAATCACATCACCGTAGCTGCCACAATGGAAAACCATTTTAACGAGGGGGAAAAAATCATGTTATTCAAGCACCAGATAAGCTACAAAATATATGGACAACTAATGGGACCTTTAATCTGGAAGTGATCTTCCAAGAGTGCATATTGGACAGTGTGGAATTCAACAATGGGTGCACCATGTCATAACCCGGAGTATGACTTGATTCCAACATGAGATTAGCAATCTTGGAATAACGTTGATAACGTTTGCGAAAAATAGATGTATGAGTATTTATGCAGTTGGAATTGATATTTCAGGATTTATGCTAGACCGACAATTACATAAGTTGGACATGGTGTATTCAAGAGGAGAAATGTTTAACGTATTGCAAGGTTAAATAATTAGATGGGAATGTACATGTCATTTCATTATCCCATTGTTTTTCCTCCCACTGTCCACAATCTAATATTATTTTAGCTACCTAGCCATTATATCATCATTCACCCATTACACAGGATGACCTTGCTAAGCAGTTTCTCATTTTTTTCCTACTAATGTAGCATAGTTTTTTTTAATTTGGTAATACTATAGTAGCATCGCTATTATACCGTACTGGAATTCTTTATAACTATGATCCAGTGTTAAAAGGAAAATTAGGGAAACAATCTGGAAAGCAATTGGCTTACCCTTTGTACTTCTTCACTTCCCACCCTTTTATAGCATCAACCTCCATGAGAACCTCTCTCCATGCATCTACTTGCTCGTTGCTCAACTTTTTCTCGCGTTCCAAATTGAGTATCGCATCGCGATACAACGGGGTTTTCAGCTTAACATCGTCGGGTTCCACGTCGAAGAAAATGGGTAAGATCTCTTTTTACCTTCCGATTTGGAAGTATTTGTCATGATCTGCGCGAGCTCGCAGGCACCATTGGCTCGACGCATAGGTCCGAGAAAAGACGGGTATGTAGATCCTGGAGTTGTCGATCGCTCGCTGAAGCGATCCATCGATCCTTTCACCGACACGGAGCTCTTCATCGTCTCGAAAGACGTGTATTCCAGCGTCGGTCAAGCTATGGAAGAGGAAGTCGGTGAATCCGACGCGAGTGTCGGGTCCTCGAAGCTTAGGAAAACTTGGTACTCACTTCCCGACGACGTACTTGCATCTGAGCTCCCCATAGCATAAATCTGTGCTGCTTAGCGGATCTCTCTCTCCCTCTGTGTGTCTGGGGTGCGCCTGAAGATGGCACGAGATCCTTCGTTAGGCCTTTGCCACTACGAGGACTGACCCGATGTTTTCAATGGAGAATGTGGCCGCGTCAACATCAACACATGCTTTCAAAGAAATCGCGTAAAGAATATTGATAGTCTTTAATTCAGCAGTACGTAAAGAATCGACTTTTTCCATACTTTTACTATGCATGGACTATAAACGAATTAGAGGGAATAAAACTGAGATAAGTATGAATAAAAATTAAGAAATTGGAAGTCATTATGTTATTTCTTTCTTCTCCTTTCAGTTACGGTTGCTTTGTTGATCAAAAAGGAAATAAAAAAAATTCTTCTTGAGAAAAGCAAACAAAGAAGAAGAAGAAGAAGAAAACATCTCTGCTAAATCGCCGTCGTGATGCAACTTGCTGTGTGTAATACTCACCCAATACTTTAACTTTGATGTCCTGCTTTACGCCCTTTATGCCTAGCTTTGTATCCAAGAAATGTCATGATAAGACACCGCTAGTCCTATCGGACACAGATTCCTCAATGCTTCACATATCAGTTCAAGGATTGCCCTGTGGCTAAGTTTAGTACAAAGGAAATGAAGAGTATGTGGATGCTTTTCTTATGTTTGGTCGCCACATTTGAAAGACACGTATTTATTCTTTTGCTAGTACATTTTGCTTAATCAATTATAAGAAATAAAACTGCACATTCCCAATATTGCAACTCACGTTAAACTAAAATTTACCCCTAATGAGTCATCCGTCAGCATTCTAGAAAGTTACCAAAACAGTCCTAAACATGGTACAGGTTATGCCAATTCAGTCATAACCATTTCCTTTTGCTAATTGAGTTCTAAACCTTTTGCCTTTATTCCAATTAATTTTATCTCGACCAATTTCGGTAGAAAACCGCTGATATAGATGCCAGTCATCCTATATAGCACGATCGCTGAAGATTTTTAATAATATTTTAATTTTTTTCATTTTTATATCTTTTTCATTTTCTTCTTTTTATATATATATATATATATATATATATATATATATATATATATATATATCATCCTTGTTGGCAAGGACCTCAACGCCCTCATCTGGTCTGAGCTAGAGCCTCTGCGCCCTCACCGAAATGTAGCTGACGTAATCTAAAGCGTCGGTAAGGATGGAAAATAAATTAATGCAAAGATATATTTATTTTAATGACTTTCCGACTTATTCCGATTAACTTACCAACTGGAATTTGTTTTTCACTCTCGTTTTTAGTTACTTATTGACATTATGTAATTTATATTAATTTATCAGACGTTTCTTATCATTTTATCAACTTGTTTTCCTCCCCTACAAATGTATATCAACAGTTATGCGATCTGTTTCTGGTCATGCTCGTGCTTGTGAGGGAGAGAGGGAGAGATGGCCGGTTGGGCCGGGCTGCGCAAGAAAGAAAAGAAGGAAGAAAGGGAAACTGGCCGGACCGAGAAAGGAGAGGAAGAGAAAAGGCCAGGGAAGAAAAAAAGAAGAGGGCCGGCCGGTTCGCGTGGGCTGGGAGCGAACCGATCCGGTCCGAATTTTTTTTCGACCTTTTTATATTATCTATTTAGTTATTTTTTTAATAATAATTTTTTATACTAATAAAAATAATAAATAAAAAAACTTATAACTTAATATATTCATATAAATTGCATATTTATCAATTTTGTGTTTTTTTTGTTGC
Organism: Rhodamnia rubescens; assembly: GCA_021437795.1. Taxonomy (NCBI): domain Eukaryota; kingdom Viridiplantae; phylum Streptophyta; class Magnoliopsida; order Myrtales; family Myrtaceae; genus Rhodamnia; species Rhodamnia rubescens. Next base: position 2,745,992 of record JAILYA010000040.1, read on the forward strand.
CTACGCTACTTTGAGCCTTCTATATTTTATAAGAAAATATCAATTTGATTCGCCAAAATCGGGTTTCAACATGAGTAAATTGGAAAAACATCAAAATATTTAGGACTAAATTACCATAATAGAAAGATTTAAACTAAATTGGCCGTCGTATAATAGATTTATGATTTTTTAGACAGTGTTTCCCCGGTAAAAAGTACATGCTCTCATGGGAAGAAATTAAAAGGTAGCATCTACAATTTTGCTTCTCTTACCACAACAAAATCAAAATCTACGGAAACATTTAGTTGGTAAAAAGATTACGTACTTAGAAACATTTTGTTTCTCTCTTGGAATTTTCATTTCGAACTCTTAGAATTTTCATTCAAGATGGCATATCTCAAAGGTATTTTTCCGCAAAGCGCGAGTTTCAAATATTTTTTTACAGGTTTGGCTATTAAGAAGAAGACCTTTCGGTACACATTCTGGTGTTGCGGTGGAGGCCAGAGGCCTTTGGTTGCGAGATTAATACTTCATTTCTTTTGCGGTGGAGGCTAGAGGCAATAGCATTATTACCATAAGATCTGTTACCAGTTTGTCATTCTTTGTGCCATCCCAATGCAGCTTGAGGCTCTGTTCGAAAAATGAATGATCCGAAAAACATTTTTTTTAAAGCTTACGCCTTATATCGCTTACAAAAATGAATGAACGACAAGAATTTTCATGTCCAGTCTCCCTTTCTCCATCCAAAGCTCCTGTCGTCTTTTTCCCGCAAAATTGTTTTCTCAAATAATCTTGCTGCTGTTGCTGACTGATATCAGATCCCTGACCTACTGCTTCCATAGGTGTAAGACGAATTCTGGTCAATATTAACAATGTTCTTATCATAGTTTTGTAATACTAGAAGTTCGACTTCTATACTCAAGTGCCTAACAAAAATTAACATTGATTTGAAGCCCTAGGAAGCTCATTCAAGAGTTGTAGCAAGCTCCGGAGAATTGCATTTTCTTTTGGGAGGATGGGAGATACAGATAAATCTTGACGAAATTGAAGATGAAGAAGAATGAGAAGGCAAGAGAGAATGCATGGAGAACACAATTTCACCCTCACTGTCCATAGAGGAAGCAAAATGAGAAGAACAACGGTGATGGAGCAATTTTTTTTTCCCCTTTCTTTTTCAAACATTCGGTCCATGTGAAGCAATTGTGTCGTAATCGTCAATTTGGATAGGCCCAACACGGAATTGAATCTCCAATAGGATCTCAAACTCGCCGTAGGGGAAGTTGAAAATTTGAAAATAACTTTTGACAAATGACCAAATATTCTATGCGAAAAAAAAAGGGTCGAATTTCATGTGCCGAATTATCACATACGAACGAATCCATTTAAAACATTACTCTTTTAAGTTCTCGGTCGACCAACGGCAAAAGACGGTTATGTCCTTTTCTCTTAATTACCCTTATGCGAAATTTAGCTTCTTCTTTTTTTTTTTTGCAATTTCTTGTGGAAGGAAAGGACAAGAAAATTGAGCCATGTCGTTTGGGGAACCAAATTCCTTCGATGCCTCCAGGGTTAGCGCGCGCAGGGCACAAGTCTTAAGAGCGATGTCGTGCCAACTTTTTCAAGACTCGAAACCACCCTCTGTTTGTAATGGTTGTCTTCTAATAGTGTGGGTTTCGTTCTCTCGAAAGAAGGAGCTTTGTGATGTCGCCGAAATCGAGAGGCAGGCTCGTGAGGGCGGTCGATGTGGCGGGTATGCTCGGAGTGTTTTTAGACGAACCGGAGTGGAGTTCGAATCTCTTCAAACCCATGGTGGCATCGCGAACGGCTGGAGTCGTGGTAGCACGGGCGCCGGTGGGATTGGGCAGTGGTGGTGCAGTTGGGAGGGGCGTTTTGGGGACTCCAAGAAATGCGAGCGCGCCTGGTGGGAGTATGTTTGCGGCTCTGTTGGTGGGAACAGAGAATATGCCCTTGGCCGGTAGCACAAGACAGTGTTTTGCCTTCTTGGTACCCGAGGACAGGTATTACATCTGTTTGGAGGGTAACGATGCTCTTCAGAGCAGTAATTGCTAAATCAATGTGTCTGGTTTTGATTAAAGTTTCTAGAATTAAGTATGGCTCGGGCATGTTTTCCTGTGTAGAGTGGCGCTTTACACTTGAATTTTTCATGTCTAGTTTCGTTCTATTGATAGACTAATCGCTGATTCGATCAGCAAGCTAGTTGAGGGGATTATTGCTTAGATTCGGCATACGATGAGCATATAAATTTGGCTCGGTCTGATCTAAACTCTGGACAATTTATCTCCACGTCTGCAGAGCATTATGCAAATCTAGGTTAATTGGCAATGAAATGCCATCGTATAAGTCTATGAGTGTCTCTGCCACTCGTAATTCAATGTTGCAGCACTTGTGTCGAGTTGCTAGAGTGGTGAGAACTGAGTAGTTGTGAAGTGTTTGGTCATGTTTATTTGGTTTCCATTACCAATCAGCGTGGTCAACTTTTTGGATCTGCTCATTACCAATGTTATGGCTTTGTTCCCTTCTTTCCCTGCTGTTGCTTGAACTGATTAAACTCTGCATATCATAGTCACAACTCTACATCTGTTTGCGCTAATTTATCGTCCTTTTATTTCTCTTCAATGGTGTCTTTTCTCATTGTTCCGGATCATGATTTCACAGTTTATACCTCATTATGCAATTGATACCACTTCAGGACTTTTGCTTGACTGCTCTGTGGATGCATATCCTGCACAATTATGTACACTTATGTGGGTGCTGGTCTAATACCTTCTCTTGAATTCAGGCATATGAAAGGAGAAGGGCTTGGCTTTTAGAAACTGAAGGATGTCAAGCAGATAGTCTGGCAGCCGCTGAACTGAACATCAATGAATCTTCTGATCCACGCCCGCGTGTTCCACTCGAGCATGGCGTTTCTCTATACAACCCTGGTCCAGCAGTTGCAGAAAAACCTGGCCCGCTTTCTGTAGGCAAAGTGCCGAAGATATTGCGCGACATTATCAACCAGTCTCGTGTTGGCGAGTCAGAGTTCGTCCCACCAGAGGAAGCTTCTGAGTGAAATCGACAAGGTCAAAAGACTGGTAATGAATGAGCTAAGGAGGCTTAAGAGGACATAGGGCGCTAAAAAAGCAGAGCGCCAAAAGAGAGTTCACACACTGATGTCGATGCGATGATGCATCACGATGATTCTTGACAGGCTTTAGCACATTTAAGATCAATAACAGCTTGAAATAGTCCTCACTGGTGGAAGATCTAGTTCACCATTTTTTCTTTTACCCCTTTAAACCTCTAACTGAAGATCTTGGTATAGGATCAGTAGGCGTTTTTCTCACCCGTTAACGAGTTGCTGAAGGTGTTGGCATAGGATCAGTAGGCACTCCCTGTGTCGGTCTTTTTTTCATCTTCTGGAGGCATTTTGTGAGCTCTACGGAGATGTTTCTTGAACACAATGTACATAAGGGAACCCGCATTTGTTTGATTGTTTGCTCAAGGTCTGTCTGTGCACTTTTGGCATTTGCATAATAGAATCCAAGCATCATTTTTCTTCACATGAGAGTTCTCTTCCGACAGTTCCCTCGATATGTGGTTGAATGTCTTCCTCAATATGAATGGATGTTCCTCGGGCTTTTATGTCTTTGAAGCTGCGTTTTCTCTGTATTGTACGTGCATCGTGATCTCTTCATGTAGACTGAAAGAATGGGAATGCTGATTCCATTTGCTAGATATTATTTGGTATGTTCCTGTATGCTATGAACTTAATTTTACAGTATAGCATCCGTCTCTGGTATAGACACCCGGAGAATAGAGCATAGTTAAAGTTTTGTTTGTTTCATGAAAAATGAATGATTTAAAAGTATTTTTCTAAAAATGATTGTTTGTATCGATTATAACATTGAATGAACAAATAATATTTTTAGCGCCCACGAAAACGTTTAGACATAAGCGTTTGTCGGCAATGATGTCATTAATGAAAACATTCTATTGACTAACTATTTTAATAGATACAATCGATTAATTTTAGAAAAATATTTTCCTTTTTCCTTGCCTCTATTATCTAGGCATAACATGTACAGGATATGTCTTTTCTTTCACCTCCATTCTCCACTCATGCTAAATGTTAATTTCATTTTAATCCTTAAAAAAAAAAATTACTGGGATACCGTTTGTAGAATTGTAAAAGCAAATACGATATTTACTCTCGAAATGATTATTAATATGCATGCTCAGAAGAATTATTTTTTGAACTTGATAGTTAAAAATTAATTGTTGTCGATAGTGAAAATAGTTTTATAAAAATATTTCAAATGATTATTTTTAAAAAAATATTTTTGGAATCATTCGTTTTTGTTTACATAAAGGCATCTTGGCAAAGAGTTTTTAGAGAAATTTCCGATCCGAACTTGCTTTGAAAATGCTCAAAATTCAAAGCAATGAATGACGCCTTACTTTTTGCAATCTAGCAGTTTCGAAAGGCAATCTGCCCCACGAAAGAGGGTTTCTATTTTGCCATTCTGCCTCTACCAATTAAATCCTCTTCCATATCTCGCCCTTGCTTCACATACAGTCCGAATGTGCATTAAACTTGAGAAAGATGGGCAGGTGGTGATAACCACTTCCGATGGGCTTGGCAAAGCCAGTCCGTAGGCTTGTTGGCCTCCCTGAGACAAAAGCAAAATGAGAAGAGGTGCTCGGCCCAACCCATTAAGCGGCAACACTCCAGCAAGATGGGGGATGAACTCCATGATGAAGACTGCTGCGGAATCGAGGGTACGTGAGCAGAAGGGTTTGAAGCCGACCACTATTGCAGGCGGGTGATATCTTCAATCACGTTTCTGCAATCAGATTCGATGGCGATAATAGGTGTTGTACTGAGGTCGACACCGTCAGAGGCGAGGTGATCCACAACAAATCTAACAGCATGTCGACATGCAAGCGCTTCTACCTATTCTGGGTCAGCGGCCTGGATGGATTGAGCAAAACCACCAATGCAACGGCCGTGAGCGATGCGAAGGAGACCACCAATGACGCCAGTAGCGTGTCCTGAGATGAACGAGCCATCGACATTGAGTTTGAGGGTTCTAGGGGGTGGCATATGCCATTGGGGAGGTCGGGATTCCATATAGCCGTGGTCCTTTATCTGATTGTGTTTCCCTAGAGATAGATTTGTATTCCACCGTGTAAAATTGAGGTGCTTTGCGTGCGCGACATTTACAACATGCCGTGAATTAGGGAGCTAAAGCAGAAAGACGAAGCCGTTTCTAGCCGTCCAGATTTGCCAGAGCAATTGGATGACCAGCGGGGCGGACGGGACCTGCAATTTCAACTGGGTGGATGACACCTGCTGCTGACATCGGCCGTCCACATACAGAGTAAAAACAAATGCTGAAGAGTCTCTGGGGATTGGTGGCAGATAGAGCAACATGAATCAGGTATGACCTTCATGTTAGCTAAGTTCACTGCTGTAGGAATTGCGTTTTAACATAGGCGCCAAACGAAATGCCTGAGCTTCGTAGGGACTAGTAGTCTCCAGATTAGTTACCATAGTTTGGAGGGATGGCGGTACGATGACCTGTTCGGAGGACATTGGCTAACACAAATCTGGTCCATTTTATGTTCATCAAATGAAATGAAACCGCCAAAGCAAAGAAGGGCTAAAAATTAACGTCGATGGCTCATTTGTAGACGGCGATACCACAAGAAGTATCACCGGGGGATGCTGGGAGGAGGCCAGGAGAGTGGCTGCTGGTTTTGCCAAGGAGATGCGCACGACCTGGGCTGAGCAGACCGAAATCCTCACATGCCTTGAAGCGCTTCGCTACTTCAAGGATCAGTCTACACTGCCTCTCTGGTTAGATTCAGATTGCTTTAGGGTGATCTACACACTTCCAAATCCTGATGTGTGCTCGTGAGAAGTAGCTCCACTTATTAGGGGGTGTCAAAAAAGCCCGCGCCAGACGGTAGGGGTGAGCAAATCGGACCGCCCGAACCGGGACCGCCCGGACCGGACCGGACCGGTGGTCCAGCTTCCCGGTTCTAGAGGGAGCGGTCCGGTTCCCGGTTCTAGGGTCCCCAGCAGACCGGACCCGTCCGGACCGGACCGATCGATTTTTTTATATTTTGATCAAGAAAACTCCATGCGCATGAAATTTTCTCGATCTTGCCTTTTTAATCCCCAAACAAAATCATCATCTCGATCTTGTCTCGGTTGGTTTCTATGCCTTTTTTGACCCGAAGGGAGATCGTTTTCGCTTGAATCCCACGTGCATTTTGAAAACAATCTTGCAAAAAGTTCTTAACTTTGCCTTGAAAGACCCGTTTCAAGAAATGAACTTCGAAATTTTTTTATATCCAGCCTCTATATTTGATGGACCGGGACCGTCCATAAATGGTGCATTTTTTTTTGGCACATGTCCGATTAAATGGAACCGCGGGAACCGGACCGGACCGGTGGTCCGGTTCCCGGTTCCGAAAAATTGAGAACCGGGAGTACCGGTCCGGTTCTCGGTTCTTGAGGGGAACGGACCGGACCGGGAACCGATCACCCCTACCAGACGGGCGGCCGGTGTCAAAAAGCCCTCGCCAGCCCAGGCCGGCCCACCCGGCCCGAAAATTCACTTAATTTTCGGGCCTTTTTGGGCCGGAGTATGGTACTCAGTTGGGCCAGCCCGCCGCCTCGACTTTTTTTAACATCCATATTTTCTTTTTAATTTAATTTATTTTTTATGTTTTCTTTTTATATTCTTTCATTTGATGGGTTTGTTAATTGATTTTGATTCTAAAAAAAGAAAAAAAAAAGTAAGAAAAAAGAATTAGGCCAAAAATCCGGCCCGACCCTACCCGACCCGGCCCGCTTCGAGCCGGGTCAAGCTTGGTACTATTCTGTTTCGAGCCGGCTCGGGCCGGGCCAAGACCCGGCCCGTTGACACCCCTACCACTTATCACCGAGTGCCTTAGATGCCAATATAAGCATCTTTGAGTGGCCAATTGCCGAAGAGAAGAGAACCAAGTAGTTGATTGGGTTGCCAAAGCCCCTAGACGAAAAGCTTCACCTTGTAATTGGACTACTAATCCTTCTCAAGTTTTATGGGACCTCTTACGTTCGGAGGCCCTTGTTGGCTGTAATTCTGAAATTACTTGAAGCAATGAAAGGAACTTTCTCTTGACCCAAAAAAAAAAAAAAATAAAGCTCTGACATTCCAATCGAATAGAAAATATTTGGGAATTCAGCCACTAATCCCATAATTCGACCAAAAAAAAAAGGAGCCTAAAATAGAGCGAAGTGCGATAGATCCGAAGAAAATTCAAATCACAATGAAGGAAATACTTAGGCTCGCACTTTTTCCACCCTCCTTATAGAATTGACACTCCTTTTTGTGTGTGTTTTGACCATCCTATCATTTGTGTGTGGCCCATCACATTTGATACAATTTTATATAATTCTTTTTTTTGTTAATTCTTTTATTTCGTTTTCCCTTTGCAGATCCACCTTCCTCCTTCCCACGCCTCCCAGTCGTCTCTCTATTTTCTCTCCTACAAGACTTCGCTTCGACGCCTCCTTCTCCTTCCAAAAATCCCGACTTCATTATGTCAATCCCGTCGTCCTCCACAATTTCGCCGGCACCGGCATTGGGCTCAACAGTGAGCCCCCCAACGATCCCTTTCTCTCCGTACGAAGGTAATATTGAGAAGCACGAAGTATTAAAACATGAAACTCCAATTATATCCAACAATCCAACTTTTTTTTTTTTAAGATCCAATACAACAGGGTGAGCGAAACTTCCTGCCGATATTTTTTCGACGCTAATCATTTAAATTCGCTGAAATCTCGCTCAAAAGCACATCATAACAATAATCCGAAAGAAAGAACCTCATGTCTTTTGGGATTCATGGGTGTGCTGAACTAGAAACACATCTTGCAGGATGTGAAACAAGCAATACTAGAGAGCTACTCAAGAGTCCTGGAAGGCCTGGCATTCAACGTCGTCACGTGGACATTTAACTCATGTTCTTGATAATGGAAGTTTCTGTTTGTAAATACTTCTGCAAGAGGAGAAAAAAGGGGATGCTTAATTTGTTCTCTTTTCTTCTTCCCATCCTATTTTGGGGAAGCAATTGTGTATTTACCTTATACTTCGAAAGTGGATATAGAAAGACAGATTACAGTGGGAGTAGGAAGCAACTTAATGCAAAGTAGCTATATTCGCTACGAAATTGTAAGCCATCATGATGAATCGTCTCATATTTCAACCGAAGAAAAGAGAACTGCTTATCGAATTGAGCTATACACTACCAAGAAAGCTTGTTTACAGATTCACGCTCAGCTTCGTACTTGCAACTTAAGAATCCATGAGCTATCATGTGGATTGCGGACCACACCCCCTTCTGTTTCCTACTGATCTTGGTTTCTCATGGATTTATCTACAAAGAGCACGTCTTCGATCCACGCGACGACGTTGAATGCTGGACCTTCCAGGACTCTCGAGTGGCTCACTAGTATTGCTTGTCCCACATCTTGCAAGATGTGTTTCTAGTTCTGCACACCCATGAACTACTATCATAGAAAAGCAAGGACATGGATCCCAAAGACAAGAGGTTCTTTCCTTCGGATTATTGTCATGATGTGCTTTTGAGTTTCAGCAAATTTAAATGATTAGCTTTGAAAAAATGTCAGCAGGAAGTTTCGCTCACCCAGTTGTATTGGATCTTCGAAAAAAGTCGAGTTGTTGGATATAATTGGAATTTTAGTTTTAATACTTTGTGCTTCTCAATATTACCTTCGTGCGGAGAAAAGGGGATTGTTTGGGAGGTTGCTAGTTAGCCCAATGCTGGTGTTGGCGAAATTGTGGAGGAGGATGGGATTGACATAGTAAAGTCGGGGTTTTTGGAAGGAGAGGAAGGCATCGAAGCGAACATCGTGCAGAAAAGAAAACAGAGAGACGAGTGAGAGGCGTGGGAAGGAGGAAGAAAAGAAAAGGAGGAAGGTGGGACTCACAAGGAAAAAAAGAAAAGAAACGTGAATTAACAAAAAAAAAATCATAGAAAATTGTATCAAATTTGATGGGCCACACAAAGGTTAAAATGGTCAAAACATACATAAAAAGGAGTATCAAAATCATAAGGATAGTGGAAAAAGCGCGAGCCAATACTTAATGTGAAGGAAATATAAGGTAAGTGCTTGAAAATGAAATGAACTTCCACTGAAATTGAAATGACTGGAAACTTAAATATACATTGACGCTCAAAGAACCACATAGGACGCTAATCCGTCCCACGTGTGCCTAGACCCACGGGACTCAGCTCTCTAGGTTTTGTTGGCAGCTCCTTCGCACATGCACTTAGGTAGTTTTGGCTTCTCAAACACTGCTCAAGGTTTTTAGATCGGTGAAAACTCTAGTTTGAATTGCAAGTTCGTGATCATTTGCGTCTAATCGATAACCCGAAATTAAGATTTGGGAAAATCGTATGAAACTTAGGTGCCGCTACTACCTAGTGATTTTGGTTTGCAAAGCTCGAGATGCCACATTGTGATACTTCGAAGGTTGCTGAGGCATCGTTCGGGTGCGATCCTAGGCCCGGACGTGCGTTGAATACTAGCTATCTGGACCGCTCTTCGGTCACAGCGTGCGATCAGTCCACTCCTTGCCCATTCGTGCTTGTCCAAGCTTATCCATTGTGTCCCCCGTTGCAATTGTACAACTAAAATGCTCAAAATTCAAAGCAATGGTACCTTACTTTTGCAATCTAGCATTTTTCGAAAGGCAATCACCCGATTTAGTGAGGGCGGCCCTTGCCCGACGCTGATGGAGGTCAAGGCCGGGTGATGATTGGAGGGAAAAAGGAAAAGGAAGAAAGGAAAAAAGGGAAAACATTTGAAAAAAACTTTAAGATTTCTTAAAATTGTCCATGTGAATGCCGAGGTGCCACATAGGACCGCTAGCTATTTTCAATCAATAAGACTGAATTTGCAAAAACGTAAAAAAAAATTTAAGACTTAATAGACAAACTTAAAAGATTTATCATTGAATTGACAAAATTACAAAAAGTTTATATGACTTTTTTAACAATTTTCCTTTTAATGTGGTGGAATTGGCGGACGATTATATCCCATGTCCAAGGGAGGTCGGCGAGCGATCGATTGCCATGTGTTAGGAATACAAGACCCAACGACGCGTTGCCACCTTTCATAAGGACATTGGCTGACACGAATCCAATCCCTTTTCGAGCATGTCAAATCGAAACTCTCTATGACATGCCTATCGAACTGGAATGATCGAGGATTCCGCCACCAATCCCGTAAGGCGAGTTTCCATGATGAATACTTGCAACAAATTCGTACCAAAAGCATTTTGTAATGAATTTAAGAATCGGTTCGTTTGAAAGAATACTATTTTTTTGAGAAATTATTTTTCGACTTTCCGGTATTGAAATGATGGAGGGTTAATTAATCCACAGAAAGCATTTTATGCGGATTGAAAACAACATGCTTCAATTGGGGGGAAAGTAACTTCCCCTTTCTGGCAAGAAAGTAATCAATTTCCCTAAGCCATCAAACAAACGAGGACTAACCAGTTTTTTTAAAAATGATTTTCAAGAAAAATGTTTGTATTCATCATGAGATTTTCAGTGAAACAAACACAACATAATAAACTATAACGGAAAGTAACATATCTTTCGAGAATTTGTGGCTCAGAATATATTGTTACTCTTACAGTCACCTAAAGACAGCTTTGACATTTCGGTCATGCGGAGACAGTTGTTAATTTAAGCTTGTAAAACATCAAGTCGAAAACAAGAGAAAGCCGTAAGTCAAAACAAAAAATAGATATAAACTCCTAGATTGGGAAAGTGGACTAGGACGTCGGAGTATTTTCAGCTTAGGATCTGGAGGTCACCTGTTCGAATTTTGCCAACGCCTACACAAGCTAAAAGGCTTAAATTTCATTAGTTTTGTGGGACTTGTGGGATATTCATTTGCCTCTAGACAGACGGGTCTGTGCAAAATCAACCAATTGTTGGCTTTGAGTTCGCAGTGGGACCTTAAATTCTAAGGCGATTACTGCAACTACCGCAAATGTTGAAGGTGCTAGATCATAATCCTTCAGAGTCTCAGGGTGACTTTGGCCCATGCGCATGCATTTTTGATTATATACCTGTTGGACCTAAATGGGTTTAAGCCAAATACGACAATTAAGCGATTGAGAAGACAAACTCAAAACTTGTTTTCCAAATCTAGCTCAACCATGAAGTGACAAGCTTTTGCAATGCTAGTAGTATTATCAAAGCGGGACAGGGTGTGAATGTGCATGAGAAAGCTGTGCCAATTCCTAAGAGCGATTAGGAAACCAACGTACTTGGAAGTTAAAGTGTGAAAATTAGGAATTTGGCTTAAACGAAGAAATTAAACTAAGCTAGATCGAGGTACTCTTGGTTCTACTATGGTCGGAGTAACCCCGATGTACCTGAGATCATATCAGGGTTAAGGTTGATGGAATGTTAACTTTTGCATTCTAGTTTTTTTTTTTCCAAAATTGATGATCCTGTCAAAGCACTCGTCGTTGTTCTTGCGGTACTTCCCGAACTCGTTGTTCGAGATGAACCTAATCCCACTAAGGGTGCGTTTTGTTCGGCATTTTAAAAGCTTATTGGGGCCCCAAAGCCTCTTCAGCAAATGCACCTTGAGCCGAAGCTCTGCGTTTCTCAAAAGTTGAACCAAACGCACCTTAACTCTGTGTTGTTATAGATGGATACACGAATTAATCTATAAAAGCAAAGTTGGGTGAAATTAGAACTTACAAACGAAGAGAATTATCAATCAAGTAAAGTCATCCACAGACACAATAGAACTGCTAAGTGATTACATTTATCGTCGCTATTTCAATTCTTGTAACTCGTTGTAGATACTTGTTGCTAGATAATAAGAGATCGTGTAACTTCTTATTAGCATGGATAAGATTAGAAAGTTATTCCTTCTAATCAAATACAACGTTCTTCTGCAAACTTATTATTATTATTTTTTTATCATACGGTTTTTGTCTTCTCTTCTTCTGTTTTCCAGCTTGCTTTGAATCCTTTTACGTAGACCGCAGATTCAAAACGTTTTGAGTCTAATCAAGACTAAGGAAGTCGACTTCCTCAGTCTTGATTCCAGGCGGAGCCTTCATTTCCAGTTTTCGTTCTCCGAAATCTTGACTCCCCCTCCATAATGGCCATGTTTGATTCAACATTGAAAATGAATATTGATGCTCTAAAATCTCTTGATCAAATGCAAATGGAGAGATACAATTGTATCTTAAATACTTTCCAAAGACCTTTAACCCAAAGTACCTACTTTGGGCTAAATGATTTTTGCAAAATACAACTATTTTTTTTATTTTAATTCTGTCACCTCGCTTGCCGCCACCTGCCGCCGGCGCCCACCAGCCACTTTTTTTTCAAAAAGTAAAAATACTTTACAAAGTTCATTTTAACCAAACAACATTTACGTCAAAATCACTTTCCAAATGTATTTTTACAATACACTTTACCAAATACTATTTGTATTTTGGAAAAGTCTTTAGCCCAAAACTATTTGTATTTTCTCAAAGCCCTTTGACTAAATACTGAATCAAATAGGACCAATATTGACCTACTTATTTTCTAAATAATTTAGAATATACTGCTCCACCATTTAGCATCCTTGAAATAATGTAATTTAAGATAGAGATGCAACCCTCCGCCGCCTCAGCTCCTCGAGCACCGCCCTCATGATCAGCTACCTCTCCCTCTCAGCCTTGCAGCTCCCTGTGTTTACCCACGAGCAACCGTCCTTGCGGTCGGCAACACCCCGGTCTGCCGGCCAAGGGTCAGCTTCAGATCGTGGAATCAGGGCGACGGGTCGATGAGGACACGCCCTTATGTGGGTCTCTATCTCACCGTTCGGAGTCGGGGAAGAACGCGGGAGAGAGCGGCCCGCCGGAGGCGTTCTGCATCGTTTTGGAAGGTACGAAATGGACTTCTGCAAACCAGAGATGTAGAGAGGAAGAGGGTGGGTTGTCTACAAATCTCTGGGGTTTGGAGGTGTCGATCTGAGGAGATGAAGCGAACGACTGGGAAGATTTGCAGGCAAGAGACGCTGACAAATTCCCTTTCATTGCACAAAAAGCAAAGGAAAGTAAAACATCAAATCAAAAACAAGAGGAAGCCTAAGCGATAACAACGTTGTTAGTCATTCTAAAAATGTTTCCTTTTGCTGGAAAATGGAGAAGGGAGTAATTGTTGGATCAAGATGAGCTCTCAGTCAGCTAATTGCTCAATGCAAACAATATTTTGCCCAAGAGTTTCAACAGCTCGAGTAAGCTCCTCTATGGACTTCTTCAACTCCCTGATCTCCTTTCTCAACTCACCAACTTCAGATGCATTTGCCGTTGCTTTTTCTTCCCTCGAAGATTTCTCTGCACTCCTCCTCCTCTTCTCTGGCATTTGCTGCAAAGCGGGACATAAGTCTCGAATCGTACGCTCCTTTCTCTTCTTGCTTTTACCAATCCGCTGCTTCATCTTCTCTTGTAGAACCAGCTTCGTGCGCTCATCGTCTCCATCGCCTATCTTCATCACCTCATTTTTCGAGTCCGCCCAGCCATTCACAGTTGGCTTCAGATTCATCCTGTTCAACGTTTCTCTCCCAATTTCTAAAGTCGCTAGCTTTCCCACCTTCAGCTCATGAGGAACTTCTATGCCCTTTTGCTGGAGAATTCTAGTGATGAGTGAGCCGTAGGGTAGCTTCCCCACTTTCCTTTTCACAGTCCTAAGCATGTGGAGCATGATAGTGTGAGGAAGAGAGAACTCAGCGCCTGTGACCATCGCCCAGAGTAGGCGAGCTTCGTACCGCGAGACGATGTTTGTGTTTGTAGCTTTGGGCCTAATGCACCGAACGAGGATTTTATGGATGATGTTGAGCTTAAGAGGAAGAAGATGATGGGACACATGGGTTTTAAAACCTCGGCGGAAGGATGGGTTCTCTGTGATCGCTTTGTAAGCATCGTTGAAGTGGACTGGAATTTTCTCAAAATGGTGCGAGGATGCAGAGAGGATGGAGGCAAGTTCCTCGGAATTCACAGAGTAATCTTTCTGTCCGAAAGCGAAAACAAACTCATCTGGGTTCGGAAAGCGCAGATTTGAGTAGAAATGCGCAACCACATGAGGATAGACCTCCTCATCCAGACAGCAAATGGACTTCAAGTTGAGTTCTTGGAATATCTCGGAGACGAAAATCCCATGAGACTCGAAATACTCGAAGTCGACGCGACGATTAGGAATAGCTTCCCGGGCGAGAAATGCCACAAAGGCTGCTTCATGGTCAGGGGAATGAAACACAGGAGATTCGAAGGATGAAACCTGAGCGAACCCTCTGGTTGGTTCAAACTCGAAATAGAGGCCATCGTCGTCGTCAGCCTTCCTGCCACCGCCACCCATCTTCTTCCTCCCTCCCCTTGTTCGACCCTCATCCTCTGTTTCTTTCTCGGTTGCTGCCTCTTCTTCGGGAACTTGCGGTGGCGCCGGAGCGGCGCTAGACCTTGCTGCGGTGGTGGCTTCGGAGGATAGATCGTCTACTCCGGTTGGGTCGATGTGGGTGGGTTGAGCGGGAGATTTTGACGGAAGGTTGGCAAGAAAGGACCCCGGAGGCATCTTTGTGGGGATTTGAAGGTTTTTTCACCAAGGACGCAGAGAGAGGAATGAAAGATGAAAGATGAAGACAAGTTCATCTTAAGAGAAGTCCATCAAATATTTTGACCCCAAAAAAAAAAAAAAACCCAGCAAAGTAAATTTTAAAAAATTTCGAAAATCCCCTCTCGAATGTAACTTCTAAAAATTATCCCTCCTAGCTTTTTGCAGTTTTTCAAATTTCCCTCTTGAAACAGTAATTGCATTACTAGGATGGCACCTCAGAAAACATTCAGAAATAGGTGGACGGATTGTCCTCTTGTAACGTAGTAAATTTACTTCTTGCAAAGTAATTTTAACTTTTGTGATCAAGTCCACTTAGCAGTAACTTTTCTTTTTTTTTACGATAGTAATCGCTCATATCATGTGTTAAATAACCGTCGCGAAAAGTAATTTTCCTTGTTATTAAAAATTTGAGGGCCAAGTCTTGATGACAATTTAATTTTCCTTTTTTTTTAGTAAATTTACCGGGAGTCTCATCATAGTACTATCACTTATTGCATCATAAATGATATGTAAAGATTGTAAACTACTGGTTAGGGTCGTGGTCCGTAGAATACAATTTTTGGTTTTAACTGTAGTAATAACCCTTAGGCTCCATCTGTTTTGCGAAAAATGCATAATTTGAAAAATATTTTTCGAAAAATGATCACTTGTTTTCGCTTGATTTTGTGACATCTCGAAAATTCGACATCTATAAGATAAATGAATTTGATGGATTTAATCCACGAAATTCGGTATAGTGAATAATATTAGATTTTCCGAGGAATTAAGAGATAATAATTGAATTGTCTGAGGCGTCGATCAAAGAAAGCCAAACTCGAGTAGTCGAGTCATCGAGTCATAGTACTTGAGACCCTTTGCGCTCGAGATTAGCCCTGACGGAACACTGGTTGTGAGATTACTAATAATGCCTTCAGTTTCAGTACCGGTAGACTATTTTACTAGAAATGAGCCAAATTACCATTTTGCCCTAGATATTATCCATATAAAACGAAAGCCATTAATGCTGACATGACCGTGGGCCCCACCCTATTTATTACTCATCACCTTACCATTAATTCTTTTCTCTCTCTTCCCGTTGTCGCGCCCAAGCCGTCGTCGCCGATCATTCGTCGTCACCGGCTGTTATTTGTGAGTTTATCCCTTAACTTTGATTAGGACGCTAATTACGTTTAGGAATATATTAGTTTATGTTAATTGTGAATTAGTTTAGTTAATGATGGTTAGGTTTAGTTAATTGACCATTGTTGGATTAGTTGATCTGCGATCGGGTTAGTCAACCCTGGTTAGTTAAAGTAACCATAGTTGCTTTTAGTTAACTAGAGTTACTTTTCGTTAACCGTAGTTACTTTTAGTTAACTGGAGTTACTTTTCGTTAACTATAGCTACTTTTTGTTAACCATGGTTTTGTTAGTTAACCTTGGGTGATAAGCTATCAAGGCTTGGGTGATAAGGTATAGGGGTTTGGGCGATAAGCCTATCGATGTTTTGACGATAAGCTATCGATTTATTATTTTACTAATATTATTGTGTAATTTTAATATTCGTCTATGATTGTTCTATGCTTGGATTGTGATATCGAAGTTGGAAATAACCAAATAAATTAGCTTATGTAATTAAATATATTGATGGACAATCCTCAAGGATGTTTGATAGGAAAACATGCCGAGTTTGGTAATTGAATTATGTGCTTATAATCTTGTGCAATTTATTTATTGCTTATTTGGAATGAGAGTTGCATTAATTCGAGAATTTTCGAATAAGTCGGAAGATCCCCATAGAAAGACAGGCATGCCCTCGATTGGTCGTAATTGATCGATTGGAAATATTCCCGAATAAGTTGGAAGACTTTCGTATGAAGAGAGGGCGTGCCCTCAATCAACCGTAATTGATGGAAAGGATAAATACCCGAATGAGTTGGAAGACCCCGGTATGAAGCCCGGCGTGCCCTTGATCGGCCGTAATTGATTGAATGGATAAATACCCGGTATAGCTAGAAGACCCTGTAGGAAGATGGGCGTGCCCTCAATCGGCCGTAATTGATCAAATGAATAAATACCGGGTAGAACCAAAAGACCCCCGTATGAGGACGGATGTGCCATGAGTGACCATAATAACGAGTATGCTTGAGCGCATTATGCACGAGAAGGTTGACATGTGTTACGATTACGTTATTTATTGCATTACATTATATATAGTGGTTGTAACGTGCGGGGGTGCGTACCAAGGAAAAATAAAGTTGCCTATGATTGTGTATTGGCATACTCGTGAATATTATGATGCATTGTGCATGAAAGTTGTGATTAATGTTCTAGTTGTGAGCTTTGACTTATGTGTGGTTGAATGCCATGTTGAGTACTCGTATAATATGTGAGTTAAGGAGGGTAAGCTAGCATGTGATTGATGATTAACTATTGAGTTGCGCCCGATCATATGGTAGCTATAGCATTGTGAGAGTCGCATCCTATTGGTCACGTTATCGACATTGACCCGCATGTTTAGGCCGCCTTGAGCGAATCAATGTCCTACTCGAACTTAGGCGTTGACTCACGGAGATTTTAGATCTCACCGTATATTGTTAACCATTTTTTAGGACCCTAGCGATGAAAAGCTTGCTACGATATGGACGTAGACGTCGGTTCCTTTTGGAATAGCTTGGAGTAGTGTTAACCACAACCCCGATTTAGTATTTCTTGATGGTGGTAGGAAGTGGCCCCGAGGGAGAACTCGTTTGCATATATACTTCCCAAGGTTAACGATATAAGTAAATAAAAGTGATCTTTTGCTAATGTTGATGTGATGTCCTGCTATTTTATCCATGTTGTATATTTATTGTTTGGGGAAGTAGTACGTTCGTATGCGCTTAATTAAAAGATAAATGAATGGGTCGGTGACACGTCCCGAGACGTCACAACTTAACGATCGAGAAGGGATGTTGGTGTGCCCGATGGGTGCAAGGGCATGACATGATTTACTTAGTCAACAAAAAGAAATTCATCATTCACTACAACTTGTATCTAACATTTTCGTAAAGGATAAGACTATTTTCACCATCGTTTTTGTCAAGACACTCATTTTTTCTAGTTAACTTATGAAGCACCCTCCTCTCTCGCTTCAATTTATTATTTTTTTAATCAAAGCTAATCCATAAAACTGTCTTTGTTTCTATCATCTCTCATGAATTTCACTATACAAATACTCCATACACCTATCAATATATCAATTTACCATATCTTATCATTATTTTGCCTATAGAATGTTGTCAATCTAAGTTTATGGTCTCATATTTTCAATCACAAGAAATTTCTAAACATCTTATGAACACACAATTTATTGCCTTTTTTCCGAATAGTGTGAATAGAACTATATTTCCAAGTCCAAAATTTAAAATTTATTTGATTATTTGGCCAATCTTGATATAAAAAAAATGAAAAAGAAAATTTGATCAAAATATGAAAAAGGTTAATTTGTTAAAACCATGATCGGATGTCGAACATGCTATGAAAAAAAGTAATTAATTACGATTGTAAATTCAATCTCATAGCAAGTGGATCAAAATTTTAAAATGTGCTTAAAAACATTCCCCAAAAAAATCTAATACGAGTTTGAAAGTGCATAATGTCTTATTAAATTGTCAACCCCTTCATCCAATACTTATTAAAATGTGAAAAGCTAAAAAAAAGAGAGCATAAATCATCGCTTAGCTTTAGAAACCTACAAATTTATTCTGAAAAATCACCCACAAAGTCAAAATATGCTAGATAATTAGATCAAACTTTGATTTTCAACTTTAAGATAAATTTTTTCTCAAACTATTTCATAAAAAGTAGATAGTTAATTGTATGTTCATAAGTCTGTTATAACTAAAAATCTCTAACCTTTTTATACATCTTTGGTGATTAAAAAAATTACATAATAAATTAAAAATAACGATCTTCTCTAGACAAAGTGATAATACGATGCATGATAAGACGAGCTTTTATTGTGGTTTAATTTGACAGTTCTATTGTGAATTGGTGATTTATATAATAGAGAAAATAGAAATAAAGGCAGTTATGTCGATTATGTTGAGAAAAAAGAAATAATAAACTAAAAGAAGGAAGGATATTTTGATCTGTTGATTAAAAAAAGGGTGGCTTAGCAAAAAATGAAAGTGAAAATAACGCCGTCCTTTCGTGAGTGATGAACATAATATTTTTTTAATTCATTTTAACTGGCAACAAAAGCGATTGGAGCATTAGTGTGTTGTATATTGTAAAGGAAAAATGATGATTGTATTTTCATGATAAATTTTAAAATTCGATTGCATTTTTTTGAAATTTTTAGAATTTAATTTAACTTTCGCGATAAATCTTAGGACTTCTATGGCGCACTTATCCTACGAGTTTTTTAATCGCCCAGTTTTCCTCTTCTCTTCTTCTGCTTTCTAGCTTGCTTTGAATCGTTTTACATATTTCTTCGACGGAACGTTTGGGGTCTTCAAACAATTCAAAGAGCTGTTGGTAGCGACATGATCAATTGCCGAAGTTATTTATGTCTCTGACACGTCTTGCTTTCTTAGTCAAGTATGCAAATCCCACACAAATCTTCTATTTCCAGCTTTGTCTTCTTCAGCTGAGACATTTTTTACTTTCTTGTCCAGATATGGAGGAGGCACAGTTAATTATCTCTCTGACTGACAAGTCTTTGATCTCCATTTCCAACTTTTAAACGATTATCCCTCCTAACTTTTGCAGTTTTTCAAATTTCCCTCTTGAAACATTGTGGTAAATTACCGCTCCGAAAAGTAATTTGCCTTGCTATTAGAAATTTGAGGGCCAAGTCTTGATGACAATTTAATTTTCCTTCTCTTTTAGTAGATTTACGTGAAGTATCATCACAGCACTATCCCTTATTGCATCATAAGTCAAGATCGTAAACTACTTCGTAGGGTCGTAAAACACATTTTCGCTTTTAATTGTAGTAATAATCCTTAGGTTCCGTTTGTTTTGCAAAACATTAATTATTTGAAAGATATTTTTCGTTTCGCTTGAGATAATTAACCAACCAAAATAAAGACATTATCGACAACATTTGAATCTAACATTTTCGTGAAAGGCAATGCTATTTCCACTCATGTTTTTGATAAGACGCTCTTTTTTCTTTTTTACCTTTTTTCAATTAACTTACTGAAGTACCTTCCTTTCTTCTTCAATTTATTGTTTTCATTCACACCAATAGCGGCACTGATTTATTGCATTTTTTTCTCAATAGAGTGAGTGAAATGATATTTCAGAGTCAAAAAATAAAACTTAATTTAATTATTTAGCAGATCAAAACTTTAAAATTTACGTAGAACTTTCCCTCAAAAAATCGAACGCGAGTTTGAAAGTGTAGAATATGTAAATAAATTGTCAATCCTATCTTCCAATACATATTTAAATGTGAAAAGTTTTAAAAGAAAGCACAAACCAGCGATGCTTAACTTTAGAAATATATGAATTTATTTCAAAAAATCACCCACAAGGTCGAAATATGCTAGATAATTAGATTGAATTTTAATTTTCAACTTTTAGATAAAGTGTTCATAAGTCATTATAACTGAAAATTTTCAAACTTTTATGTCACTTTTGTAATTAAAAAATGAGACCATAAACAAACAATAATGACCTTCTCTTGGCAAAGTGACACTATGCATGATCATATGATCTTTTAGTGGGTGTAATGTGAGATTTATATTGAGAAATAGGTACCATAGGATAGAAAATATAGGAAAAAGGCAATTATATTGGTTAGGTTGATTAAAAAAAAAGAACAATAAATCGAAGAGAAATAACGTTATTTGGGTTTGATAATTGAAAAAAATGAGTAGTTTAGCCAAAATAGGGGAGAAAATAGCGCCTCTTTTCGTGAATAACGACACTATTTTTTGTTAATTCATTTTAGCTAGCAATAAAAGTGATCATTTTCAGAATCTTTTTTTTTTTTCAAAGCACTCATTTTTCGCGAAATAAATAGAGCATCAGTATACTGTAAAGGAGCAATACATTAGCTTTTGAAACCGCTAATAAACTTTTGTTATCTATTCATACAATAATGTTTACGTCGTCGTACATGATAAATGATAAAATTAACCATCGGGTCTTAAAATGTTAATGTTCGTAATTGGTGGGACTATATTCTTAGCGTACATTAGATAGTGAATAAAGTTCGTAAATTACCGTTTGGATTTGTATCGAAGTTCGTAAGATTACCCTTTCATTGTAAATTGCCTTCCTGATCCTACACTAATTTCATTGTATCGTAATTTTTTTTGGTCAAAATTATATCGTAATTCACTAATTCAGTTTGTGAATAAAATAAAATCATTAGGTTTTTATGATAACCTTTCACTTCATAAACGACCATCTTGCTTCTATATCTCACAAAGTTACATGCGTAATTTAACTTTTTGTTTTACTAAATTAACTTTTTGGCTGTAAAAACCTAAAACTCTTCATTCGTAGGTAGATAAATAACGACCACATTAAATCTTTGTTTTGTTCACAAGATAACTTCGAATTAGAGTATGTTATTTTTTTCCTCAAGAAGTAAATTTTTTTATCAGGATTCAATTTTTTTTTTACCGAATCAGGTTGAAAGTAACGTAAAAAGCACATAAATTCTCCTTCGATCATTATGTAACCTCTAATTTTTGTAAAGAAACATCTCTTGTCCATGTTACGCCTTTCTGTTCGTTTAATACTTTTGTTTGGCTTGTTACCTTTTCGTTTGTAATACTACTTCTGTTTATAGTAAATTTCCTATTTCATAATAGCTATCTCTTTGTTATCATAATTGCTAATTCTAGTTCATAAATTCTGCTGATTAATGCGAAAATAATAACGAAATTAAAATCAAAAAGAAGAAACGAACACAAAGATTTATGTCAAAACCTCTGCGATAAAAACCACAGGGAGAGGAAAACCGGAATCCATTATGAAAATTCAATGATTACAAAAGATATATTTATATTGCTCCCAAACTCTAACGTCGGCCCCAAGCCCGTAAATAACTCAAAACATATCAACAAATTCCATTTGGATCCTTAAAATACCTCACCCATTCATGGAACGTAATTTCGTACGGGTCCGTTCAATGTCGTATATAACCTTTTTCATTTGTAAGTTTTTGCAACATCAAAATGTCAGATTGGTCATAATTTTCTTTGTTTCCATTCCTAAAATACCCCTATAATTGTAAGCTTTGAAACCTAATATCGTAGGTCAATATTTCCTGCTTGACCTAGTCCCGTTTTATCTCTACTGGGATTCTAGAAGGACCTCCATAATCTCTAAATCCATAATCTCGTGTCGAAGAAATTAACGCAACCTTTATAAATAGATCACATATAATTGATACCAGACTATCCTTTAATTTGAAAATTATACTGGCAAATATTTTTCTGAGTTTAATTTGATGTTCGATTAGATACTTAGGAAGTCATTAGAAGAGGACCAAACGCTATGTTTGTCACTTGCACAAAGCGTGATTAGAGAAGTGCAACTCCTTCGGAGGCCTTTTCTCCGATTAAGTGATATTCTAGACCGGTCTTCGCCGAGCCAAGCTCACCTCGTAAGTCTGATCAAAGGCAAGTCATCCACGCGAAATTCGCAAGGAAAATTTTAATCATGGCTTGATACCAATTGACTTGGTCCCCTTTTTCTCTTGAGCAAAGACACGGGATGGTTCAAATTTGCCAAGTTATGATGTGATGAAATTCCTAGCATAGGAATTATCATCCTATCTTTGTTCTTGCCCTGCCAAATTTTAGTATCAATTAGCCGTCTTCTGCAGATCTTCATTGGAAATATTCCACCTCAATAAACGCCAAACCTGTTCCAAAATATATGTGCAATCCTCTATCAAGATGCCAGGAACATTGAATTTGTCATCAGTACACATACAGAGATGAACTCTCTTGCTCTGGTTCTGGTTCCGCTCTTCTTTCCCCTTGTGGCTTCAACCACAACCCAAGAAAGTTTCATGCAATGCATGAAAACTCGATTCAGCGACTACACGAAGACCTTCGAGATCGTACACTCAGCGAACTCCTCCTCCTATCCGCGCCTCTTGCAATCTTCTGAGCAGAACCCCAGATGGGTCAACTCTTCTAGGTCGACTTTGAAGCCCCTCCTCATCGTCACGCCTTACCATGAGTCCGAAATCCAAGCGGCCATGCTTTGCGCCAAAAGACACGGCCTACGGATCAGGGTTCGAAGCGGAGGTCACGACTACGAAGGCCTGTCCTATCGCTGCAAAACCCCGTTCGTCCTTGTCGACCTGGTCAACCTCCGTTCAGTGGACATCGACCTCGAAGAGGAAGCAGCTTGGGTTCAATCCGGCGCGACGCTCGGGGAACTCTATTATAGCATAGCCATGGAGAGCAAAGTCCATGGGTTCCCTGCTGGTATATGTCCCAGTGTTGGGATTGGCGGGCATTTTAGTGGAGGCGGGTTTGGTACTATGTTGAGAAAGCATGGCCTGGCAGCTGATAATGTCGTTGATGCTTACTTGATTGATGTCAATGGAAGAATACTAAACAGAGAATCAATGGGTGAGGACTTATTTTGGGCCATAAGAGGTGGTGGTGGAGCTAGCTTCGGGATCATATTGTCGTGGAAAATCAAGTTGGTCAGGGTCCCTCCGACCGTGACGGTCTTCACAGTATCAAGATCGCTCGAACAAGGCGCGACCAACCTCGTGCACTGGTGGCAATACATTGCACATGAGCTACCTGATGATCTCTTCATCAGGGTGATAATTCAAAATGCGGGTGATGATCCAAATAACAGGGGCGCAAAAACCGTGCAAGCCCAGTTCAACAGTTTGTTTCTCGGGAAATTGGAATCTCTTATGCCACTGATGAACCAAAGCTTTCCTGAGCTGGAACTGAAGGTCGGCAATTGTGCCGAAATGAGTTGGATCGAGTCCATGCTCTATTTTGCCGGGTACAAGAAAGACGGCCTGCTGGAGGTACTGTTGGACAGGAACACGCTGTACAAGAGCTACTTCAAGGCGAAGTCGGATTTCGTGCAGGAACCCATCCCGGAAGTGGGATTGAGAGGGATATGGGAAATGTTCCTGGAAGAAGAGATAGTGTTTATGATAATGGACCCCCTACGGTGGGAAAATGAGTGAGATATCAGAGTCAGAACTACCATTTCCTCACCGGAAGGGCAATTTGTACAACGTTCAGTACCTGGTGAAGTGGGTTGAAGATGGGGTTACAGCAACCAAAAAGCACCTGCACTGGGCTAGAATGCTGTACAACTACATGACACCATATGTTTCTGCGGACCCTAGAGCTGCCTATCTGAATTACAGAGATCTCGACTTGGGAATCAACGGGAAAGGCGAAGAGAGTTACGAGCGTGCGAGCGTCTGGGGCGCAAAATACTTCAAGGACAACTTCAGGAGACTGGCCATGGTGAAGGGTCGGGTCGATCCCGAGAACTTTCTCAGGAACGAGCAGAGTATTCCGCCATACCCTGCACTCAAGAAGAGAAGGTAACTGGGCGTCACCTCTGGATTGCATGAACGTGTCTATTTCTGTTCGGATTCGAGATAAACTTTATGTGAACTTTAGATTGCATCATTAGCTATCAGCTTAAGATTTACATAACAGTGTCGCAGCTATTGCATCACAGAATGCAAGATTCAAATGATTGCTTTGCTTCAACATATGTCATTTTTTAATAATTACCACGTCGAAAGAGATTTTTTTCTTTTCGAATCCCTAACGATGAACTTTGTCTAACGGCTTCATTCGATAGCTTGAGTGAACTATTTACTACACATGCATTTTAAGTAAGAGTCCTAAGTAAAGAGTGATCAAAATTGTTCCCACAGGTGAATTTTGATGTCTCATGTACCCCATCTCGATATTCAAATTTGTTCCAGCTAAAACTTCTTTCACATAAGCATTTAATTCGAACTCTTCTATGGGCATGATATGATTTCCTGCGTCACTCATCTGTCTTCACTTTACTGCAACAGTTTTACAGATGACCTCTCCACATGTAATTTCCCATATGTATAATCGACTTATGTACGAATGATCACTGCACTATGTCTGCAATATGTAACTTCTAGGTCTAATCCTGCATCTGCATCTCGTAAGACTGCATTTCAAACAGTCTCTTGTGGCTACTTAGAAACTTTTCTCCGTTCCTTCAGAGAATCTTCAAACAAACCTTTTCAAAAGCCACCATTCAAAGTTGTCGGAGAAATAGATGTTGAATTTCCCATGGCCCAGGCAGACTTATGAAGACAAAACTCACGCTACTCACACCGCAATGGTTGCTGTCGCAAGGACGTTCAATTTCTCTAACTATTGATCAGTCATTAGAACCTCTCGGAAGTCTAGCAACCTCATTCACAAGTAACCAAGCCCGATCATCTCAGTCAATGTCGAATCTCGGTTTCATCTCATTCAATAGGTCTTGGGTCTAGTTTTGGGTGTCTGCTTCATCTCATTCAATTGGTCTGGAGTCTAGCTTTGGGTCATGGATTTCAACACGGATCACCGGTCTATGCTTTGGCTGCCAAAAAAAAGCTTCCCCACAGGCCTCATCCCACCCATCCTTTGGAAAATTCACTATGTTCTGAGCTTAGCCTCCTCATGTGGGAAGTGATGGACATCCCAAGACTGCAAAATGTATTTAAACTGCATTTGATCGTCCGGATTTCTATTCATAATAGGATTGGATATGAAATCCGGAGATTTTACCATATCCCGTCAAGTGTTTGGTGAATCGCAATAATAAAATCGGATATATTCGTATCATATCATATTCATTGTTTGATATTTACAACATATCAATGTAAATGAATATGAAAATATATAAACGAAAACCGTAAGAATATCTCATAATTCACTCGCCAAATCTGGTAAGCGGAAAAAATATAACCATTCATCTTTATGACTGCGAAAAGCTTTGCCTCTCTCGCTATATCCGTTAAACTTCAACATGAAACACAAAGTTACGGAAAAAAGGAGGTTTGACTCTTTTTATGTTTTTCTTAGACTTTTGATGTGAACCGAAAAGCCGAGAAGGAGAGAACGTTTCAACTCTCTCGTTGTTTTCGTGAGAGTTTGATTGTAAACTAAAAAATTACAAAACAATCATGAAACTGATATATAAGAGAATGGAATGGAGATGCTAGTTTTTTTCAAAATTTCATTGCCTCTCATTCTTCGAGAATTAGAAAAATAATTTTCAAGCTTAAATATAGTCACTAAAAATTTGGGTTCTTCTATTTCATTTTTACTTATTTTTTAATTATAAATCTCTTTTTATCATTATTTTGGTTCCCTTACATCATTTCTTGATAAATTTTGTCATTAAATAATAAACTATACTATTGTACTTAATATATATATATATATATATATATATATATATATATTTATATTGATATGCACACGCATACAATCTATGTATTATAAAACAGAAAGAAATAAATTCCAAATAAGATTTATAATTAATAAAAATGAAACTTAGTGTTTTTTTCTATTTTGAGTTTTCTTTTTAACATTAGAATTCAAATATATTTAAATATAATTACTATTTTAATTTATTATGTAAAAAGCTTATTATTCAGAAAAATAGTTTTCATACTATAAACAAAAAAATATCCTATCCACTTTTATCTCACTACCCTTATGGGATAATTATATCCAAACTATATCTTTATATCTCACTATGTCCTATCCGGAGTAGAAACCAAACACGAAATATGATAAAATTTATCTTATCCTGACTTTTATCCCCTGCCAAAGGTAGCCTGAGTGTTTCAACTTCGCAATAGCTTCTGGGCATTCACGTATAAGCTATTACCGCAGTTCAGGCCCATCTCCGAAGGTACTGCTGTCCACCGGCCCACGAAGGAGCAACGACCTCAGCATCAATGAAATGTTAGGTGTATTAGCTTTCCTCCTCCAAAGTACGATATGATTTACTGACCTCCATGTCCAGAACTTCAAAATAGCTAAGCAGATGTCATGTGCAGACTCAGAACAATCGATAAACATATCCATATTAGCCAAAATAGCAACAACAACAAAAAAAAGGCACAAAAAAAGCTACCCATTCTCATCCTCTCAGCAAAAAACCCTCCCTAGAACATTCCAGTCACACAAATTGCAGTATGACGAACCAAATTACACAACAAAAACTTTCTCCCAGCGACCCAAAATTGCCATGCCGCCAACCACATTGCAATGATCTACAAAAAGTGAGTTGCAGAATGTCCAGTCCGCTTCAATAACTTAAACCTGACAATCCTGTGTAGAGCTTTTGAATTTATCGATCTTAAAGTACAAGAAACGGGGTTGGCACATGAATCTCAGCTTTTATCTACAGTTGCTGACTGGAGAATATTGCAAATTGAGGTTTTCTGTTCTCTTGTTAAAGAAGAAAACCATTTTCTGACAGCATGGGCAGGGGCAGACTGACTCACACTCGCATTCCCTTGTACAATATTCTCAAAATCTAGGGGCACAAGCCGAAGCAGAGCAGTTGCGATAGCAGCCTGAGTAGAGAAGCCCATGTTCAAGGTGGTGGCTTGTTGGAGAAAGTTATACAAGGAACACCTCAAACTTTGGACTCCAACATCCTCAAAGCCACCAGCTTTAACTCCAAGCCTGAAATTCCAACAAAACATGTTAGTGCATATGAAACAAAGCATGTACCGTTTCATCTATTACCATCCTGTTCAAGTCTTCACTTAGTTTTGCAAATATTTATTCCCAATGTCCCTGACACAAGCGCAGCCTTATCCAGCTCTCGCACACTTAACAGCATATGATTATATATCAGCTATTACCATTTCTCTCAATCAATCTACTATGCTTGAAATGAGATACATGAAACTCCCTCCCCAGAGACATTCGAGGATTGCATACAAGATCAAATGACAAATAAAGTTGCCTGACATGGATCTACTCAACAAACTTCACATAAACAAGTCTCACAAAATCTTCTCCCCAAGTATTTGTCAGAAAGATTTGTCCTAGGGAATCTCCATAAGTGGCATTTATCAATAGACAACATTTTCCGAACAGCGATATCGACCCAAAAGAAATGCAACCTAAAAACATACTATAGCTGAACAGCAATATATAACAAATCATAAATAGCCAGTCTGATCTTTCTGCCTCAATTTTCGTCAGGACTAGACAATATACCACCTAAATGGGAGGAAAAACAATGATGTTGTTGTTCGATAAAAACAACTCTGTAAAATCTCACCTTCCAAGTTGACCAACAAGAACTATAACAGCTGCAGAAATGCTTTCCAGCACGGGAGATTCAAAAAATTTTAACAGCTGCGGGATGATTTTCCTTTGTGTGGACTCCCAGCCCTGCATCATCAGAGAGATGCTTGCATCAAACAGAATTAGGATGGCTAGATACAATATGTTAGTCGACAAGGACAGAGCAGTAGATTCAGCAG
The DNA here is from genome assembly GCA_021437795.1 of Rhodamnia rubescens. Lineage (NCBI taxonomy): Eukaryota > Viridiplantae > Streptophyta > Magnoliopsida > Myrtales > Myrtaceae > Rhodamnia > Rhodamnia rubescens. The sequence goes on from JAILYA010000040.1 coordinate 2,774,165, forward strand.
AAGGCTTACCGCATTCATTGCAATTAGCTCGACCAAAGAAAGTAATTCAACAAAATCGAAGAGATCCCCATTTTTTCCCTTCTCAGGCAGGATTTCAAACGCATCAAGCAGAGCACTAAAATTATTTAGAGTATTTCCTGAATTGATTGGTTCCCTTGTGACAGGTTGCAGTCTTCCACAAAGAGCAATCTTTTGAAGCCTCTCTAATAAGAGCGATATGACCCCATCCACAGAAGTTGCTCCGATACTGAATGGGCAGCTGGTGCACGGAGGGACTACAGCCCCCACCTCCCACACCAACAAGGGACATTGAGCACCCACTGACAAATTAGATTGCTCAAGAAGCATGACCACTGACTTCAAGACAGTCATCAGCAAACTATATCTGCTTGATGTAAGATATTCGCTTCCACATAAATAAGCAAACACATGAAGAATGCTAAGGACCAATAAAGGATCAGATCTATCTGTATGACAAATCTTGTAGGAAGCTTCACATGAAAAATCAATCTTATTATCCGCCACACATACTGATGCAAAAACAATACTGCCAGCCAACAACAGATCCCTTGATGCAGTTCCTGATGACAGGAGACCATCAACACTGTTCAAATTCATTTCCACTGTTCCATCAGCTGAGATTGAAGATTTAGAAGGTACACCATCACAGAAAATTATCTTTCTGTGAACAAGGAAATCCTCAATGAGACAAAGAAGTCCATCAACTTGACATAACTCCATAAATAGTCGTCTTGTCTCCACATTTGACATAACTGTTTCCCCAAACAAACATACCAAACAAAATCAAATTTACATTGAGCATAACAAATGTAACAAAAATTTACTTCCGCGGTTATCATATTTGACTTCATGGAGTACATGCAATAAGCACATGTAGAGGACTTACCAGACTTTATATGCTCAGCAAATGAATCTACCAAATTGAAAAAATCTTTGTCGAATGAGTACCCAAGTGTTCCCGATACCACAACAGAGTAGTTGACCAGCATTAATGAAAACAGCACACAGACCCTCTCCCTGATATAAGTACAAAAATGAAATTACATCATTCAGTCAGATTTTTTCACATGGATAGAGCGAACAACTATTAAAGAGCAAGTAATTATAATAAAAGCAGAACAAACTATAAGTGTGAGCGCATAGAACCACGATAGAACATTTTAACAGGCAAGACACATAAGATATTTGTTTTTCTCTGTTTCTGAAACTCCTACTTTCCAGAGAGGATCAACATAAGTACATGTAAGCAGAACAGTAACTCACTTCTGCAGGAGATTTTCCTCCTTCCTCAGTTCAATCAGAAATTTTTGCAACATCCAGCATGGGTGAGATAGCAAAGAACTCCGAACAACACAACTGTCGATTGCATGAAATATCCTATATATGCTTTCAATTTCCTTAACATCCGAAGTGACAACACAATATTTAGGAAGAGCATCGTATGGGGATCCATGTTGACTGTCAAATGAATATTTATCCCCCTCTCCTGAAACGATAAATCTCAATCTGTTTGAATTGACTCTTCCTTCTCCCACACCAAGACAGCAGTAAGTTGATGTATTCTCTTTCTCATGCACTACTCCATGGATCAAATCTTTCTCTTCCTTATCAGAAGATTTGGTGATGTCGAAGTCCATCTCAGGAAGCGCTGGAGAAACAAGCCTGCCAATCGCTCTCCTGTAGCGCTGCTCATCAGTTGGATCATCCAACTCCAGCAATTTCATATAACTGCCATCCACGGTATCAAAGATTTCAACTCCGTCATTGTTGCAACCAAAAGAACCACCACCAACCTCCCTCGGTACAAAGCAGACTCCTCCATTTAATTCATTGGGAACCAGTCCACTGATATTTGCTTCAGTGCGAATTTCAGATCCACAGTTATTCTTGTTCTGCATTATCGTATTGCCATGTTTTAGTCCCTTTCCGATGTCCTTTCCATGAAAAACCTTTCTCTTCTTCCGCCTGCTCTCATGCTCCACTTGTTTACTATCAAGCATATATCCAGCATCACTCAAGGGTTCATCTGTTTCTTGGCTCAAACTACCATGCAAAAGAGTAAGGTCCTGTTCCATCTGGTGATGCAACTTCCTACTTCTTGCACTCGTATGATCAACTGATTCAATCACATCGAGCAGGTCCTTCCTCTTCTGTCCACATACTTTTGATCCATTAAGACCCACATTAGGACTTTTCACACTATCGCCACAAACCTCAGGAAATTTTTCATTGGCCCTGACTTTGGTATCTCCATCAGATAGGCTCGAAACGGTTCTTTGCTGATTCAAGTTATCTTCCCTAAGTTTTGCTGATGAAGCAACAATAAATGCCCTGTCCTGTGATCCCACCAACTCTCTATCAGAAAAAGATGCCATAGCAGAATTTATGGCAGAACGCTGTAATTTTTTTCTGTTAGAGCCTCTAGGCGGAAGCTCCGATTTAGAATCAGTACCTGATACAAAATCAGTAGAACTGCCTCTGGATGTAGGAGGCCCAACTTCTCTGTGTGGAAACTGTCTCAAATCATCACATGTGGAAATGGATATACAGCTAGGCTTGAAAATTGCATTGTCGCTTTGACAGCATGCATGAAACAATTCTGGGACACGCAAATTTTGCCTCCTTCCAGGTGTAGTGGTGGTTCTCGTCTACAAAGTTCATCAAACCATCAGGTAAGCAACCAGAAAAGAAAGCTAGTCCACCCTTGGATGATATTTGCAGACAAACTATAAGTAATTTCCAGCTAAACAAGAGTTCAAAAAGAACCAGGAATACGACTCATCAGCAAAATCAAAAACTATAGTATCCTTACTCACGAGAAATAAAACCATCAACTTCTGGGAGTTTCACTACATATGAATAGGAGGAAAATGTACATATGAGGAAGAAAACAGACCATGAAAAAAGGTGGGATTTACAAAAAGAAAACCCAATTTTAAGAAGTCCTAATGAAGATTATGGTTCCCTCAATTAGTGGCAAGTGTGTCACGTTATCTGATGCATTTAAGACACCGATGCCCAAGCCCGCCAGGAAAAAATAAGCTGTAAAGAGATTGTAATGCTTGTTGAAGATCAAGGGTTTCCATCATTAAGTCTGAATTAATATAAAAAGGGCCAAATCTTTTGCACAATCTTCAAAAGAAATGTAATACGCTACTGATCAAACATGCCTTCACTTTTTCAATCACTACTATAATTTCATAGCATTAGAGTTTATATCTTTCAGATTCAAGGTTGTCGTGGTTTCCCCAAATTAAATCAGACCAGATTACAGGGGAAAAATGGAGACAAAGCAATGATGGATTACGCATTGTCCCTAACCATGACATACAATTTTCAGTGCCTCCTATATTTGTAGTACTATAACATCATAGAAGCAGTTAATATTAGTTGCTTTTCTGCCGCGTATACTTATATCACGCCATTGTCCAGTCATAATGAAGTTACTTTAGGAAACATACCTTTTCATGCTCGGGCATACCTCCACAGCTGGGTGAGAAACAGCTGCCTAGTTCATTAAGGCGATGTGAAAATTCCCTGAACTCCATCTTCATACGAAGGATTTCTTGCATTAGAAGATCATTTCGGCATTTTTCCAACTCCACCACTTCTTTGGCATGTTTAGATCTCGTCTTTTCAAGCTTCAATCTTTCTTTCAAAAGCTTCAGTTTGGTAGATTCATCCCTCATAGGCAAGGCAGAAGGAGCCTTCAACAGTTCCCCAGATCCATGTTTCTGCTGATCTGACTGGAACCTTCCACTCCTTCGCCTCTTTTTCTCCGATGATTTAGATGATTTACCATTATCTTTGTCATCCAAAGCCTTATTATGCTCTCCAGTTTCACTCTTTCCTTTCCACATTTCCAAAGCTGTCTTTTTCTTCTTACTTGACTGTCTCTGTTTCTCAACATCAATGGCTACTTTCTCAGCTGTTAAAATCAGCCTAGCCGTTTTGCAAAGCTCATCATTCTGTGCTGCCATCTCAAAATCCACTTTCTGGTCAGCTCCTGCTACAGGACTGTTACTCATTTTGATAGAAGAAAAAACATCATGAAGCTGTTCCTGCAATTTCTCAATGCACTTTTTGCCTCCCTCAACTTCACCAGACAATTTTTTTGCACGATCTTTCTCTTCCATCAGCTTTCTGTAGTTACCTTCAGCTAGCTTTCTTTGATCAGCTGCTTTAGCCTTCTCCGAATCAGCACGCTGACTCTCTTTCATTGTTCTTTGCTTCTCTAATTCAAGTTCTTTCTTTGTCTCTTCACATCTTAAAGTCTCGGAGACTAATTTTGATCTTGCTTCGTCGATTTCTTTTTTCAAATTCTGCAACTGAAGCCTAGATTCTTCAGCCTTTCTCCGTCCAATAGCAGAGATTTTTCTCTCTTCATCGGCCTTACTTTTCTCGGTTTGCAACATTTTCCAGGCTTCCTCGGCTCTTCTTTTCTCAGACTCTGCATTCTTCCTTTCTGAATCTGCCCTAGTTTTCTCCTTCTTTGTAAGTTCCTTAAGACGTTTAATTTCTACTTCCCCTTTTGAGACCTGGGCCTCGAGCAACTTGATTTGCTCCTTTCCGTCTTGATCATCGGAATGGACACTTCTCCCCAATGACACTATCTCGGACTTCAAGGCAGCGACTTCATTCTCCAACGAAACTCTGACAGATAGTGCTCTCTCCTTTTCCTCTTTCTCAAGGTCTGCACGTGTCCGTTCCGCTTCACATGCTGCAAGGAGAAAAAAGAGAGAGAAGTATACGTACTGCTTGTCAGTGGCAGCCCCAAATCTGTTCTTCCTTAAGGAATCGAATACAAAAATGACAGCATTAAGCCCCTCATGAAACAATTTCATCGAGCAAGGTATCGAACCCACACTTTTGGATTCAACATCAAAACTTACTCAAATTTTCAGCTCTCAGAGTCACACAAAGCAAGATAGCATTCAACATAATCTTCTTGTGCGATGATGGAAGCAATAGTTTTTCGATTACCTTTCTTGAGATTGAGGATTTCAGTCTGAACCTTATCGAGCTGTTGCTCGAGAAGCTTCACGGCTTGCCTGAGAGCATTTCGTTTCTCTTCTAACTTCGAGTATTTGACCTTCCACTGCAAGCGCACAACACCCACGACTAGTCAGCTCGAGCAATTACTGAAACGCACAAAAAAACCTCCACTCTAAAGAACCAAACAGCCAAACAACGAGCGCATGTAATGCATCTATAAAAACCGTACCGCTCTGCAACAGATGTTCTCCGGCTCAACCTTCAGTGAAACATCTGCTGCCATTACAGCCACTACTGCCAGCGAAGAGTCACCAGTTCACTCTCGGATCGACCCGAGAGGAAGCGGCGCATTGATGAAAAACCCTAAAGCCTTGCCCTCGCTACTCGCTCTACTCGCAGGTAGAGAGAGAGACGAGAGAGCGGTAAAGATTTGAAGAAGACCTGACCGCCTCTGCAGTCGTTGAAGGAGGTCTCCTGCGTGTGTGTAGAACCCTAGAAGGTCCGACCCGGTCCTGCGACATTTTAGTTTTGGATCCGACCCGAAACATTGACGGCAGTATCCCTGTGGATGGCGGCAAAACTGGGAAACGGATCAAGTCGGTCATGTTTTGTTTTGTTTTTGTTTTTGTTTTTTTTTTAGGCGGTCATGCCTTACAGTTTACAAGGCCTTTTATGTGATTTTGTCCAAATTAATAACGGGGCTTATGGTGTGTGTATATATATATATATATATATATATATATATATATATATATATATGTATCATCTCACGAGGTCCAAATGACATAATGTAATAGATAATGACTTCATTATTGTCCATATATATATATATATATAATCTCAAGAGGCCTAAATTACGATAAGCCTCCTTTTGATTTTTTGGGCCATTTATGTTTCGCAATAGATCTCGATAGGAGACGTGCTTAGAATTGTTGAGCTTTTAGATACTAAAGGAAAAGTTGCACCTTAATGTGACTAATTTGAATTTATAGTTGGTTCGTGCGTTTACAGAATGAGCTCAAGAGATGTATGTATCTTCATCTTGCACGAGACACGCCTATGAAAACGGATTTTATTAAATATAATCGCTTTCCAGATTTTCGAACGACTTATTATACCTATGAATATCAAAATATTTGAGCTATCAAATAGTTGGCTCTATTTGTTTTCATGAAAAATGAATAATTTAGAAAATATTTTTTTTGCTCGCTTAAAAAAAATGAAATGAAATATTTCTATTGTCCACAAAAATGCTTAAACATAAATTCTTGTTGATAATGAAATTTTTTCATTGATTCGCTTATTTCAATCGATATGAGCGATCATTTCTAGGAAAATATTACATGACACTAGAGGTCGCAACCCATAGAGCTTGTCATCCTTCGCTTATGAATTGTATAAAGGGTTTATATCACGAAAAACCCCAAATTGGTACACTTGTGACCAATTTACCCAAAATTATTTTTTTGACCACTAAAAATCCTAAACCGGTACACCTTTGACAAATTTATCCAAACTAGTACACTTGTGACAAATTTACATTCTTTTAGTTTTCGTTAAATTTTATCGTCAAATTATTAAGTTGAATGACATGTGGCAATTCACATTTGGGTTTTTACCCTCTATTTGTCACATATGCATCAATTTAGGATTTTTCATAGTATTAATCCAATTCAATGAAAATTAACGAAGAGTGAATTTGTCACATATTTACAGTTTAGGGTCTTTTATGGCCAAAGTGATTAGTTGGGGTAAATTTATCATAAATGTGCCGATTTGAGATTTTTGGTGGTCGACAAAATAATTTTTGGTAAATTTGTCACAAATGTACCGGTTTGAAGATTTTGCTAGTTGAAAAAATATTTTGGGATAAATTTGTCAAAGACGTACTAATTTTAGATTTTAAATTTTAAATTTGTAACTTACATCACAATGCACCTATCACTATTCATTTTAGTCTAACAATGGACAAATTATAATATCTTAATATTTGTTGTATAGTATTGATGAATAATATTTATACGTCTTTTTTAGTCCTTTTTAAACTTATTCATGTTCTTATATAGCAAGTGTCAGCAATGCACAAGTGTACATCATTGTTGGGATAATTGATATATCTGATAAATCACAAAATGCATAAAACACATAAGAATGCGTATCTAGCACCTATATTGATACAAATATTGAGGTGAAGATTAAACTATGTCGAAAGACCGAATCAAGACCTACAACATTTGGCGCGCAACGGACATGCCGTGTATCAATGTTGGGACACTTAGTGGTCAATGGACACAAAAAGAGTTGACGTCACAACATGTGGAGCAAGACCTCAACGTTACTTTTATATATATGATGGTCTCGCGTATTGTCACGGAGAAATATTGGATTTCGTTGATGATAGTTTTCTCGTAAAATATTAGCTCAATATCATTATTTACATTAAAATTGAATGTGTTTGATAAAATTTTATGTCATCATAGGTACGAATGATAACTCAATGTCCTCCTATGTTATGTGTTTTTATCACATTGGCTACGTCAATACCTCACACTAAACTTTTAATAATTAATTAGAAAGATAACTATCGACTTTTTTCGAGTCACTTGTTGATAGAATCGAAGCACTTCATAAATGAATATTATCTCCGGTGTTGTACTAGATGCAATAATGAAATACAATGATTTACCTATATTTTGATTTAACTATGAAAATAGATTAATCGATACAAACAAAATCAAATTAAAAAGATAATCATACAGAGAGAAATTTTGAAGAAGATATAAAATGAACTAATTTGGTAAATAAAACCAATTTTTTTTATCAACTCCTTTATCAGACTAATCCTTTGTTTACTTTGGTTTACTTAAATAAACTAATACAGTGAGAAAAACTAATTCTATAAAGATAAAACTAATATTTAAAGAATATGATACTTGTTTTCGTGTTTAGACAATAATATATATGTATGTATGTACGTACGTATGTATATAAAATATTGGCACATGCCAAAAAAAATGTGACCTTTTTAGACACACATGTCAGTGAAATACAAATCATTTAGGATAAAGATTATCGATGTTAGTCATATCATTTGATAATATTAATAAAGTATTCTCTATTGTTATCCCGCCTTTTATTTTCACAATGAATGGATTTAAGAAAAATGCAATGAAATTTTCATATTTACATATTGTTCCAAAAAAAAGTTCTTTTGACAAATTAAATAGTAATAAAAAATTTAAACTCATTACATATATGATATTTATTGATCTAGACATGTTTAAGAACAAAGAATAATCCTATATGCAGAAAAGATTTGGGAAATAAAACGAAGTTTTTGAAATTTATTTTTGATTAGATTGAGAAAGGAATAAAGAGGAAATTAATGTTAAAGAAAAAGAATGGAGAATCTTATGTTAGTCAAAAAAAGAAAGGAATAATTTTGTAAAAAGATGAAAAGTAGAAAAAATTCACATTATAAAAGAATAAGAAAAGGGAAAATAAAAAAAAAGGTCTAAAGTCCGTCATTTTCTCAAATAAGTACTCTAAAGTGCCCTCTTTGTTTCAAGGAAGTACCTCACCGGGGATATTTTCGTCTTTTTAATATTTAATCATCCATCGCCTCATCACCCTCTGCGTCCTCCTCACCTGTGGTCACCCATGACACCCACTCAATCCTCCTCCTCTCCTTGCCAAGGTTACTAGCCCCTATTAGAAAACCCGGAGCCTCGACAAGGCCCACAAAGTTGAGGAACCCTTCGTCGGGCGGTTCTTCCGCTTCATATCCCTAATCTTCTTCACCTTCAACACGGTGGTATGAGGTGTGGTCGCGCCGGCTTATGTGTGCGACCTGGTGATGTACTATTCAATAGAGGATGTGGAGGATTCGACACCCAAGTGGGCTTGGGTGTCTTGGGTTGTGATCACTATTAGTTGGATTTTGGCGAACTTGCTATGGGTCCTGAATAATTGGAAAACCTAGCATGGGGATCGAGTAGCTTTGATGCACAAAAGAAGGATGGGTAAGAAGGTTGGAGTCTTTGATATTCTTCCGAGTAGGGGTGAACATGGTCCGGGTTGGTCCAGGTTCCCTCGAGAACCGTGGACCAGATTGGTAGTACCGGTTCTCAATTTTAGAAACCGTGGACCGAACCAATTGTTCTTGAAATCAGTGGGCCGATCGGACACCGATCCATCCCTGTTCCTGGACTATCCAATAGAACCGATAAAATAAAAAATAAAATGAAAACAAAAATATGAAACCCATGAGAATAGTTCGGGCATGCAAGAAAACCTGGAAAGACGCATGCGTGAAAATGAGATAGAGAAAATCAAAGCTCAATAGAAGAATGTTATAATCTGGGCCACATCGGTGACCCAAAAAATGGCCACTAGGTTTCCTTCTATCCTTTTTTAGAGAATCAAAATTGAGTTATATTTTATTATTATTATTTTAATTAACTTATGTATTTAAAAAATAAAAAAATTCATCGGTCCCGGGTGGTCCGGTTCCACCGTAGAATCGGGAACCGGACCGCTCGAACATTGATTCCACTTTGAAGAACTGGATGACCTCGAGAACCGGACCCAACTCGTCGGTTTGGTCCGATCCGGTCTCGGCGGCTCCCGATTTGGTCGGTTCACTTGGCTCACCCCTACTTCCAAGTACACACCGGTTAAAAAAAGAAAGAGGAAAGACAAAAAGAAAAAAAAGATGGCTAGTTGAGAAAATATTGCGTACCAAGGTGGTAAGGAACCGGACCGGAATCGGATGCCCTACCATAGAGGCTTAATGTCAAGGATAACATAGAACGAAATACAGCCGTCCATTTGAATCCAAAGGCCGAGATTTTGCCACGTCATCTCGAAGGAGTGGAACTCAAATTTTGGGCGGGAAACCCGGATTTCCTAAAAAAAAAAGAAATCTCAATTTTCTCTCTCCTCAAATGTCGTCCAAAATTTCCTCTTTCTCTCAAATGTCGTCCTTTCGCTTAAGAATTAAGATGACTTCTCCACTACGATAGCCCTCATTATTGCTCTAGCAATATCGGTCATCTTACCCGAAACCTATAGCAATGATCCAGGCTATGGAACAAAAGATAATGGTAACCAAATAGCATTTCCATTTACTTTTGGCAACTTCGGTTTCACGCGAAAGGATACTGCACAAGCAAGCGGTATATCCTCCTCCTAGATCATGTGAACAAGCTTATGCGACAAAGCCACATGCGGAGGAACATTTTCCGAAGTGATATCTATATGCATACGATATTATACATGGATAATCGAGTCTAATACCTTACATCAATGCATTTATATGCGAGCAAAGTCTCAAACTCGCCAACATGAGTTAAACCGGAAAATCCTAAAAACTCCTCAAGAATGTTGAATCATAGAAACCAAATCCTTCCGGATGATGTTTCACAATTATGATGCAACACTTTGGCCCCCTTCCCCTAAGCGAGCCGAAGAAGAGAAGCCAAGCTCAATCGAGTACCAACCTGTAACCTAGGAGATTCATATGAAGTCGTAATTCGGGAGGAGAGAGAGACAGATATCTGCTCAAGCTCGAAGCCACCGACGTGCATCCTGGACCCTAGGGTCGGTGTCGAGAAGGTCGACGGCGGTTCCGCCGAGGCGGTGTCGAAGGGAACCATCACCGGAGCGAAAGGAGGACGTTTGTTAAAGAGGAAATTTCGGACAACATTTGAGGAGAGAGAAAATGGGGTTTTTTTATTTATTTATTATTATTATAGGAAATCCGAAGTTTCCCACCCAAAATTTGAGCTCCCCTCGTTTAGATGACGTGGCGGAATCTTGGCCTTTGGATTCAAATGGACGGCCGGATTTCATTCTATGTTATCCCTAACATTAAGTCTTTATGGCAAGGGATCCGGTTTCGGGTGGTAAAAGCTGGATCTGGATCGCCTAATATTGGGATTTACGTGACATGCGTGACATTACTCAAATGAGGTCGGCTAAATGAAAATGGATAGCCTGATTTGAGCCACATTTGGGATTTAAAATTTTTCAAATCCCAAAAAAATTCTTGCCCGCAATTTTTCCCTCCCTTTCAACACATAATGTGGCTCAAATCAAGCCGTTTATTTTCATTTGAACATCCCGATTTGAGTAATTTCACGTATGTCACGGAAATCTCAATGTTAGGCGATCCAAATTCAAGTAAAACTTAGGTGATCCCTAACACCATTCAATGCTCAACTCGTGGCGATTGGGCCTCGCCTGTAAGAAAATTTTGAAACGCGCGGGCTTATTTCTCTCTCCGGTCCCCTTCTCTCTCCTTCCCCAAAAAACAAAGATGACGCCATTCCCCTCTGTGCTCTCTCCTTCCCACATAAATCCCAAAATCGACGCCAACGATGGTGGTTCTCTCCCTTCCACCCAAATCAACACCCGACGTCCCGGGTTTTGACATGAACGATTGTTCTCCCCCTCCCACCCAAATTGATGCCCGGCGCCCAAAACCCAGAGAGACGACACCTTGCTCCCGCATTCTCTTCCCCATATGGGACTGATCCAACGAATGCGGCATTTGCCTCCGCCTCGTCCTTTGCCTCCACCGCCGAATCGACCGGTATCAAATAAATAAACCTGTTCTTTTTTCTTTTGATTCTTTGCTCGAGTGTCCATTGAATCGACATGGTTGGCTAGTAAGAAGATTTTCTACATAAGTTGAATAAACTCGAAACGGAGGGACTTTGATGATTGCATGATGAAATGGCTCGGACCGGTTGCTATTGTCTTCTTTGAATAGTTTCTCCATGCCGAGATGCACAAGCACTTAAACCGATTCTTTATCACTAGATTTTGTGTTGTCCTTAGTTTGTCTTTTCTATATTGAAGCGTTCCAATTGGAAAATCAAGGCAAATGAAACTGCTTGCAAAAATTGTCGAGTTGAATTGTTTGTCACGCATATTAGATTACAATCTTTACTTGGGAGCAATCTAGACATGGACTAGTTGAGGGACTACCTAGTTAGCTTAGCATTCATCAACTACAAAGTTTTGGAGACCTATACTTATCAATCATTGATATGCAAGCAGCAAAAAACTTCTTTGTATCCTGGAAATATATGCCTTCGGATCTATGACATTCCCATGGCAAGTGAACTTCAAATGTCATCAATTGAGTATATATGTTCACATATGTACGTATAGATGAATCGCCCATACTTCTCTAGATTGAAATGCTTTATTTGGATCCTCGTATTCGCATCGAACTTATTCAATTGACATTGCTTCTCTCTCGTAGTTTGGCAACTTAGTAATATATTCCGATAAGGTGTTTTGTAGTTTAGGTTATTATGTTGAGGAGTAATTTCGAAAAGTTTTGGAGAAATATAGGGCGATATGGCTAATAAACCGATGATGGACACGACTAAAGGCCGACAAAGCGACGCTTCCCGGCATTTATTTTGTCGAGGCAAACACGAAACAGTAAGATTTTACATTCCTCCTCTTTTTGTCACGAAATGTGAGCACGTTGTATGACATTTTAACTGAACTTTAATGCAATCATTATCTAGCGGGTATATGATGTCTTCATCTAGTATGAATGAGAGTGGTTAGAGGGGATTGATCTTTCAAAATAAAAGGTGTGACTATGGTAAGCATGCTGCCATGAGAATATTGAAATCGACAAGAAATAGACACAAGGTCTACTATACTTGTGAAAGCGTAACGTGTGACTTCTTTTTCTTGGTTTTTGCCTACAAGCAATGTGCCTTGTTTAATCATGAAGGCTCCGTCTGCGATACTTCAAGATGACATGAGATACAAAACATTAAGTTTTTGCTTGAGCATTTGAAAGATGAACGCAAGAAGGCTGATGAGAAGACATATGGATTAAAGCATAATGTGCACCGTTTTAATGTCTTGCTAGTTTTTGTTTGTCTATTATTTTTTGTTTTAGTCGGGAAAAAGTATATGACTTGAGCTTGTAATTTTGCTAGCTTGAACTTAACATTATATTGTGCTAGGACACAATGGCATCATCTTTTCGTGAACTTTCTTTTTCTAATTTTTCCTTGATTGCTACGGATGGATATCTAGTTTAGCATGCAGCTGTGTTGAATCCCGATGACATACTATTATGCCCAGAACCAAAGGTGAAAATGTGTCGACTTGGATTTGCCAATGTTGGTGGCTATATGAAGTAGGATACAATGCTGAATTTACTATATGCTACCTCACTTCTTATCCAGATTGTGCATCATGATATAAATGATGGTCCTATATTTACGTACAAGCAAATGCATAAGGAGATATAACCTTACAATTTTTAAGCATTGGTCTAGTATAGTTAGCTAATTGAAAATCTTATAGTGCACCGATTTCTACCACTAGCAAAGTAAGGCATCCAAGGATGAAGTGAAAGCGAGAACAAGTGTCCACGACATCAAAGTCTAGTATGAGAACAGTACTACCCGGATAACAATTATTTTGATGAGGTAACTATCACGGGGACGAAAATCTTGGGAAGACAAGAAATGGCATACTTGATGATATAAATGCTGGTCCTATATTTTGTTTAGGTAACAAAAAGAGAGAAATTCCACTAAATTCTTGACATATCATTCGACGCTAATCGGACACTCGCTAGCTGCAAGCATTTGAAATGGCATGCACAAAAGGTTTCTAAAAATCTCAACTTGCTAAGATATATGAAGCATAAGTTTTTATACTTTCTAACATATAATAGATTAATCCGGACAATCAATCTATCACTCGTTTCAAAGGCAAACCAAAATCTCCCACAAGATCAATTTACGTACATGTCCGTGTAAAGAGTGGGAAGATGCGTGCTCTTATGTTGAAGAAGAATAAGTATCATGCGAATCATTCAATTGCTTATACAACTCAATGAGAACAAATTCTTGACATCCCAAGCTTCCTTTCAAATAGACGACGGAGGTAAACTTTAAGAATACTTGCTCCAATGAGTGTCGCCGACTCTAAAAAAAGACCTTAACGGTTGCCCTCGGCTCATCAAATTGTTCACTGCGTCACCAAAAGATATTAAGGATTAACGGCTATCGACTCATTTGCTAAAATAAAGGAAGATAGACATGGCAATTTCTAAAATGCGTGGGATTTTCATAATATCTTTCCAAGAATTATACTTACCATTTCTATGATCACAAGAAGATTATCCAAAAGAGTAAAAATCACATAGTATACATGAGAAACAAGTACAACCAAGTAAAAGAAATCTCAACAAGTCGTATTTTGCCTTTTTCACCGGTAAACAAAGTGCAACCTAAGTTATGATTATACAAACATTTCTTAACGCAAAATGGTCCATTCGAATACAAACCAACTCCCATGAAGACAAGGCTTATAATATAGTTGATTGTGCAAGCACAAGAATTAGATAGAATTACAACCCAAAGATAACAAGATTACACCTAGAGAAGACAATCAATAGAAAAATTGCTACAATAATACACTATAGTCTCGTAGTTTGGTCTAACTCCTAGGTTTGAATTGCAATTTTCCAGTTGATATGAAAGTATCCGGTTTCCATGATCCTCGACCCAACCTCAATCGGTATTGGCTGTACTTAACTCGATCCGATCCGACCCAAATGATGTATAAACCAAGTGACGGGGTCTTTTTTTTTTTTTTTTGGTGTGGTGGGGGGATGAGGCAATATGTTTCCTTTACAACCCTAGACGATCTGCTCTATCTCCAATCGAATCACAACCCAATTCGGAAGACTCGATCATTCATTATGATCAAGATGTTTATTACCTTTGTTTTACCAATCAAAAAGCAAAGAACAAGAACAAGGGCTTAGACAAATTTGTATTCATATCTTTTTTCCCTAGTGTGTCTCCACGGGTGCAAAGGTGTACGACCCTCAAGGATGCAACGGATCAAGTGCGCAAACATGGACTACCTCCTATCGCCGGTGCTAGGCCAATAGGGAAGACGGCCATGACGGCAAAAAAAAGGGACCAAATATAAAAGGCCAAACATAGCGGGCCAAAACCAACAGCAAGTCTGTTCTAATCAATCGATGAGGTGGGTTGTCTCGGAATATTGCTTTGTGGAGATGCCCCAATTGGCTTGAACACGCCTATTCCATGGGTTGTCTTCAATGTGTTCGAAGGTGAGGTCTTTGTCTCTAACCACCTCAAGGAGATGCTTGGTGATGCTTGGAACAAAAAGAGTATTGTGTCGAAGAGAATATCATTCCTTACCGTCCATATTATATGGCAAAGAGCCCCAAGAGAGAAGCGCGTGATCCGGTGTTGGAAGCTCCGAGTACCGAAGCTATGTCTAGCCCAAGTGTAAGAAATCATGCCACGAACGGTTTTGCCAATTAACGTTGCATTTGGAGGCCCAAAACAAAGCCAAAGAACCCGTGATGGCACACTCAAAGAAGAGATGGTTAGTGGAATCCGGTCTCTCCTGGCGAAAGCGCAAAGCCCTTCTAAGATTCTCGTGATAGTTGAGTAGCCGACTGGGCCGGTAGTCGATTGAGGGTGATAAGCCATAGGAGGAACGCGTGTCACGGTGAAAAGGAAGAATCCCATATGAAGGTGTATCACGGAACTACGGTCCCTCTAGTTCTTATAACATTCCAGGCCGACGCCATCGTGAATTTTCCCGACGTACATCCTTTCCATACCGGTTGGTCCTCGAGTATGATCCACCGGGGTGAGGACCGGGTCCAACCAACTTGCAAAGTGTCCAAAAATGTGGATGGCTGCCAAGTCGAAGAGTAAAAATCCCGAATCGAGGCATTCCTAGGGATTCCAGAGCGAGAAAATCTCCCTGTTTGTGAACAAACTTATAGAGAGGGCCTCTATGATGCCAATAATCAAACCAAAATGACGCCGACCGACCATTCCCAATCTTCCAAAGGAAATGTAGACGAAATTCTTGTCTCGAGGTCTAGAATTTTCCTCCACACCCACGAACGGAATGTAGGTTTAGGGGCTACCCGTAAATTCTTGCTTTTCAAGAAGGCAGAGTGTATCCATTTGACCCATAAGGACTTCTTGTCCGTGAATAAATTCCGAGAAATGCTTAAGTGTAGCAGCTCTATTGCAATCAAGTAATCTTCGAATCCCCAAGCCCCCTCTATCTTAGGTATGTATTCATATCTTTTAATCTATACCGAAGGAAAAAAAAAAAAACATCCAATAATCTAGAAAAGGAGCTCAATGGCTACAATTGCAGATTGCGTAAATGCATAGCAAAACACCTATGACTTCTAGGTAACAACTTCGACTCCAAACTATGTCTCACAAGCAATCATCAATGAGACACCCCAATAGAGAAACATACTAAGAATAAATGAGCAAGATGCACTCATAGTAACAAAAAAATCTAACTGAAAAGTGCTCACCGTGATGGCATCCTCACTATTCGGGACAACACAAAATTCGGTGACAAAGAATCGGCTTAAGTGCTTGTGCATCTCGGCATGGAGAAACTGTACAAATGAGATAATAGCAGCCGGTCAGGGCCATTTCATCATCTTTGTCATCAAAGTCCCTTTGTTTCGAGTTTATTCAACTTATATAGAAAATCTTCCTACTAGCCAATCATGTCGATTCGGCTAGACACATGAGCAAAGAATCAAAAGGAAAAAAGAACAGGTATTTTTATTCGATACCAGCCCGATTCGGCGGCGGAGGTAAAGGATGAGGCAGAGACGGAGGCCACATTCATCGGATTAGTCGATTTGGAAGAGCTGCAGGCATTATCTCTACCTTGGGTTTTGGGCCGGGCGTCGATTTGGGTGGGAGGGAGAGAACGGCTGTCGCCGTCAAAACCCGGGATGCCGGGCGTTGACCGGGTGGGAGGGAGAGACTCACCGTCGCCGACGTCGATTTTGGGATTTACGTCGGAGGGAGAGAGCACATAGGGGAATGGCGTCATCTTCGGTTTTTGGGGAAGAAGAGAGAGGGTGATCGAGAGAGAGAGAGAGATAAGTCCGCGTTTCAAAATTTTCTAACAGGTGGGGTCCAATTGCCACGCTGTCGAGCGTTGAATGGTGCTACGAACCACGTAAGCTTTACCGCCCGGGTACGCAATATTTTCTCGGATCGGAGGAGCTTCCACGGCCACCGGCGAGGGTAGAGGAAAAAAAAGATAAAAAAAAAAGAAAAAAGAAAAAAAAATCAGGAACATAAAACTACAAAAAAAGTTCCTAGCTAGGCCATCCTTTAAAACAAAGATAGCAATATAGGTCCTTATTTGAAAAAATAATGATATTTTGATTTGTTTTAAAAGTTTCCCCAAAAAATGGAGGCTCTAGTTGCATCTAGGAAAATATTAAAAAAAAAAGAGTTAATCTGGAGGCGCTAGGGTACGTACCAAGGCCTCTAGAATATGCAAGGCGCTAGGGTACGTACCAAGGCCTCTAGGAAATGCATTGGGCCTTAGTGCCAAGTGGGCTATCTCTTATTTCTGTCTTTGAAAAAAAAAAATATTATATATGTACCTCATAATTAAGTACAAAAGGGCGAACTAGGAGTGAGCAAATCAGTACCACTCGGATTGAGACCGCTCAAACCGGACTTGGACCGGTGGTTCGATTTTCGATTTTAGAGGGAGCGGTCCGGTTTCCGGTTCTAGGTATCTAGGATTGACCGCCCGGAGTGGATCGATCGAATTTTTTTTTTAAAGTAACCATCTCATTACTTATTAATGGTGTCCAAGAAATTTTACCAAATTGAGAAACTATTGGCATTCTCTATTTGTGATTCTCCTATGTAGAAGGTTTTTTAGTTACACTCTGTTTTATTTTTTGAAAGTAACCAAGCTCATATGCTCTATGTTAGGAATGATGCATATATATATATATATATATATATATATATATATATATATATATATATTTTGGCATGTGTCCGGTCCAATGAAACCACCTGGGAACTGGATCGGTAGTCCGATTCTCGATTTCGAAAAATTGAGAACTAAGACCATCGGTCCGATTCTCGGTTCTTGAGAGGAATCGGACCGGACCGGGGGCCCAATCACCCCTAGGGCCAACCACAAGACGAGACGTGGTAAATCGCGGTGCAAACTCAAGTCTCTCCCTTTTAGCGCCCACGTAGGTTGCATTTAGTTCGATTTTGGAAATGAGCCTTGGGGAAATATCAAGACCCTTAACGTAATGGGCTTTGGAGAAATGCAAATTGTGTTTGGTAAAAAATTCATTGTAACGTAACTTTGAGGTAGGTAGTGTTTAGCCACAAAAGAAAAAGGAAGAAGAAAAAAATTGCAAAGGCTTTGGCTGCAATTTCTTATTAAAAGATATCAAACCATATGGCGTAGGGCTTAGGCAGGTGGCAGGGGCCGCTTGGGGTCATGCGACCCTGGGCATCTCACGACCTTGTCGACCTTTCGTCGGACCCTCACCGACACTCTCTCTCAAGAAGATGAAAAATAGATATAGGATTTACTTTTTAAAAGGGGCAAAATTAAAATATTAGTAAGATTTTATGACAAAATAAGCAATTGACCAATTTTCATTAATTGAGCTTTTAGCATTTCGAAAATATTGAAAGCTCAAAATCCCTTGGAAATGGTTTCCAAATACCTCAAACCTTCTCTAGTGGGCTGGTTGGCTAGCCGGGCTTTTAGTATAAAATTAACCCGATCCAAACAGTTTTTGGCCTGTTCAGTTTGGGCTGAGCTAAGCCCTAAAAAAGTGGAAAACACAAAGGAAAACTCCATAAATGAAATTGAGCAGATATAAAATTTACAACACAAAACACAAATCACAAATCACGATCAATCCAAACACCAAAATCACCACTTCAGCGTTTGCAAAATTATCCGTAAGTGCCAAAGCTAAGCACGAATTGGCGATAATCCAAACGTGAATCACCTTGGGCTAGGGCTGGCAAGTTGTGACTTTAAGTTTTGACTTTTGACTCAGACGGCAACTTGGCGACTCAACTCAAAAGTCATAACTTGCGGACATTTTTGGTCGACCTTGACTTTTGGGAGATGACTTGATAGTTTGACATTTTTAGCCCCGATTTTGACTTTTTTAAATCAAAATTTGACGTGACAACAATTACCATGGAGATTAACAGCTTGACACGTAGGATTTAACAATTACCGTTCCTCTATTGCAAATTTTGTATCGGCTAGGGCCATCAAATGTTTTGGTTGGATCGAGTTTGGATCAAAGTTGAAAATAATCCGACCTATATTAATCAATTTAATTCGTTTTGACCCATTTTCATGTAATGTAAATTCAATAACCAATATCCGATTCGATTATATATATATATATATATTATAAAAACACATTAATATTTGACTCAGGAAAATCCATATCCACCCACCTAACCCACTTTAAGCTTTTCACATGTATATGTTACTTAGATAAAAACTTTACATCAAATTAAAAATTAAATTAAATAACAAAAAATTAGTAAATAAAATAAAGAACATAAAGAACTTGTAAGTTGAAATACTTATAGAGAATTAGTTTATAAGTTAGTTTATTTAAACGTTCCTTTAGCAATATAAAGTTACGTCTAATATAGAGTTTTATTTAGTATCAATTTCATTACAAACAGTTGATTTCTCTTCATTGCCCCTTGATCCCACTCCGTCGTTTCACGTAATTTCAGAGAAGTCAAGACCACACCTTAAGGGCAATTTTGTCCAACCACACAATTTTCTCTCTCTCTCTCTCTTCCCTTGTTGACAAAGCTCTGCGTTTCCACTGGACGGGGAAGACGACGGCGATGATAAAATCACCATCAAGTTTATTCAAACCAGCATGATAAAGCTTAATCGCAGCATGTCGATTGCTCCGTAACTGTTCGATCAATCACATTCAAGAATCTCAGTAATTCCTTCAAATTCGCTCTCCCCGAAAGCCATCGTTCTCGATAGGAGCTTCGCAATCACGGCTTCGCTGGCGAAAACTTGGTCAAGGGCTCCGTTCACTCGGACGGGCGTCGCAGCGAAGAAGAAGAAGTAAACGACAACGAATTCGAAGTGAAATGAAGCGACCCTAATTTGAATTGGCTCACTAAATTTGAGTTACTCATATCAAATTTGGCTCACTAAATTTGGGTTAATATATGGGTCACTTACGAAAAAATAAATGAGTTACTCGTACCAAACTTGGCTCACTAAGTTTGAGCAACATTTTGCCGGCCCTAGAATCATCATAGCTATTGTCTTACAAAGAATTTATTCCCAAAGCCCCGCTAGATTAGTAGATGTTTTTGTCAAGTTCGCTATAAAGTGACGATGTCTCGTTTCGTTGGTCTCCCGAGGGAATTTCTTGGCTTGATTCCCTTAAAAAACATAAATTTTATATCTAGTCTAAATTCTATTCGAACTCTTTTTTCGGTCGAAAAACGCAAGCTTTCACTATAATCTTAAATTTGCTCCCGCATAAAAAAAATTGACACTAGTTTCTTTAATGTTATCAAAGTTAGGGTCGGATAGAGGTTCATTATCGAACCCGTGTCTTCGTCGATACCTCCCACATTCCTATGGCATATAAACATCATATTACATCGGTAATTTTGAAGAAATCAGTGGCGACTTTTGAATACGGAGCAGATTTGGTACTGAGCGAAAGTTATTGATTTTTTTAGACAAAAGAAAAACTCGAAGCAGAAATTGGGATTAGAGTTAAAATTGGATTTATATTGTTATTTTTAAGGAACGGGTACAATTTTGATTTCGAAAAATGGGAACAGACCTAGAAATTTCACTGGCGATCATCATTTGACTTTTGATGTGTGAAAATAAAGAATATGTTCCACGTCAATTGCTGACGTGATGCGCTTTTTTTTATACATATTTAATAATATGTTTGGGCGTCGCTTGACACCCGCTCGGCACTTTGAGTGCCGAGCATGCCATTTTTTTAAATTATTTTCTTTTAATCATTTTTTAAATTTCTTTTTCTTATTTTCTTTTAATCATTTTTTTATTATTCAATTTGTTTTTTGGAATGGATAAAACATTAATAAAATTCGTATATAATACTCGTTCAGTAATATCCATGCGAATTAACAATGGATGAGACACTTCTATATCGAGAAGTTATCTGTAGATGATGTTCTAAAAATTCAAATAGCAAAAAAGTAGAGATCGGCACGGGATCAATCTTGTCGATGCCGCTTCGCCTCCCACCTCACTATGTTGGCTCCGCCTCCTACCTCTAGTTGGCGTTCGATGCCGCCTCGTCGCTCCTCTACCTCGTCGCCTCTCTCGTTCGCTCGCTTTCCTCGGAGTCGAGGCCTTCATCGATGCTTCGGCAAATAACTCGAGTCGTGCACCACAATGACGCGCCTCGACTTGGGAAAAAAGCGAGCGAATGAGCGAGGCGATGGGGCCACGGAGCGACGAGGCGGTGTCGTGCACCACTTTGAGTTTTTAGAACATCATATGCATATAAATTCTCGATATAGAAATATTTCACCCATTGTTAATTCACGTGAATATTACGAACATGGTATTATATACGAAATTCATTAATGTTTTATCCATTCCAGAAAAAAAATATTGAATAGTAAAAAAATGATTAAAAGAAAATAAGAAAAAGAAATTTTTAAAAAATGATTAAAAGAAAATAATGAAAAAATTAAAAAAAAAATGGCATGCTCGGCACTCAATAATGAAAACAATATAAAAAAATGGCATGCTCGGCACTTTGAATGCCGAGCGACACCCAAAACGATAAATAAATTTTATTTTAACTTGTTTTGGAAATTTTTTTATTTTTTTATACTAAATTGAAAAAGAGCCCGGCTTTGATGGCCATGGGCACCTTCAAGCTTCGTCTTGGCCAGCTCTTCCATGGCCGCCGGCACCGAGCGAGCCGTCGTTGCTCGCGGCCATGATGGCGACCTCAAGCAGCACTGCTCCCACAACAAGAAGAAGAAATTTGAGCCGGTGGTTGGAAGCAGAAGGGGCCGAAGCCAAGTTCGATTGAAACAAAGATCGGCTTAAGCAAAAGCACCATTTTGTACTTGTAGCGACCCGGACTGTCGTTTGATCAATAGCAAGTTCTGGGCTTCTGGCAGCAGCAAAATGCATTAACGATAGAAACTTTTGAAATACTCTAGATCTACAACCGAATTACATCCTCAACCGGGGGCGGAGGATGACGAAAAGAAGAAGAGAATGATAAGAATCATCTTTTATTGCACGAACCAGCAATAGGAATAACAAAGAGAAAAAGGGAAATCCGATGCCGATGTTCACATGAAGAAACAAGAGAGACCTATTCCCAACTCTCTGATCAGTTAGAATCATCATGAAACATTCAATTAACGTATTCTATGAAAACCGAGACATCACAGCTCGACTGACGTCCTTAAAGAACGCGCCTGCAGCTGCGTACTCTTCCAACCCCTTCTTGTCCACACCATCCCTCAGGAGCGGTGGGAAAAACAGCCAAGATGCGGTCACCATTACAAATGTCACGGTCATCGGACCGGCCAAAGCCCTCGGCAACTGCCACTTCGCGCCACACTTCCTTTTCACCGCCATCTCGACCACCAAACATGCCCCGTGGAACACGAAAAACCACGTGACCTCCCAAGTGGGCTTCACGCACCCCATGTAGAAGAATATCAGCTCGTGCATGAGCCCTGACGCCAGGAAGGCGGCCATCACTGCTGGCAGTGCGGCCCACTTGCGCCCAACAGCTGCTGACGCAGCGTTGTGGACCGGTTCGTAGACTGTCGATCGCAGGATGTTGGTGACCATGAGGTTCCACCGCTTCCCCCAGAAGTCCTGAAGAGAAGACGAGAGGTATGGCTCATGGAACTGCGGCTCCAGCTCCATCCCGAAGCCCGCTCGAGCTGCGGCTTGTAGGGAGGCTAAGATCAGCTCAAGGGTAAGGTATATGTGGCAGCAATAAAAGAGCAAGATCACGTTGGGATGGAAGTGGTCGCCATAATCGTATAAACGTAATAGCATCCCAAGAAGCAAAGCTTTTGTGGGATAGTTCAGGAACAAGATAGCTTTATGTCTAATGTTTTCAGGATTTTGCGGAAGTGGGTTTTCTTTACGATGGCCTTTGAGAGGTGGGTGTGTCTGATCTTCGGTGCTGTGTGTCCTCTGCGGTGATTCTCGAAGTGGGGTCCGTTGGATCTTGATGGGTAAGCAAGCAATGGCCAAGAAGCATGGAAGAGAGATGGATGGATCTGAAGATAGAGGCCCTTTGCCGAAGGCAAAGAGGAGGAGTTTGGAGTTGCCAAGCCAGGAAAGGATGAAGCCAGTTTGGCCACTAAGATTCACTGTGGAGAGATTGAGAGGAAGATAAAGAAACAGAGCCACGACGGGTAGTATCGCTAAGAGTCTTTGAGTGCCTTTTGGGATGGTCCTGCCAACTATGTAGCAGTAGCACAGAGACATCAAAGCTGTGATGCATAACTTGGAGAAGTTGTAGATCTCTCCTTCCATTTTCTCCCCCACTCTCTCTCTCTCTCTCTCTCTCTCTCTCTCTCTCTCTCTCTCTCTCTGTGCCTTCCCTGTTCCTTAAATTTTCTGCTACTCTCTCCTTCGATCTTTTCGCTGGACAGCCGACATTAACAGAGGTTTTGCGCAACTTTGACAATCAAAAGGTTGACCAGAGAAGGCCAGTTGCGTCTTCAATAAGCAAAACCCTAGGAAGCTGCTTGCCTGCTTTTATTATCTTAGCGTGCCAAGCTGTACCTTCTTATTTTGTTGAGGAATCTCACGCCATGTTCACTTCAATAATGGCTTCTGTATTTTATTCAACTTATTGCCTCGTGCTTAGCTTTGCATAAGATGAACTGGGCAATTTTTTTTATTTTATTTTTAGTGTTGAATCATGGGAACCTCAAGCATGCCATGTGCGGCCCTTATAGTATAGCCAAGGACAGAGGAGAATTGTCAGACTAACAAAATGTTTTTCCTTTGATAGTCTTCAGAAGAAAAATAACATTGCTCATATGCTCTCTCTATCAGGAACTGAGGAACAAATTAAAATGCTCATTTGCTTGGATGACAACGATCATAGTACTTATTAAGACCGAGGGACTGAGAATACGCTCAAATTCCCCACTTACCAAAATACTAATTAAGGAACACAAGCTTCTTTCTTCGGACTTGTTTTCGTCATAACTTCGCACAAATATCTGTTCTTGAACTGTCTAGATGACCATCCACGACGAAACTGAAGATAGGTTTCACAGCAACGGTAATACATCAAGTATATCAACCTGGGAAACAAGCAAGATTAGGGACGTCTTTGATAGTGGGGACAGTTGGATTCCAGTCTTTTCGGATGTCAAATGTGTAGTTGATCTTCAGGTAATACTTGTTGTCATCATCAACAAACTGGAGATCAAATAGAAGCAGAAAGGAAATTGGTAAAAAAATAAAAATAGACCAAGGGAATCTTTGGTGAGAGGATAATAAGAAGGGATTTCTTTTCACTAATCGATAAAGTTTGCGGAACACAAAAGCGGGCACTAATCATCCATGATGGGAGCTAACAACCAACTAAGTTTTTGTTCCTTACAGATTGATCTTGTTGATGAACATACATGCAACTGTGTTAGGGCTTGGGAGTGTCAAGCAGTGATTCAGAAAAGCCAGTTTTTAGATGTAGAGGGCCAATGTCAAGACTCTCCTCGATGACTAGATATCCGAATGGAGAAAGTTGATCGACTTGTTGTACAGTTCTTGAAGCTCCTTAACAAATGCGCAATTTGAATTCCCTTTTCGCGGACACGACGTTTGAATGTGAACAATGTCTTCCATGTTCTCCGACTCTACCTTCTCGCGAAACTTTTGCTGCCATTACTGTTGAAAAAACATTCCTCTGAATATTTTGATTATGATAAAATTGTCCTTCTTAAGAAAGAATCTGGTTAATGCTTTGAAATACTTTGTAGGTATGACACGTGAATAAAAGCTTATATTATTCCAAATCTAATGTTCAACCTCAACACAAAGTCGTCACATATTTGCTTTTGAGTGAGTGGAATCTTATTATTTGGATGGAGTGAGGTATCACCTCTGAAGACTCAATCTTGAGAAGATTTATGTGACACATCAGTAAGGAATTTACTAAAGCTCAAAGTCATTGTCCTAGATTGATTAGATTTAAAGAGCTTCTCCTACTTCTGAAGATCGCTTCTAAATTATGTTCGGATTCTCGCAATACCTTCTATCCAACACGTTTGATAGGTTTTCAATTTGGCTGTGTTATTTATGGAAATCAGTAATATTTGATTGACATGATTTTCTCAAACAGATTGGGAGAATATCTTCTATTGCATATTACCTTCCATGGAACAAGAAAGCTTTCATATTTGAATGACCTCTACTTATGGAAACTAAGGATTTGTTTGTATGGGTGACTGAATTTGAAAGGTTCGAGACTCTACTACAATGGCCATCAAATCTTTCTAGATACAATCTCGTTCAATCAAAATTGATGGCGTCCAATTAGCGATTCAAGAGCGATCCTTTAAAGACCTATCTAGCGGCCGGTTTGGAGGTGAAGGAGTATAAAAGAGAGATCTATGGCGACCGATGAGAGAGATATATAGAACTTATAAATTTCAAAGTGCTTGAGTTATTCGGATTCATATACTTGTTCTTGAGAGCGAAATATTTATTCTTTGAGAGGTTTTGTAAGGGTGAATAATCGATATCACTTGCAATCTTTCAGCGATTCATCTAATAGAATCCAGCCAATCGGCTGTTAGCGTGAGAGAATAGACGAAGCTTATCTAAGTCGAACTATAATAAATTTCGTGTGCAATTCTCTCTTACTCTAAACTCTCTTTACTTGTGTGTAGATCATTGCACGTCTTGTTCTAAAACTGCTACTGAATATATTTAGATTCTGTTCTAACTTGTTTAAATTCTGCAATTAATTTCAAAATTGTTCGGAATCACCTATTCACCCCTTTAGGTGATATTGCTAGATACCTCAATTACATCTACTCTGAGTGAAGAATCACTAGTTTAGTACTTGGGTCCTTCTAATTCGATGGTGTTCGTCCCAGGAAGAAGAAGCCGCGCATTGATGAAAAACTCTACAGCCTTGTCTTTGATATGCGTTGCATTCATAGATAGAGAGAGGACCACCTCTGCAGCCGTTGGAGAACACTACAAGGTCCGACCCGGTCATGCATCATTGCTGGTCACAGTAAACCTGAGGAATGGAGCGGGTCGGATGGGTGCCTTAATATGTTTTGTTATATAGTTATACAAATGAGTGCCTCTTGGTATATATTATCATTTATTCCAGTCCAACAATAGACTGTATGTTTAATATTAGATTTGAGGTCTAAATTCTATAATAATATTCAATACAAGCTTTTAATTAGTTTTCTTGAATTGTTTATGTTATTGTATAGCAGGCCTCGGTATTATACATGTTAAAATACTAATCACTAGATGTAACATCCAAGAAAATGCATATCATTTGCATTTAGTACCTTCATTGGGATGCATGGTGAAAGTGAAGTTTAAAGTGGGTTAAAATAGTCGATAAAGATTTGAGGACAAGGAGCGCGCAAGGAACATGCAATGTATCGACATTGTGACGCTCCATGCACAGCAGACACCTAACGAGTCGATGCCGCAGCATTGTCCCATGGTTATTGTAGAGATATTTAGAATTTTTATGTGAAACTTCTTTTGGTGAAGGATATCATATTATCGCTATCTACTGTAAAATTAAAATGTCTTTTTTGGAATTTTACATCATCAAAAGCACGAAAATATAACTCGTTATCCTCTTATATCACGCATTTTTGTTAAATTGTGTAAGCCAATTCCTCATATTAGACTTTCAATCATCTATTACAAAAGATAAATTCCAACTTCGCTAGATGATAGCGTCGAAATACTTATATAAAATTGGGTACGTTTTTTAGTTAATGAAACAGAAGATTTGCCTATAGTCTGATTAACTATAAAAAAAGATCACTGGATACAAATGAAATTACATTAAGAATAGAAGAAATAAAATGAAAGAATTTGGTAAAGGGAACCGATTTTTATGAACTAATTCTATGAAAACAACTCATTTTTACCGAAATACGAGCCTTATTGTTACGCATGTTAGAACAACAAAAAATCGAAATGAGCCACAGTAGATGCGGCCGTTTTCAGGCACAACTATTAGTGAATTAGAAATTAATGAGAATAAAGATAAATTATATCAGCTATATCGTCTAATAATTGGTAGCAGAAGCCATCAATATCCGTCGCACAACTTGTAATTTCCTCTATTGCCTGAAAATTGAAACTTCTTGAGGTGCATGTATACAAGCTGTCATAGACGAAAGAAATCGCACGTTAGGAATATGTTATAAGGTTGAGGGGTTCGTTTATTGTAGTAAAGTTAGCTCCAATAGGCTGTCTTAATTGGATCGGACTTGGATTCTCTCTCTATAATATCCCAGGCAAAGTTATCAAACTTCATATTAGAACTGAACTAATTTTGGCCCCGGATTATGTGTTGTCCCATATGTAACATAAGAAAGCTTGAGCTCTTTAGGGTTTTAGACATGGAGAGCCAGCTTAGTTTTTGGTTGCATTTGGTTTAAGCTTTCTCAAGGGTTAGTCCCTTGGGTAAAATTTGAGGTGTTTGGCGAGTTTTCCCATGGGGCTTTAAATCAAATGCTAGCCTTGGCAAAGATGAAAGTTCAAGAGTAGTCCCTACCAGTCTTTGAGCTTAATTCATTCATCTCTCTGCTGAGCGCTGTCCCAAATGTTACAAATTGGTTTTTCAGGTGTAACAATCATTTCAACATCGAAGTAGCACCATGTTCTTAGTCTCTTCTAACACAGATTGTACAGGTTTAATTTGGCAAAGAAAGCTAAAAAATGGAAAAGAAAATCGTTTTATCATGTGTACTTGCCATCATCTGTACTCTTGTGGTGGGCGCCGAGCCGAGCCCGTTACAAGATTTCTTCGTCGCAGATCTCACATCCTCAAGTGAGCATCATTTTCCTGAGTTCAATTAAATTGATTTCTGCAATTTCTTTTTGTTTTTCACGTCCTCTTTTATACACAGTCCAAGGAAACAGAATAGCTTGTGTAAAAGGTTTGAAGATCAGTAATTGTTTGTGTATTGCTTTATTCCTTGTAGCTCGCGTGAATGGATTTCCTTGCTTGGATGCTAAGCTTGTGCACGGCCCTCCATTTCTGCCTCAGCTGACTTCACTTAGCCAGCAGCATAACCAATCCATTGGGTATGGGCTTCATCCCGGTCACGGTAGGGCAAGTTCCCGCGACTCAACACTCTCGGTCTCTCATTCGGTCGGTTCGACTTGCTCCCCAATGTGTGACCCTGCCCCCACACGCACCCTCGAGAAACCAAGATTTTCATTGTCCTAGAAGGGAGCCTTCTTGTCAGCTTCGTGACGTCAAACCCATAGACAATGAGCTCTTCATCAAGGCCCTTCAAAAGGGCAATGTGTTCGTCTTCCCCGCATGGGCTCTCGTTCACTTCCAGCAGAAAGTCGGGTCCAGGAATGCAATTTCGTTCCCCTTCTTGAACAGAGAGAACCCTGGAGGAACTCTTGTTCCTCACTAGGTTTTCGGATCGGATCCATATCGCCACTTATATCCTGGCCAAGGCTTTTCAGGTTGACAAAACCACAATCGATCAGATTAAAGCCAAATTTTGAGATTTATACGTGCTTTTTGTTGAAGTTTGTTAGTAAAACAAACAAAAGTGCCTTTTCCTGTATCCCATATAGGATAGATGGAAGAGTGTAAGTTACTTTATAAGTTAGAAGGCTATTATAATATTTTGAAAGAAGAGTAATGGGTAAGTGGGCTAAATTTCAACCCATGTGCGGCTGCTTGATTATGAGGCAAGCACTTTGCAAGCTTGCACTAGCACTAATCAACAATCATTTTATTTTTATTTTTTTGTTGTCAAAATTATAATAACAATAAACTTTAGATTCCTAATGAAACAAGTCGACTGTTGACATAAGAGTTATAGTTATCTTTATTAAATTTATTTCGAATTTTAGTTAATTATTTACACTAACCAACAATCATTTTATTTTATTTTTTTCAAAATATAATAATAAACTGTTGATTCCTAATGAAGAATTTTAGTTAATTATTTACACTAACCAACAATCATTTTATTTTATTTTTTTCAAAATATAGTAATAAACTGTTGATTCCTAATGAAACGATGCGATTGTTCACAAAAGAGTTGCGGTTATCTTTATTAAATTTACTTCAAATTTCAATTAATTATCTATATCCAAGAGTTATAATTTTTCGGACAAGGCAGTTTTCAAACAATGAAAGTTGTGTCCGAATAAACTATTTTTTTGGACAACGAAGAGTTGTCTCTGAATTAACTGTTCCTTAGACATGAAGAGGTGTGTCATAAACTATGTGTTCTTTGGATACGAATGTGCCCGAATTAACTATTCCTTAGACATGAGAAGGTGTGTCATAAACTAAATATTCTTTCGATACGAATAGTTGTGTTCGAATGACAGTTTTTGAGACATGAGAAGTTATATTTCCTCGACTATTATATATTGAGAGATTCAATTTATTTTCTTTTTATGACTTTCAAAATTTTCGTTTTCTAAAAAAGGATACACAACCATTGTTTTCAATTGTTTCTTTAGAGAGATCTTAGAGAATTATCGAATTGCTATCTGCTATTTTCATTAAAACTTTTTGTATCCTGTCGGATATGTGTCGGAAACCATTAGCAACGTTGTGGGGCATACAAATCCTTAAAGAGAATGTTATCATGTCCCAAAATCTAATTCTATTCTTCATCCTATTCCATCATATTTTCCAACATTTTTGTCTCTCTTTCTTTATTTTAACAGTTTGGTGAGTTGTGGATGTCACGTTTGAGATTTGCATGTGGTTTGTGGCGAGGCGTAGATGTAACATTTGAGACTTTCATGTGCTTACAATGGAATCACTCGTCAACGGATTGGATTCCATGGAATATTGAGACAAATTCATGGACATTAATATAAATTTATCTCATCGGTACAAAAAGCATGGCATACATGCTCCTAAGTCCTGTATAGTCACGAATTCTAATTATTTGTCAAACAGTGCTGTTATTTCCTAGTATTCCTACAATATCAATGGCTAATTGTTTACTATTTGGGGAGAAAAATAGTACAAGAAGACCGACCAACCATATATACATTGGTCATAGAAATATGTACCGAATGATGATATTTGTACTACTATATAAGAGAAGATGGGTTCTTAATTTTATGGAAAACACTAGTAGCATTATCAAAGTAAATATTATCAAAAGTAGATAATTCATTCTAGGAATTCACGAGCGATAGTTGGATTTTTGTTGTTGTTGTTGCAAATTGTTCTATTTTTCGTGTCGTTTTTTTCTTATATAATTAACATTTCAGTTATATCTTTTTGTCCTTCTCATCTTTTATTGTAAATGTTTCATCTTGTTTCATTTTAGTTGAAAAAAAGAGAGTTAGTTGCATTCATTGTTATCTCTAAGAGACTAACCATCAATGAAATGATGCGACCTTAGATATATACAACAATGTTAAATTCCTTCTCCTTCTTATTTATCTTGTCTTGTACCAAAATGAATTTTTGAAGCTAAACTGTCAATTGTACAACCATTGAAATGCACCATTCAATGACTTACCAATGCCAATAAACAATTATTTGACAATGCACACATAGCTCGTCAGATTAGCTGAAAGCGCATATAATTCATTCTCAAATTTAATTAAGCTCAAAGCCTTGCCGCTCTAAGTCCATTAACTCCGGTTCAAATAAAATGCAAATTATGTGGGCTTATTAGCATTACATGAAAGCTCTCCTAATATGCAAATGAAATTAATAATGTTTCTGTTCAAGAATTAGGGTCATCTGTTAAGTTTTCTACGCAATAAATGACTCATTAGATCGTTAAAATTTAGGTGTGCATCCTTTAGAACTTTGGTGCATAATGTAGCCTACGCCACCTCGTGGCTCAAGTAAAACCTTAACTGGAAAAAACTCCTCATAAGTTTAATGTTATATCCTTCTCTAAGACTCCATTTATTTCGTGGATTACTTGAAATAATTAGTCAATTGAAATGTTTTCTTACAATTTATGTTTAAACAATTTTGAGACGATGCAAATATTTTTAATTTGTTTATTTTAGTGAGCGATACAAGCGATCATTTTTAAGAAAATATTTTTAGAATCGTTCATTTCCAGCGAAATAAACCGTGCCTAAATTTAAAAAAATTAATAAGAGGAAAAGAAACCCGTGCAAACCATGTGTAATAGAACTGATTAAATTATTGCATTTGTATTATCAATTCGAAGAACGTATTTGCTTGGTGTCAAACATTCCCATGCTTTGTTGATGTCTACTTTATTCGAAATGAAATGTTCGGAGTTAAGGTTGGATGATTGTCGACAAAGAATCTAATATACTAATTCTGCATATTAAAATCATTTGTCCCGATCCATATCATTCATATTCAACATAATGAAACTCCTTAACATGATGTGATTGGACCGAAATCATGACGAGCTAAGCAAACATTCATAATTATGTAAACATAATTAACTGGGTGAGTAGAAAAACTACTGAAACCTAAACACCCATCACTCTTGAATCTATGCCTCAGTTGTGGTGGAAAATTCTCTGCCCAGGAGACAACAACATTTTTGGATCGAACTGGGCTTTGCGCTCTTGGAAAGTCCTCCATTTGGGACCAAAATGTTCCATCCACTCTCTTTGGGTGCTGTAATTTGGGAGGTATTGCTTGAACTTTATACCATTATCTTCACAAAAGCGGAGCACCTCCTTATTTTGAAGTTCAAGCTCTTGCCAGTCTCCAAACCCACTTGAATGCAAGAATTCAACCGTATAAAAGATATCTTCATCTGGTGTAACAGCAGACATTCTATCATCCCATCTGCAAAAAGATCAATTATCAAAATCACGTAAAAGGCTTAATGGTCACTAAAGTTTGATAGAGTTTATAACAACTCACTTTGAAATTGATTTTAATAATTCATCGCACCATAACTGCCAAATTTTTACATTTAATGCACTTGCCAGATTTGACCAATTTTCCGACGAATTGACTGCAATACGTCAACATTTCGTCGTGAAATGAGTCTGGTTTTGGTCAAAGTGCATTGGTCGGAAGAAATGAAACGTTTAGCGAATTAATTTGATTAAAATCAAAGATGAGTGATCGAAACTCGTATAAAAGTGGTGGCTAGCAAGAAAACATACTTATTTTTGTTCAACGGGTAAAAGAGGACATATCCAGTTGTGATGTTCCTTTTGAGAGCAATGTTCTTGAAGACGCCTGTGTTGATATCGGCGATGCGAGATTTGGGCACAAATAGGTCGAGCCACGGATGAGGAACGTTCCAAAGCCCCTGCCCTCGGAGCTCCAGCTCTTCGACTCGTACTCTACTCAGGAAATCAACGTAGGACACATCTTTCTCGAACCTGAACTCCGGGACATGGCTCAAATCTTTCAATAGGATCTCCAGGTCCTGATGTTAACAAGATAACACGGAGCTGAGTCAAAACCCAAGTCCAACGTAAGCTCAAATAATTTATAACATAAGCTAGGAATTTTCTCTCTTTTCTCTTTTCGAAGATAGTTCGATATCCATCAACATGTACCTTGTCTACTGTGTTTTGGGTGCGATCGTCGTAGTATTTGGCTACTTCGATACAGTAGAGGAGCTCGTGCTCCGCCACGAGGGACATCAGCCGCGGGTGGTCTGAGGGAGAGAAGAAAGGTGTCCAACTGTCCGAATTTCGGCGCATGAAAAGGAAACCTTCTACATAGTTCAATGCTTCGTCTTGGTCCCTTCGATGGCGCGATATCAAACGTTCTTGGTCCGTCGTATAAGCTGCAAAATCACTGTATAGCATTCTCACCCACTTTGCCTACAGGGAATTCGAACAAAAGTACATTTATTACCTTGTAGGTTTATGTTCACATGATGGAAAATTATGGCACAATCGTAAGATAAAATTAAAAGATACTTGTCATAAGATCCGATACATTAAGAGACTTGCACATTAAATATCATGGAGAAAGTCCAGTACACTACGTACTCTCTTTGGAGCTCGACCCAGTGCAATCCTCGCTCTCATTATTATGCCAAATTGACCAAGACCGCCAAGGACGGAGAAGAATAACTCGGAATTTTTTTGGGGAGAGCATGTCATAAAGTCCCCAGTTCCTGCAAAGAAGATGGAAAAAAAAAAATCTCTCGTAATGAAACATACATATAAGATAGTCAGCAGGTATCCAACTCGATGTATTTCCAAACTTAAAATCAAATTCCTTGTTTATGTTGCAGCACAGATTTTTTATTTTTATATTTTGGGCTTAGTATTGGTAGTTCGCTACAACAACAGTAATACTAGATAGCCACATATAAGATGCTTTTGTCATTTTCGAACCAAATATGGAAGCCTGACGGTGAGTGTGAAATACCAGTAATAACATCCATTTCGTAGACATTGCTGATCTGAGGACCATATCGAAACGCTTCCCCGCTAATGCCGGCATTAGAGAGCGTACCACCCACAGTTACATACAAATAATCTGTCAAACAAACCGGTGCAACACCATGTTTCAGCGTCTCCTCCAACACATCGATCCAAAGTTGCTGGCCGCCGACATCGGCATAGTCGCCAAGCGACTGACTATACGAAACGGTGGTCCCGTGCTGCTTGTTATCAAGAGACGTCATGTCCACGACGACCCCATCGCGAGCCATAGCTTGTCCTCGGATGGAGTGGCCGCATCCTCTCGCTGAGATAGTGAAAGGAATAGGGGACTCATTGTACATGAATGCGACAAGAGTCATGATGTCTTCAGGGCAAGATGGGCGAAGGACGGCCTTGGGAATTTCTCGGACAATGAGGCCGTAGTCGACGGAGGCTGCGCGGATGGATTCGGAGTCGAAGTGGAGTTTGTCAGCGATGGGGAGAGAAAGGAGCTTGTGGTGTAGTGAATTGGTCAACGGTGAGGCCATTGGATCGTTTTCTGCCATTTTAATGTTTGAGGAACAAAGAGATGTTGAGCAAGTTGGTGTGTGTTGGTGTTTGTGGTCGAGTTGAGAGGGAGAGCTAACAAGGGCCTCTTATAAACAAGCATATGGGGAGACTATTGCTGTTTGAGATATTTATGATGTTTCCTCATTTTTTATATCTCTTTAGATTATGTATATCTGATTTAATTTCTTTAGATGGTAAAATCTTTAAGCCTATAAATAGGATGCCATATTCTACTTAATATACATTGCAATATACAGAAATTTCACAATTTTATATTCTGAATTATCATTTTTTTTTTTATGCGTATCTTATTTGATTTCCTTGAATAGTAATTTCATAAAACCCATAAATAGGCTAATGTATTCTTCATTATTATATATCAAACTATACATAAATTGAACAATTTTCTATTTGAAATATACAAAAAATTCCACAATTGATTAGGCATATCTGATTTGATTTCCTTATATAGTAATCTCTTAAAGTCTCGTACATAGGTTGATGTATTTTTCTTTAATATACATCGAATAAAAGAAATTTCCATAATTTTTTATCTGAAATATACAGAATTTTCACATGTGAGTATGCATATATGATTTGATTTCCTTAGATGGTAATCTAATTGAGCCTATGAATAGGCTCATTTATTCTTTATCAACATACATCAAAATAAGCCTATGAATAAGCTGATGTATTCATGTCCATTATTTTCTATTCAAAGTATACATAATTTTCATAATTAATTATACACATCTAATTTGATTTACTTAGATAGCAATATCATAAAGTGTATAAATAGGCTGAAGTATTCTTCATTAATATATGTAAAAATATATAGAATTTCCGCGATTGACTATGCATATCGAAGTTGATGTCCTTGTATAGCAATCTCATAAAGCATATAAATAAGCTGATTTATTCTTCATAAATTAAGTCGAAATATACAAAACAATTGCATAATTTTCTATTTAAAATATGGTTAATACCACGAAAAACCTCAAACCGGTACAACCGTAATAAACTTACCCCAAAATAATTTTTTGACCATAAAAAAATCCAAACTAGTACCATTGTGATAAATTTACCTCAAACTATTTTTTCTTTGCTAAAAATCCGAAATTGGTACAACTGTGACAAATTTACCATATGTTAGTTTCCATTAAATTTGGTTAATGGCATGAAAAATCCCGAATTAGTACACATGTGACAAACAAATAGTAAAATTCCTAAATTAATATACCCTTCAACTATCGCGTGTCATGTAACTCACCCACTTGACGGTAAAATTCAACGAAAACAAATGGAGTGTAAACTTGTCATAGGTGTATTAGTTTGGA
Source organism: Rhodamnia rubescens (assembly GCA_021437795.1). NCBI lineage: Eukaryota > Viridiplantae > Streptophyta > Magnoliopsida > Myrtales > Myrtaceae > Rhodamnia > Rhodamnia rubescens. Next base: position 2,809,564 of record JAILYA010000040.1, read on the forward strand.
GTTTTTGGTAGTCAAAATATTAATTTGGAACAAATTTGTCACAAGTGTACAAGTTTGAAATTTTTTATGATATTAAACATTTGAAATATACATTTCTCCATATAGGCCCTTTAGGTACTATTTTCTTAGCATTTGTTGTCCAATCTATTACATTGAAATTGGTAAAGTGCATATTATTGATAAATTAGAAGTTTCGATGTACAATTGCTGTCAACTACGACCTAAGCAACTTATAACGACGACCAATCGACCCCATGGTCCACATGCAAGTTCTTCTACCAATATTGTTACCAATAAGGTTTCTCCCAGTAGATCATCTATCATGCTCTCATTAGAGGAACTTCATTCCATTCTTTGAGACTTTAGTACTTCTAGTTCCTCTGTTTCTTTTGTTCTATATCTTGCTTTAAGAACCCTCCTACTGCAATCGTATGACTTCAAGTTCTAATTTGTTTCAGTCAAAATCTTATAATTCACATGCTCCTATTATTCACAAAGCTGATAGTTGCCGAATGAGAGTCAGCTATTCATGAAACATTTCAACATCCATATTATCTTTGCCTAACACTTTTATGGTTCCCAAACACTCTCAAAATTTCATTTCAGTAGGATAATTATGTGAACCCGACTCGATATAACTTCTTATTTTATAGTTGTCATGTGCGGGACCCACGGACGGGATAAATCGTTGGAACTAGTGTTAGATTTAATTTTTTTTTTTCCTTCAAGGCTTAAAATAGGAAAAGATTAAAGTCGGGATCAACCTTCTTTCTTATTTTGTTGCAAATTTAGAAAAATAGAACTTAGATTTAATTATTTCTAATAAAATAAAGGAAGAAAAGGCAGAATCGAATCGGGCCGGGTTGACCCACATCCGTGCGGGTGACCTGGCCTGCGCCTTTTCTCCTTTCTTGCACGGACGGGCCTACACAATGACAAACCCACTCTCTTTATTCCTTCACGACAAGGTTGAGTGTAGGCCCAGTCTTCCCCCACCCTCTCTTTCCTTCCCGTGAGCGTGCCTTAGCCCAGCCTAGCCCGCCACTCCTTCTCTCTCCCTCTCTCTCTCTCCCTACGACATAGACGACCCGAGACCTTCGATCGGCAGTCTCCAAACCGGTCGATCAATTCCACGGCAAGTTGGTGAGAGAGAGAAGGAGAAACTTGCAGTGGAAGCCAAGGGAAAAAAACAGAGAGATGAGCCGAGAGGTTTGTGAGGAGAGTCGATCAGGAAGAAGAGGGAATTGATCGTGCCCGCATAGGGAGAATGATCCAGTAGTCGCCGATCGCCGATCAACCGCTGCCCGTTGCCAATCCATCCATGAAAAGTTTGGTCTTGTGCCCCTCGATTTGGTGCTATGTTTTCATACCCGCGAGCTCATCGAGCCGATACCAACGATTTCGTTGAATTGTGTCTCGAGTTTAAATCGTTTACGGATATATATTGATTTGTTAAATTGATTTGGGAAAAGAAAATCTTTAACGAATTAAGAATTGGGACCTAGGTGTGGAAAACTTCTACAGATTTGCTTGGCACTACAAGACAAAAGAAGGGACTATCATTATTTAATATATACATTTGATGGCTCTCCCCAGTGGATGTAGACGACATTCGGACCGAACTACGTAATCTTTGGTATCCTTTATCGTTTCTCGTAATTTTTTCTATACTTCCACATTGACTTATTTGCAAGATCCTGATTAGTTTTGCGCGTTATATTACAACAATTGGTATCGAAGCATAGGATCGGATATTCGGATTGTGATTTGGGGCTTTTACTTGTCTCGATTATTATTTGGATATCGTGTAATTGCAATTATGTCTCGGAGTGAAAGCTGAAATTGAGAAGTTTAAAGGGAGGAACAACTTTGGGTTATGGAGCCTCAAGATGGAGGCGTTATTGACAACTCAAGATTTAGCGAAGCATTAGAGGGCAAGGCCGAGTTGCCCGAAACGATGACGAGATCTTGAAAAGGATGTGGTAATGAGGAAAGCTAGAAGTCTAATTTTATTGAATTTATCGGATGAAATGTTAATAGAGGTAGGCGAAGAGAAGAATACCACAAGCATTGTGGGCAAAACTTCAAGCACTCTATGTAACGAAAGGTTTGAACAATCGCTTATAGTTGTTGAAGAGGATGTTTCGGTTCGGATATACCGAAGGTACGTCTATCGAACCCACTGTCGCGACCTAAAAAATAATAAACGAGTTATCATTTCCGGGCTAATGGATTATCAGGTTAATTAATTAACTAACCTAACTCGGACTCTCCCAAGTCCATATCAAATAGCAACTTAAGGTTCAAATGATTAACATGCAATGTGATTTGAATTTGGAGTCGCCACTAATTATTTTCGGTAGGTCGATTAGAAACCTAAATAAAATAGCGGGAGAAAACTATCTTATTTCTCGAACCCGTAGATTAAGAGTCCGGGGACTTGGTTACATTAATTACAACTAATGCCCTTTTCGTACCTTAAAATTCATGAAAAAATAATGGATTTGACAAATTTGATGAATTCTATTTGAAGATCAAAGAATCAATTTTTTTGGGTTTTTCTTCCCATGACATTTTTTTGAATTTTTGAGTATTTTTAAAATAAAAAAATTACATGAAATTAGGATGAAATAAGTTCAAGATTACTCCCCAATTTGAACTCGTGCACCAAACTTGTGCTTCGGGCTTGTCTTAACCATTGGACCGATTTGGTGACTCGTTAGACCGAGAAATCTCTTGGTCCTATCTCTCCTTCACGCTTCTTTCTCAACTCGCTAGAATTTCATGAGAATGCAACGGGGCGTTGATATTTTTCCCTTTTGCTCTCCTTTTATTCTCGTACCATTGATGTCTCATCGTTGATATGCAAATTGTTATTTAACATAAAACATAGAGAAAAATCAGTGTAGAAAATCTGGGCTAATTTGTATTCGAAATTAAAGGAAGTTAGGAAATCACTTAGCTTTCTTTTGTCGCTGACGAGCTTGAACGATCGGGATGGACCAAGAGCTTGTGTTGATCGGTGCAAAAATTGACAATAGTAGTATCGGGCTTCAAAACTCTCATACCCTCTCAAAACTCTTTTCAAATTTTTTTTTCAAGAACTCTCTCAATTCTCTTCTCTTCCACCCCCAAAAAAACTCTCTCAATTCTCTTTTCCTCCCAAAAAACCCCATCAATTCTCTTCTACTCTCTCCCCTAAAAAAACTTCTTTCAATTCTCTTCCACTCCAAAAAAAAACTCCTCCTTCTCTCTTCAAGAACTCTTCTTCTTTTATAGGCAAAATTCTTCATCCTTCATTCTTCATCTTCATTTCCTCACCTTCCATTTTCATCTTCCTTTCTTCATCTTCATCTTCTTTTCTTCATCTTCATTTCCCACCTTCCATTTTCATCTTCTTTTCTCCATCTTCATCTTCTCTTCTTCATCTTCATCTTCTCTTCTTCACCTTCATTTCTCCATCTTCCATTTTCATCTTCTTTTCTTCATCTTCATCTTCCTTTCTTCATCTTCAACTTCAATTTTCATTCTTCTCTTCTTCATCTTCCTTTCACCATCTTCCTTTCCCCATCTTCTTTTGGTATTTGCACATGCAGTCCCTGAAGTTTCAAGTATTTGCAATACGAGTCCCGAAGTTCTCGAGTATTTGCAATACTGCCCCCGAAGTTCGAGTATTTGCATACGATCCCCCGAGAAAATATTTCTTTCAAGCCCAAATCTTCTTGGTGCATTTTTCCACCGCATGCCTAGTCCAGGACCCTCGTTAAATTAAGCTCAAATTGTATGCCAATGCTAAATGAATATGTGAGATGATTTTTGTTTAGAACTAAAATTAGTTCTAATTTTTATGCAAAATATATATTAGTCAAAATTTAGGCGTCAACACTGCCCCTCTTTGAGTGGAGGCTCGTAGAGGTTCCGCTCAAAGACAAAATTGAACCCTAAATTTTAATAGTGCAAATGATGGATGAACTTTTTGGCGGGAGTTTTAGTCCCATTTTTTATGTAATGAAGTGATGCATGATATGCAAGATCGTAAATAACATGTGTCATAATTTCTCTTTTCCATGTTAGAGAAACCCGCACATGGATCGCATACGAGAATACCTGTTTTACCAAATACCTCATAAGCTGGTGATTCCCTTAATTTCCAAGTTTTTTGCAAACACGAGGACCTTAAGGTATTTGGCCTATCTCGTTATCGGAGACTTTTCCCTAATGCGAGACAAGCGCAAGATATGTGTATCCTTCCGGATCACAAGAGCTACGTCGTTGTGAGTCGAAAGAAGTAGAATCAAGTTCACAAGAGCTACGTCATTGTGAGTTGATTAAATGTCGAAATCGCCAGTGCATATGTCTTCACAATTCGACAAAGGGGAACCGAAATCTTAAGAGTTACGTCGTTATGATTTGGTTTGGATCAAAATCACGGGTGCTTATGTCTTCGTGATTTGATAAAGGAGCCGAGAATCATAAGAGCTATGTCATTATGAGCCGACCAAAGGTCAAGATCACCGGTGCATATGTCTTCGTGATTCGACAAAGGGGAACCAAAATCTTAAGAGCTACGTCGTTATGATTTGGTTTGGATCAAAATCACGGGTGCTTATGTCTTCGTGATTTGATAAAGGAGCCGAGAATTATAAGAGCTATGTCATTATGAGCCGACTAAAGGTCAAGATCACCGGTGCATATGTCTTCGTGATTCGAGACCGAAATCATAAGAGCTACGTCGTCATGATTTGATAAGATGTCAAGATCGCCAAGTGCATATGTCTACACGACTCGACAGAGAGGCATATTGCCTGAATTTAATCGTAACAACTATCATCGAGGAGTTGTTAATTTGGAAATGGGTTCGTAAAACTTACCCGGGTTCTCCGAACAATTAATCAAAGAACGAAACAGATCGCTCGTATCATACATGGTAGGCATTTGCCAGGAGAACTTGCTCATTCAATAATCCTTGGATGAATTTCGAGACCTTGGTAGGGACATCGAACATCGGGAATGTATTACCCATCATAGAATGGTAGAGGTAACATGCGCAAACATATTCAACAATGAGTTCATGCAAAACTATCCTACCGAGCTTGCAATGATGTATATAATGCAATCACTCATACCATGGTTTATGCATAACCATTCTATCAAGTTTGCATTACCAACCCTGTCCGGGGATGTTCTCACATTATGAATACCTTGAATGTGAGCTGAGTGGGGGGACTTCACCGAGAGGGTTTTCTCTCACTCTCAAGAAAAGTTATTTATCCTGTCTGCCAGGATCCAAAAGAAATCACTCAATCTTTCCATCATCGCATTCGATAAGGATCCAAGTAATCTCGCAATTGATACGACCGAGCCGATCCGGGAGGTCTTGATCGGGACCGTAATGAGAGCTAGGTCAAAGGTTTACAAAGGGGACTCTAGTTGAGTCAAGGCTACCGAAATGAATTCCTTCGTCATCTCTCTCGGGTTTACAAGTCAAGAACCCCGCAAAAATGATAGAGAAGTAATCTTGCTCGAACTTCTTCGAGTGATGCTTAAAATCACCGAACTTCACATTAATTCAAGTGCCCTAGTCGGAAAAGGCTTTTAAAGGGTTGTAATGGAGGTAATGATTTGGGAACCGAGAAACGAAAGGGTTCGTTTTGGCTCGGAAGATGTTTGAGAAGGGGCTTAATGTTGGTGATCATTACAATCTTATCACCGATCGTGGCCTTCTAGGATACCATCATTGCTCGAGGATGGTATGAACTCAAGATTGCATTTGCAATTTGACACTTCATGGAGATTTTTCTCTCAACCCTTTTAGGATATACAGGAAAATTGTGCATTCAAGTTCGGAAATATTCTACAAATGAACAATGAATTGAAAGGGCATTAGCCTTGCTTTTGGTAGGCACTTTGCTTTTTAAATGCCTAGGAATTTTTTGTGGAATCAGCCTTTCCTCTTTCTTCTCCCTTTTTTTTTACTCCCAACTCTCTTTTACTATTGCATCTTGATGAGTTCATTGGAAGATTTTCTATTGATCCAGCTTTTCGAGTCCTTCTACTCAAAGATGGGCCATATTCGCTTTGGGACAACAATGATCACCAATAATGGCTTTTAGAAACGAATTTGTGTGCTCAAATGGGTTGTGCAAATGGATATAGATGTGTGGGATAGAAAAAGAAATGTTCTTCGTCACCCTAAGGAACTTGAATTAAAGCGTAAGTACAATGCAAAGAACCACCCGAAGATTGATGTTAGTCCAAGCAAGAAGATTTCTAACCATTTGTCTCGTGATGCTGATGGAATTACCTTTGTTTTGCCCCAATGTGGGGTGGTTCTTGAGGGTTGTGGAAGTGAAATCTCCGCTCAAATGGGTTGATCAACGGATAACTTGCAGTGTTTAGGGTAGAGAAATGAATGCCTCCATCACTTCGGTTATCGTACCTTTCGCGAGAAAACTTTTTACCTCGGGGAATGCGGAATTTTGCCACCGTTCATCTCGCCTAAAAAAATTGGACGTGTTTGGGAAAGGATTGCCTTTCATCATCCTGTCATGCCCCCTTCGTACATTCGATGTATCTTATGTAGTTCATGTTCCTTATTCAGAGTTGGTAAATTAAACATGAGGAACAATCATGTGCAAACCATGCGGTGTATGAGTGTTTTCGAGCATATAAAATGCAGCAACTTTTTAGCTTGGCGGACAAAGTTCGCAAGTATATAAAAAATTTCTTAGGGGCGTGGATCGTGAGTTGCTCCTGCTCATGCAAATGCGTTGCAAAACTTCATTATCTCGCTTCGAGACATGAGATTGTCAAAGGCTCCAAGAATTTCTCATTTCATTAATTTTTCGGGGAGAATGGATACTTCTTTGTTTGGACGGGTAGTGACCCCCCGTAAAAATCAAAAGGGAAAGCATCCATGTATGTCCTCATGTTCTAAAAGAGTTGAAACGATACCACTTTACCCATGTACGTATTCCTCGCGAACTTTGAATTGAAAAGATCGATTCATCTGGATCGGATTGTATGTCCAAGATGTTATCTCTCTAGGTTCTGTAACCGCCTGGGCTGAGTTTCGATCTGCGAAGCAAAATTTTTTTATTAATATCTCGTACATTGATGCCAAATCCCGGGATCGACCCCGGAACACCTCGGACCACTTGTCATTCCCCCAACCACTATCTTTGCGGTGTTTGTTGGCGTCCATGGGTGGTTCGCTTTTGTTATATTGTTCTCAAAGCGGTTGGCAATCTCCTGTGGAGAATAAAATAAGTTTAACTTAGAGTTTGAAACGACCGAGAGTCAATTGGAACGATACGGAGTTACCCATCTTTGAGCCTCGCTTGGTTTTTTCCTTGCATTCTCCCAAGTAAGGCTATTCGGAATCTCTCTTTATGGGCGTTCTGGGCGTCGTCCACAAATTGATTTGCTACAGGCCTAGCTTAATAAGGAACTTACGCATTTGATAAGAGAGGAGAAAAATTCGCCTTTTAACTCTAGGCAAATTCTAGACAACTAGAAAGTAAAAGTATCCCACGCAGGGAACTATACATGGAATTAAAGGAGTATTCAAGCGAGATTGGTTCCACCTCTTTTCTTCGGCTATTCCAATGATTGGCTGATTTTGTCTTGGATCATACACCAACGATCGTTGTTTGAGGATCCATAATCACTTGCTTCGGATCACAACTCGGGAGGTCTTTCACTCGAACCGGGCGACCAAGGCGGTGAGCTCATCATCAAAGTAACCTTTTGATTTTTCGGGCAATTGATACTCGAATTGGGCATTGTTACTTGCTAACACCGGCGATGATTTTCCACTTTATTTTTGCCGTGAGCGGTCCGACTCCTTGAGCTTGAGCCTCCGCCGTCGCTCGGGAACTCGTAGGGATGATCAACGGTCCGCTACTAGAACCACCAGCGGAAGGTCGGTATGGCCGGTATTCTTGATTGGAAAGTGGTCGGGTACTTTTTGCTCCGTAGGTTTTCCCGGGATTAATCTTCCAGTCAACTTTGCTCCGGTCGCCTTGGTTCCAAGCTACATCGTGCTTCTTCAGCTTATCTCTAAATCCGTGAAGGTGATTTGTGACACTTCGTAGGGTGAGTCCGTCTATATTCATCATTTTGAGTACAGCCATTGGTCATGCCGAATTGATTCCTAGTCTGTCGAACCGCCTCGATGAATATAGAATGAAGCTCGGCGGACCAAATGGGCCTTTTCTTTCCGACAAAATCGTCGTAGTAAGTTTGGCCATAGTTCTTTTGTTCGAGTAATTGCTTCCTTACAAAGATGTTGCCAAATGTTTTGGAGCACTTGAACGCAGACCGGCTTCTTTAGGATGTCCCAAGCACCATGCAATATGGCCTTCGTTTTAACTGTTGATCATCACTTGCTGATGTTATGATGACCGGTATATTCAACTTAGAATCAATGATCTTTAAGAGACTAAGACCGTCCATATCGATCCCTACCATGGCCGTGACGACGATGTCAAAATCATATTTATCGCCTCAGCTCCTCTAAGGCTTCCGTTGCTTTCACATAGTTGAAACCCCGTACATGCACTTTCTCAGCATGGCAACGAGGATCGAGAGGGAAACGGGGTTGCCATCAATGGCCATGACTCGCAGATCCTCGGGATAGGAGGCTTCCCATACTTCCGCCCTGGAATGTACGCATACTTATTTTCCTTTCAAAACCTTCCATATGTAGACCGAAAAATGGGTGTTTCGACTAGAGACCGGGCTTTAGATGTTCTTTGGACTTGCAAAGATAAATTGCCATAAAATCACAAAAGCGATGATGGCCTTTCGTGACGAGTTCGGAGGTGCATGGAGACTTCAAGTTCTTTATAAACTTTTTCTCGATCTCGTTAGTCTCGCAAACAGCCTTTTCTTTCCTTTTCGGTCTTAGTGCCTTGGATCCATTTCGTAATAACTCTTACCTCTCGCTCAATCCGTCGTTCTTTTTTACTTTTCGACATGGAGGAGCCCTCAAATCTTTTCACTTTCTCTACGAACGAGATAGTTATTTCCCTCCTCAAATCTTTTCGGTTCCTCCTACGAACGAGGCGGTTATTTCCCTCCTCAAATCTTTTCGCATTTACTTACGTGAAGGCTTTCAATGCTTAGTCAAATCGGCGAGGAATTCACGCATTTAAGCATGATGATGTTCGTGGATAGTACTTGTTCTTTGCCCCTGGATTAAAAGAAGAATGTCTCACATGGGGATCTTGTAACAAAACAGTACATTCATTCATACATGTCACTACTTCTCTTGAGGATTCGTAAGGGCTGGCTAGTAATGCTAAAAAAGAGATATTTTGAGAGCCCATAATAAAAAAACTAAAGCTTCATGTAGGCTACACATTCGGAGTTCCATCGGCGTTGAATTGGCTCGGTTGTGACATCAAGGAAACTCCAATTGTAGTGATGCATGTCTCTTCCCTCGAAGGGCATTGGTTCGCGCCTCTACAAGACCGACTTTCTGGGATGTATCTCCAACGAAATCGGATTGTACGAGAACTTGCTTTGGGTGATGAACTGGTGAATGAGCATTTTCAATGCTCGGATGTGGCTCATCAAGGGACATGTCACCAAAGGAGATGGGGCCGCTACATACACGGCAAACAGCGGTGTTAATGGCATCCATATACCTCTTGTTCTCTCGCTCGAAGCTTTTCATTTTCTTCCCTCGAAACGCAAGTTCATGACTTTCATTTTTAACCTTCAATCGGGTCCGCTTGTTTTGAAACCAAAACTTGACCTTCAAGGGCTCCATTCCTATCATCCGGCTCAATTCATTTTTGCGTCTCTTATTCACGTAAGAGCACTCCTTGAAGGCAGACTTTGAGCACTTTGATTTGATATTTTCTTTTTCGGGGTTGATACGCCGCGCTGCCATTGTTGTTCTTTGTCGAGATCTTGAATTTCACTCGCCAAGAGAGTTGGGTTTTACGGCTTCAACGTTGGATCCGGGTCTCGAAATCCAGCAGTTCGCTTTCGGGGATGTTTAGGTTGGTTGCCTCCAAGAAGTGCCTGATGGCCTCTAAACATGTTGGATTGAAATACCTCTTATCGCCTTTTGTTCACTCTATTCTCCGTTGTATGCTTACTCTCTCCAAATTCTTTCGAGTAATCGGGTATGTTCCAAGCCTCCCTTTAAACGCGGATGAAAATCACTAAGCCGACGTTTTTCCCAAGATTTCGTGTTTCCCGCTTTGTCTTATTTTTTCAACGTGATGGGACCCCGAATCCACTCCCACCGATTTTCTTTTCTTGATAACCATGCTTGTCTCCCACTCGGTTTTCAATCATGGTGGGACTTCAACTCTTTTCGTAACTTTTCGGATTTGTGAGGCTCGAGATCACGGATTGACGATAGATCCGAGGATCCAACGAACGAAACGCCCGTAGTTTTACCCGAGTAACTAACGTGGCTCCGCAAGAATTGCTGTTTCTTCTCTCGGAAAGTATGCTTGTCTTCCACTCGGTTTTCAACATGGTGGAGTCCTCAAATCTTTTCGTAACTTTTTCGGATTTGTGAGGCTTGAGATGGTAGATCCAGTGATTCACGGACGAAACGCTTGTGGTTTCACCCGAGTAACTAACGTGGCTCGCAAGAATTGCTGTTTTTCTCTCGAAAAGTATGCTTGTCTCCCACTCCGTTTTCAACATGGTGGGGGTTCTCAAATCTTTTCGTAACTTTTTTCGGATTTGTGAGGCTTGAGATGGTAGATCCGTGACTCACGGACGAAAAGCCCGTAGTTTCACCCGTGGCTCTGCAAGAATTGCTGTCTTTTTCCCAAAAAGTATGCTTGTCTCCCACTCGGTTTTCAACATGGTGGCGTCCTCAAATCTTTTCGTAACTTTTTCGGATTTATGAGGCTCGAGATGGTAGATCCGTGATTCACGGATGAAACGTCCGTAGTTTTACCCGGATAATTAACTCGGCATCCACAATAATTATTGCTATAACTTTTCTTGCCCTTTAAATTAGGATATAACGCCGAGACAATTATCGCTTTCATATCTTCATCTTCAACCTTCTAAGCACTCTTTTGCATCCACTCTTTTTTAGCCGCTTCAACAACAATGGCTTCCCTTCCCGCACACGCCTTCTCAGTTGAAGTTTTGGCTAAATGGGAGAAACTTTATAATCTCTTAGGCTAGGGCTACTCTTATATAGCCAACCATCCGGAGGCCGAAACCGAAATTCGTGTTATGTTTAGGGATATGGACACCGCTTCTATTGAAGGTACCAAGTTAGAAGAGGAATACGGGATCTTCCCCACCCTCTTCACTAACTTCCCGGAGGCTTACCATGTTGCTCATCAAATGTTACTTTGGCCCACCTTGTGAAGGCACGCTATCGGGATCGGTCGGACGGCTTGGTGTTGCGTGGTCTTGTAGCCGACAATTATAAGAAGGCCCTTGATTACGGTAACGAACAAGTCTCCCCTACCGATTCGTGAGAGGGGAAACTTGGTGGGATGTTTGGCCATGTCCCGCACCATCTTCGAGCGCGATCCGCTCAATATTATTTTAAAATTTCAATGCACATGGATGGAAGAAAGGCTGGACGATCTAACCCTTGGATATAGCCCGCGGGAGAATGCGATCCATGACCTGGAATCGCCGCCGAGCATCACGAGGACAAGGTAGCCAACCTCAAAGAGAAATGTGAGCTCCTCCTCTTTAAGTTGGCGGATCTCGATTCTCGGAGCGATCGGTGTAGGCGGAGCATCAACTCTATGGAGAGTCGGTTAAACTCCTTTGTGATGCTCATTAGAGCTCGGTTTGGCTTTACGTTCCCACCCCGTTGATCTATTTGTAAGGCTTTCCGAAAATGAATGCAAGTTTTTACTCATTTCATCTTGGTCGTCATATTTGTTTCGCAAGATAACCCCTTTTACTCTGCGAATATGTAAATCTCACGCTCCCGATGGCCAATTTAATTGGGCCAGAGAGGCTCCCCATTCGAAATAATCTCTCAAAGAAAGTTTAGTAGCGAGGAAACAAACGAATGCTCAAATGTAAACAACTCGTGAATCAGTATTAATATTATAACTCGATTATGAACACATCGAGTGAATCAAGTATAATATTTCTTTACAGCGTTAGAATTGACTGGATTGGTAAAGACACGACCATCCATCTCGCCAAAATCAAAGCACCACCAGGGAGCACCTTCTTTACTATATATGGACCACCATAGTTTGGAGCGAATTTCCCTTCCGGGAGTGGGACTATTGGCAATAATTTTCTCAAGACCAGGTCATTGATCTGAAAATATCGAGGCCGAACTTTTTTGTTGAATGATTTAGCAACTCTCTGCCGATAACACTAGCCATGACATACAGCCTTAAATCTTTTTCCGTCGATCGATTCAATTGGCTTGCTCTCTGCTGGATCCATTCAGCTTCGTCGCCTTAGCTTGAGACAAGTATACGTAAGGAATTTCCACTTCAACCGGTAGAACAGCCTCCATTCCATATACAAGAGAATACGGGGTTGCCCTAGTAGATGTCCGGATAGAGGTTCGATACGCTATAAGTGCAAATGGCTACCTCTCATGCCAATCGCGATAATTTTCAGCCGTCTTCGCTAAAATTTTCTTAATGTTCTTATTGGCGGCTTCTCTTGCTCCATTCATCTCGAGGACGATATGGGGAAGAGTTCGGATGCTTGATCTTGAATTCCTTAAACAATTCGTCCATTAGTTTGTTGTTTAAGTTTGAGCCATTGTCGGTGATTATGGCTTCGGGTGAACCGTATCGAGCAATGATATCCCGACGGATAAATTTCGCGATATTTCGTGCCGTGATCGCTAAATAGGATGCGGCTTCGATCCATTTGGAGAAATAGTCAATCGCCACCAAGATGAATCGATGCCCATTAGATGCTTTAGGGTTGATAGGACCGATAACATCGGTGCCCCACATAGAAAACGGCCATGGTTCGGATAATCGATGCAACTCATTTGGAGGGACATTAATCTTGTCACCATGAATTTGACATTTGTGACCTCGGACATGCTGAATACAATCTCTTTCGAGTGTGAGCCAATAATAATCCAACCTCATAATCTTCTTAGCTAACAAGTGGCCGTTCATGTGTGGACCACGGATCCCTTCATGTACTTTCATCATCGACTAATCGCTTCGGTTGAGTCAACGCATCTTAGTAGGACGTAATCGAATGACCGCTTGTACAAATTCTCTCCATTCAAGAAGAACTTCGAGGCCATTTTCCTTATGTACTTTTGGTCGGATACGGTACTTTTTTCAGGGAACTCCCCGCTTCGAATATAAGTCTTGATGTCATGGTACCATGGCTTACCATCGGGTTCATTGATCACGGTCATACAATATGCCGGCTTTTTTAGTACCTCGATCTTCGGTGGGTCAACCTCAAGTCCATTGGCGACTTGTAACATTGAAGACAAGGTAGCCAATGCATCGCCGAATCGATTATGAGTCCCGGACAGATATTCAAATGAGATATCTTCAAATTCCTCCACCAATTCATCCAGATACTCATGGTAGGGTAGCAATTTAGCATCTCTCGTCTTCCACTTTCCAACGGTCTAAAGGATAATCAAAGCGGAATCTCCGAACACCTTGAGTTGGGCTATCCCCATTTCAACCGCGACGCAGACCGAGGATGTATGCCTCATATTCTCGCTATATTATTTGTGCAAGGGAATACCAATTTTGCTGCCACAGATAATGTCGACCACCTGGAGATATCGAACCGCGCCCGTGCTCGCTCCCCGATAAATTGACCGCTCCGTCAAAATACATAGTCCGGATGTAATCCTCTACCGACATGATTCGATCCTCGAACGATAGGCATCATCATCTTGCCCCGGATTTTCAGCTAGGACATCGCTATGACTCGCCCCTTGATTGACTTTTGGGATAAATATTGAACATCAAACTCGGAGATGAGGATTTGCCATTTAGCAAGTCTACCAATCAAGGCGGATTGATTAAGCAAGTATTTGATAGGATTGCATTCTCGTCACCGAAGCACTTGGTAATGCAAGGTATATTGCCGAAGCCCGTGCGGTACCCGCACTAACGCCGCACATGTTTTCTCTACTTCGGAGTACTTCATTTCCGAAGTTGTGAATTTCTTGCTCAAATAATAAATGGCTCGTTCTCTTCCATCCTCCCGCTTCTCTTGGGCTAGCATAGCACCCAAGGATTCACTAAGGATTGTGAGGAAGAGGATTAAAGGTTGCTCCGGTGTTGGAGGAACAAGCACGGGTGGATTCATGAGATCTTGCTTCAATTTTTCAAAAGCTTCTTCACATTCGCTATCCCATTGGACTAGCGCATTCTTCTTTAATAGCTTGAGGAATGGCTTAGCAGTTTTTGATAACCGAGAGATGAATCGAGCAATATAGTTTAGCCTACCCATCAAACTTCGAATTTCTTTAACCATTGTCGGCGGCTTAAGCTCACGAATAGCCTTAACTTTCGAAGGGTCGACTTCAATGCCCTTACCGCTACCACGAATCCGAGTAGCTTGCCCGAGCTGGTCCCAAAGACACACTTGGCGGGGTTGAGGCATAACTTGTACTTTCGGAGTCTGTCGAATAATTTCTTCAGCGTTTCGACGTGATCTTCTCCATGCCTTGTTTTTGCTATCATGTCATCGACGTAAACCTCAATCTCATTATGCATCATGTCGTGGAAAAGATCAATCATTGCTCGTTGGTAAGTGGCTCCAGCTTTTTCGAGACCGAACGGCATTACCCGGTAATGGAACATTCCCCATGGTGTGGTGAAAGTGGTTTTCAACTTGTCATTGACATTCATCGGGATCTCGATTGTACCCGAAGAAACCATCCATGAATGAAAACAATTCAAACCCCGCGAGATTGTCAACAAGTACGTCGATATGCGGGAGGGGAAAATCATCTTTAGGATCGGCCATGTTCAAGTCTCGATAATCGACACAAACCCGAATGCGGCCGTCTTTCTTCATGACAGGGACTATGTTAGGGACCCAATCGGAATATTATGTAGTCTCAATGAATCCTACGTCGAGAAGCTTCATGACCTCCT
The DNA here is from genome assembly GCA_021437795.1 of Rhodamnia rubescens. Lineage (NCBI taxonomy): Eukaryota > Viridiplantae > Streptophyta > Magnoliopsida > Myrtales > Myrtaceae > Rhodamnia > Rhodamnia rubescens. Next base: position 2,824,638 of record JAILYA010000040.1, read on the forward strand.
CTTTGATCTTCGCACTAATTCCGATCCGGCCCTCCTTGACTTTTGCACCACCGGCTTAGCCGAAGGATCGATCGGCAAACAATGCTCGATAATGGAATGGTCAAGACCGGACATATCTGCATAGGACCGAGGCGAAAAAGTCCTGGTAATCTTTCAAGTGTCGATCGGGCGCTCGGACATTTCGAGGAAAGGTTTACCCCGATCTTAACTTCTTTAGGGTTTTTCGCATCACCTAGGCTGATCGAGATAATTTGTTCACCGGTCAAGGGCTTGATCTCCTCATGTCGTTCGAAATCTTGACGAACTTCCTCATAATCTGATCTGAACTCATCCAGGTCGTATACTTCGAATCCACTAGGTTTCCCTCCTCATGTATCCCCCGGAGTTGTCCGTAGGAGGAATTAGAGCAGGAATGGTTAGCGGCGAAGTTTGGCGGATGATTGAAGTTTGGCGGAGAAGGCGGCCATCATTTCCTCCATCTTTCGGGACATCATCTCTTCAAAGCGCTCGGTCAAGGAGCCAAATTTCTCGTTTAGGGCAACACCGGCGATGGCGTTAATGTCGGCCATCATCTTCGCGATCGATCGAGTAATATGTGGAGGATCCGTGAAAAATTACCCGTACGCAGTAACAAACCAAAAATGAGTACAGGGGAGCGAGAACAAGCGGGCCGGCCCATGGCATCCCTCTAGACTCAAACGAACAAAGTGATTATGACCAAAGAATTGAAACATGTAATTTTCAGTTTGTCCGCTTTTTACGAAAAAATCCGTATTAATTCGTACGTTGGTCAAAATATGTCCAAATTTTACGAGCTTATAGTTGAGAAGATGATGAACAACTTTTATATTGACCAATCGGACTAGAAATGAGCGGATCAAATCAGTTTAATGTGTCTTTCCGAAAAATCGCATTCAGAAAACTGTTATAACCACAGGTAGTTAAAAAAAAACGAAAGGCCATCTTAAATTATGAATTTAATTCTGAAATTTTGTAGGATATTAGTTGAAACATAGGTCTACAACTTTCATGTTTGACACTTACTCAAAACTCGATCATAGAATTTAGTAAAAATCGTACAACGAGAACAAGCCAAATCGAATTGAGGACAATCGATGAAATTGTAAAAACTACGAAGCAAAGTGTGAAATTGAAAACAAGACAATGAGATTCATAAACAATCAACCTAAACCATGGACCAGCCCAAAATAAAAATGAGATAATAGGGCGTAAGAGACAAGAAATTACCGCTCATATGAAGAAAATGTCAATCACAAAGACATGCGCATGAAACGTGGATTCGATTTTAGTTCTTTTAGCAAAAATGAAATGAAAGACGAACGACATGTCGCAGCCTCGCGCACGTTCATCATGACTAGTTGCCGCCTCGCATACGTAGTCATGACTAGTCGGGTCCAATCATCTCGGCTTGATTCGGTCGACAAGGGCAACTCTCATGCATCATAGCCTCACGCGCATGAGAACAACCCTTGAGCCATTTTTTGAAGAACTCGGGATCCAAGTGGGATAACCTTTAGCGAAACCTTACCGCCAAGGTTAAAGAACCACATAAATACCATCCCGAAACTATCGGGTGACCCGGGTTCGGTCACAAGTCAAGGTGGTGTAGTGCAATTATATTATGGGTATGCACGACATTTTAAAGGCAATCAGCACTCCGATAGTTTAAAAAATAAAATTCTCATCACCAAGCCTCGCAAAACAAAGGTTAGCCAGACTCTTCCCCTTATAACTCCCTTTCCCGCAAAAGCATTTAACACCTAGGGATTAAAATTCAACCAAAATTGCCAAATCAAGTAATTTTTCTTTTCATGAACTTATCTCGACTTAAGTCCTCTTTGGGTCCCCAATGAGTCGCTAAGTCGTCGCGACCTAAAAAATAATAAACGAGTTATCATTTTCGGGCTAATGGATTATCGGGTTAATTAATTAACTAACCTAACTCGGACTCTCCCAAGTCCATACCAAATCGCAACTTAAGGTTCAAATGATTAACATGCAATGTGATTTGAATTTGGAGTCGCCACTAATCATTTTCGGTAGGTCGATTAGAAACCTAAATAAAATAGCGGGAGAAAACTATCTTATTTCTGCGAACAGTAGATTAAGAGTCCGGGGACTTGGTTACATTAATTACAACTAATGCCCTTTTCGTACCTTAAAATTCATGAAAAAATAATGGATTTGACAAATTTGATGAATTCTATTTGAAGATCAAAGAATCAATTTTTTTGGGATTTTCTTCCCATGACATTTTTTTTGAATTTTTGAGTATTTTTAAAATAAAGAAATTACATGAAATTAGGATGAAATAAGTTCAAGATTACTCCCCAATTTGAACTCGTGCACCAAACTTGTGCTTCGGGCTTGTCTTAACCATTGGACCGATTTGGTGATTCGTTAGACCGAGAAATCTCTTGGTCCTATCTCTCCTTCACGCTTCTTTCTCAACTCGCTAGAATTTCATGAGATCGCAATCCGGGCGTTGATATTTTTCTCTTTTGCTCTCCTTTTATTCTCGTACCATTGATGTCTCATCGTTGATATGCAAATGTTATTTAACATAAAACATAGAGAAAAATCAGTGTAGAAAATCTGGGCTAATTTGTATTCGAAATTAAAGGAAGTTAGGAAATCACTTAGCTTTCTTTTTTCTGCGACGAGCTTGAACGATCGGGATGGACCAGTAGCTTGTGTTGATCGGTGCAAAAATTGACAATAGTAGTATCGGGCTTCAAAACTCTCATACCCTCTCAAAACTCTTTTCAAATTTTTTTTTCAAGAACTCTCTCAATTCTCTTCTCTTCCACCCCCAAAAAACTCTCTCAATTCTCTTTTCCTCCCAAAAACCCCCTCAATTCTCTTCTACTCTCTCCCCTAAAAAAATTTCTTTCAATTCTCTTCCAAAAAAAAAAACTCCTCCTTCTCTCTTCAAGAACTCTTCTTCTTTTATAGGCAAAATTCTTCATCCTTCATTCTTCATCTTCATTTCCTCATCTTCCATTTTTTTCCTTTCTTCATCTTCATCTTCTTTTCTTCATCTTCATTTCCCCACCTTCCATTTTCATCTTCTTTTCTCCATCTTCATCTACTCTTCTTCATCTTCATTTCTCCATCTTCCATTTTCATCTTCTCTTCTTCATCTTCATCTTCATCTTCAATTTTCATTCTTCTCTTCTTCATCTTCCTTTCACCATCTTCCTTTCCCCATCTTCTTTTGGTATTTGCAATGTAGTCCCTGAAATTTCAAGTATTTGCAATACGATCCCTGAAGTTTCGAGTATTTGCAATACGGTCCCGAGAAAATATTTCTTTCAAGCCCAAATCTTCTTGGTGCATTTTTCCACCGCATGCCTAGTCCGGACCCTCGTTAAATTAAGCTCAAATTGTATGCCAATGCTAAATGAATATGTGAGATGATTTTTGTTTAGAACTAAAATTAGTTCTAATTTTTATGCAAAATATATATTAGTCAAAATTTAGGCGTCAACACCCACCTAGATGAATTTAATAAACTCGTGATGGATTTGAAGAATGTCGGTAAGATACTTGATGATGAAGAGCAGAGCATGATGTTGTTGGCTTCTTTACCGAGTCATGGGAGCACTTTACTCGATTCACTATTGCGGGGGCATACTATGATTACTTCGGAAGAGGTAAAGTCCGCCTTATTTTCTAAAGAGTGGCAGAGAAAGTTGCGAGATGACAGTTTAGCGCAGAATGTAGCGCGGGGACTTATGATTCGAGGTAGAGAGCAACAATGGGGTCCAAAGAGCGGCGAAGGTAAAAGTATATCTAAATCATGTCATATAAAGTCTAAGGGACACGTAAGTGCTTTGAATGTCACGAAGAGGGGCACTTCGGGAGAGATTGTCCTAAGTTGAGAAACAGAGGTGATAAGCAAAAAGCCACAACTAGTGTGGCGAACATTGCTTGAGGAGAGCACTAGTGATGCGGATGCCGTCTTATGTGTGATTACAGGGTTCGTCTAGAGATGAATAGGTGCTAGATTCGGGGTGTTCTTATCATATCACTCCTCATAGGAACTGGTTTACTACTTACCGGCATCGCAGATGGTGGTAGAGTTTCGTTGGGGAATAACGCACCGCAAGGTTGTGGGGATAGGGACAGTTTGAATTCAAATGCATGATGGCGTGGTGCGCACATTGACAGATGTGAGGCATGTACCGAAGCTCAAGAAGAACCTTATTTCTCTCGGGGACGCTCGATGATATCGGGTGTAAGTACACCGCTGAAGATGGGGTACTGAAAATCTCTCGAGATGCCATGATAGCAATGAAAGGGAAGAAAGCGAGTTCTCTCTATCATCTACTTGGGAGAGCGTGACAGAGCCGCTGCGCAGTTTCATCAAGTGAGTCGATTCTCGATTTAACTTATTTATGGCATATGCGTTTAGGGCACATGAGTGAGGCATGCATGACAATGTTGAGTGATAAGGGGTTGTTAAAGGGTCAAAAGACAAGTAAGTTAGACTTATGTGAGCATTGCATCTTTGGGAAGCAGCGCATGATTAAGTTTACTACCGGTATTCATTCGACCAAGCAACCGGTAGAATATATTCATTCAAACGTCAAACGTCTCGGGTCCGTCTCCGATTCCTTCTAAAGGAGGTGCCCGTTATATGCTGACATTTGTCGACGATTATTCTAGGAAAGTATGAGTATATTTTTCGAAGTACAAATTTGATGTGTTTGATCGGTTCAAGAAGTTTAAGGCCTTGATTGAGAAGCGATCGGATAAACGGATTAAGTGCCCGAGAATCGATAACGGTATGGAGTTACGTGGTAAAGATTTTATCGAGATCCGTGAGAGAGAAGGGATTGTGAGACACCGCACAAGTACTTGAGACACCATAGCAGAATGGAGTGGCGGAACGGAAGAACGAGAACTTTACTTGAGCGGGCTCGGAGCATGCTTTCACATGCTTGGAATAGGCAAAGAATTTTGGCCGAAGCAGTGAACATGACCTCGTGTCCCGATTAATCGATCTCCATCATCTACTATCGAGTGGAAGATTTCGGAGGAAGTATGGTCGGGGAAACCTGTTGATTACTCCGGATTACGAGTATTCGGATGTCCTATGTATGCTCATACTAGTGATGGTAAGCTTGAGCTGAGGTCAAAGAAGTGCATATTTCGGGTTATGCATATGGGGTGAAAGGTTACCGATCGTGGTGCACCGATCCCGGATCACCCGATTTTCTAATCAAGCAGAGACGTGATCTTCGACAAGATTGCAATGCTTCAACAGAGGAGTTCCGAGACACTACTAGCAGAGCGCACGGATCATAGTGTCGGTAGTGAGGTGGAGCTTCGGTGGAGACTCGGAGACTTTGAAGGTAACGAGATGTTGAGACCGCAAATGATGCCGCAATTTTCGAAGTCGGTGATAATGACCAATCGATACAGCTGCAAAGCATAGTATAACCGCAGCATGCACAACGAAGGCAAATTAAACCATCGGTACGTTATGGTTATACGGATATTGCTTATGCTTTATTTGTAGGTGATGAGGTGGAGACAGATGAGCTTTCGTCTTATTCTCAAACGATAGCTAGTTCCGAGTCGTCGCAGGGGGGGCTAGGGGCTATGAGTGAAGAGATGAAATCACTCTATCGAAATCGGACGTGGGAACTAGTTAAAGTGCCCAAGAGCCGAAGATTGTGGGAAGTAAATGGGTCTACAAATGGAAAGAGGGCATTCCCGGAATCGAGGCACGAGGAATAAGGCGAGGCTTGTTGCGAAAGGGTATACACACGGGAGGGCATTGACTACAAAGAGGTGCTCTCTCCTATGGTAAGACATACTTCTATTCGTGTTTTACTTGCTTTAATTGTTGCACGGGATCTCGAATTGGAGGAGCTTGATGTGAAAACAGCGTTTCTTCACGGTGAGTTGGAGGAGCAGATTTACATGAGGCAGCTAGAGAAATTTGCTATTCCGAGCAAGGAAGATCATGTTTGCTTATTAAAGAAATCTTTATATGGGCTGAAACAGTCTCTCTAGGCAAGTGGTATAAGCGGTTTGATGCTTTCATGGCTCGTCGGGACTATTCGAAAAGTCATATGGATAGCTGTGTTTACTTTAGGAGACTGGATGATGGGTCTTTGATATATTTACTTGTTATATGTCGATGATATGTTGATAGCGACTAAGAATATGTCCGATATTGATGTCTTGAAGAGGCAATTAAGCGCTAAATTTGAGATGAAAGATTTAGGTGCCGCAAAGAAAATTTTGGGTATGGAGATTTTGCGTGATAGGACTACGGGATTATTACGTCTGTCTCAAAAGAAATATATTGAGAAGATTGTTGCACGTTTTAATATGCAGCCAAGTGAAGTTCATGTGAGTACATCATTAGCGAAGCACTTTAAACTTTCGGTTAAGTTGTCACCGCAGATCGAGGAGGAGGAAGAGCATATGTCCCGCATTCCTTATTCTAGTGCAATGGATAGTATTATGTATGCTATGATATGCACTAAGCCCGATATTTCACAAGATGTCGGTGTAGTTAGTCGTTATATGAAGCATCCTGGTAAAACTCATTGGGAAGCTATGAAATGGATTCTCGGATATTTGAAGGGGACAACGAGACGTTGGTATAGTATACCGGAGGGACAAGTAATGGCAGGTGAGACTACAGGTTATGTGGATTCTAATTATGCAGGTGACTTGGATGAGTGCAGGTCTTTAGCAAGGTACGTATTTAAGCTTGCAAGTGGTGCGGTTAGTTGGAAGGCGTCCTTATAGGACCACGTAGCATTGTCGTCGGCGAAGCGGAGTACATGGCGCTAACCTTTGTAGCGAAAGAGGCGATATGGTTACAATATTTGCTCTTGGACTTTGGGTTAGATCATAAGAGTGTTAATATACACTTGTGACAACCAAGGTGCGATTTATCCGCCATATATAATCCAGCTTTATTACGAGCGGACGAAACATATTAATATCGGATACCACTTCATCCGAGATATCTTAGTGAAGGGATTTGTTGTGGTGAAAAAGATAGCGACAGCAGAGAACCCTGCGGACATGATGACTAAACCTGTTCCTTTGGCAAAGCTCAAGCTCGCTTGAGCACTATTGGGGTCAGTGTAGAGTGATCGCCCATTAGGGCGATGGGAGAGCAGACATGGATGATGAGCACTATTAATTTGGCTTCAAACATCAAGTCAAGGTGGAGAATTGTTGAATTGTGTCTCGAGTTTAAATCGTTTACGAATATATATTGATTTGTTAAATTGACTATGGAAAAGAAAATCTTTAACGAATCAAGAATTGGGACCTAGGCGTGAAAAAATTTCTACAGATTTGCTTGGCACTACAAGACAAAAGAAGGGACTATCATTTTTTAATATATACATTAGTTCTTGTAGTGGGCCCAGGTCAACAACAAGAAGGAAAAAAAGGTTGTTGACCCCATAAAATAGAAAGTACTAGGGCGTGGGTTTCCAAGAGAGAGTGCACTGTAGCCGACAGTGGTTTCTTCGTGCTTCTCATCGTACAAAGAAGACGAAGAAAAGGACGCCGCACAATAGCCCTTGTACGAAGAAGAAAGAAAAATCGAGAACTCTGCGCGTTCTTGGTTTCGAGCCGTACGAAGGGTTTCAACCTCAGATGGATTTGTGCTTCGTGAGTTTTACATCTGAGTTATTTTATTATATCCAATTAAGTTATTTATTTGTGAACACTTAGGGTTTGGATATAATCTAAGTGCGAGAAACATGAGCGTATTGAGTAATTAGAATCTGCGATTCTCCGATTATAGTGGATTATTCTTGCTGGCTCTCCCCGTGGATGTAGGTACCGACATTCGGACCGAACCGCGTAATCTTTGATGTCCTTTATCGTTTCTCATTATTTTCTCTATGCTTCCGCATTGACTTATTTTGCAAAATCCTAATTGGTTTCGCGCGTTATATTACAACAATTTCCTTGGTCCGGCAAGCTTAGCTAGTTGCCATGCTAGATGACTTGTTGTAGATGCTTGTAGTGGTTATTTTGAGGTTCGACTTTTCTCTTATGTTTCGGCCAAGTCTTGGGTCTTGGACACCTCTCCCCTATTTTCGGTCACTAGAATCCCTCGCCTGAGTTGATCCCTTCTAGTCCAGATCGGGGCTTGTTTTAAGCTTGCTCTAGTTGGCTTTTGCTCTTGCTTTGCTCCTTTGCACTTGTTATCTGCCGTTGTGGGCCAATATGGCTAGCCACTTTGAGTCTCAGCGGCAAGAGGTTGACGTAGAGAAGGTCACAGGGAGGTTGTCGTTACTATGGGTTGGTATCCTAGAATTCGCAGAGATCAAGCGAAGCTCGTGAGAGTGTTGGCCAGGTTTAGCCTCGCCGGCGAAGCCAAATAGGCTCTGGCAGGTCTAGCGCGTGGAGGGCGCAGTTTAAACTAGAGGCCTATTTGATTGGATTTGAACCGGGTTTGTGGACGTCAGGCCGGTCCGTGGAGTTGGGCCGATTAGACAACATCGTTTTGATATTGGAGGAGTTGACATCTAAATTTTGACTAACCTTTTTACTCCTTTTTTTTTTGTAACCGAGGTTTCCCACTTGCAATGGACTATTCCTCCTGGGTGGTGGGGGTATGAGCGCCAATGCCACCGGTTAAGTCCTCCAAGACGCGGCCGGGAGATTCGAATCTAGGACCTCATCGTTTAACTGTCTAAGGCCCATGGATATCACAAACTCGCGAACGCCTCATTGGCACCTTTTTACTCATTTTTTATAGCATAAAAAATCAAGAATTAAGCTGCTACAAAAAACTAATTTATTTTTCATATGTATTTTAGCATCCATTGCATTGCATTTGCATTTGATAGGACCGATGGTGAATGGACCCGAAATCGACACGCGGACAAGCCTAGAATCCATTGGAAATTTGGTAGGCACATGGGAGGACATAATGGCCGAAATTCATGAATGAAAAAGTGCATAAGTGGACTGTGATTTGGCCATGTGAACTTGAATTAAACAAAGGCTTTCAACTTCAATATAATAGAGCCCATTAGCCGTTAATCATGACCTCTCAAGGTGTCGCAATGAATTTTCAAATGAATTTTCAACGGTAAATTTGCGAAGAAAATCTTATATCCATTGAAGCACTAAGGAAAGACGTGACAAATTTTTCGTTGGTCAACAAAATTTCCTAAAGGGATTTTTCTGCTTTCATTTTTGTTTTAAATGACTCATCCATTTGATCTTGGAAAAATGACCATTGGATTAAGTTCAAAATCTGATTGACACCTATCATTGACCGACCAAAAATAAAGTAGCTCTTGAGTAGAGAGATAACATACTTACTTTCTCACCAATCATAATGCCAATCATATAGACATATGCATGAAATGTGAGGGTCTGATTTCTATCTAAAATGCTTATCCAGGTGGAACCACATGGATGACCGGACCGGATCAAAATAATTGATGATTGTGTCGAGGTCCCCATGATTCTGGTTTAGCCAAGTAACGACCCATGTTGCATGATTGACAAAGGTGGTGGTAACTTTTGGTGCTGAGGAAGAAATTTTTGGGACTTGAGATGGGCGACTCGGACTAAATGATTGTAGTCAAAGTGACCATACCTTAGTACCATCCTAAACCTGTGTCACTTGGGTTCAAGGGCAGGTGGTGTGTGTTTGGTGTAGTGATAAAGCAAGAAAAGCATGCATAACAATTTATAACGTACACCGCTTCTATATTCATCCCATGAATTAATTCCTACACCTCCCTGCAAAACAAAGGTTAGCAATCACTCTCTCTTTATCACTTCAATTTTGCAAAAACATTCAACATCTCAATGCTAGGGACTTACTTGGAGTCCTCGTTGCCAAACAAATGCGATTTTTCATGAACAATTTCTAGGCCTAAGTCCACTAAGGTTACTGAAATTTTCAAAATTTAAGATACATTTCCCTAGTAGAATCGCAAAGCTACCGCAACTTGTTAATGGATTACCAAGTTAATTAAGTTAGCTAATTAAACTAGCTAGAACTCGCCAAGTCTTATCAAATCACAACTTAGGTTTAAGGGATTAACATGTAAAGATTTTTATTTGGAGCCGCCACTAATAATTTTTTTGGTATGTTGATTAGACACCTAAATAAAGAATCGGGAGAAATACTTTATTCCTGTGAACCAAAGATTAATTTTGGGGACTTGATTACGTTGATTTTTCAATGAATGCCCTTTTGGTACCATTTTTCATGAAAAATGTTTGGGTTGGCAACTTTTATTGGCTTAACTTAAGGTTCTAATGGTGCAAGTATTTTTGGGGTTTTCTTTGATTTAATGAACTCAATGCATGAATGCATCTATGTCATTGACTACCTTAATATGACATGCATGTATGACAATTTTTAAGATTCAAATTTTAGTGACATGCAAAATGACATGAATTCTAACTTAAATGCCATTCAACATGAAGTGGCGAAATTACATGACATGGCAAAGTGATGCGGCATGCAAATGAGACATGGCATATGATGGCATGGCATATGATGGCATGGCATTCTCAATGGTGTAACGAACATGCATGACATATGTTGATGATATGGCAAAGTTTATGACATGCAAATAATGACATGGTAAATTATATGAAATGGTAGATTATGCATTCTAAACTACATGATGTGCGTGTAGTGGCCATGCATTAGAAACATGGCGATATTAGTGGCATGGTATGTGACGCGTGTATGACGTGACAAAATATGACATGGCAATACGACGTGGTAAAATTCATGATATGAAAATTATGCAATCTAAGCTACATGCAATTCATACGAACGAGATTCTTTTTGGTATTTTGAATGAATTTTCGGAATTAAAAATTAATACAATTAAATCTATCCTAGATCAAGATTATATTAACTTTTTAGAAAATAATTCATATTACATCCTAAAAACATTTCAGAAAATCTTTTATTCCTAAGTTTACATGTTTTGAACTGGCAAATTATGTCTATAATTTTTGTCTATAATGAAGATGCGATCTCTGTTAATTTGCCAGTTAATTTAAAATGCAATTGAATTCCATTAGATAAGATTTCTAGAATATGTTATCTTTCTAAATGCAATGCAATATATATGAGATAGGATTTCTAACAAATCCTAAGAAACCATAACTTACTAATATTTTTGGGATTTTCAAGTTAAGGTCATGATAAAATGCAATCAAGATATGCCGAAGATAATGCATGACTTTTTTTTTTAAAATATCTGAACCGACTTGATGAAATTGGCAAATCGTATCCAAGTGACTATGGATTCGATCGTTCGATTTCCCGTACTTATGAAAGCGGTGGATCGAACCCAAGTGATTATGGGTTGGATCGTTCGATTAAATCACGTTGTCTTTTTTATGAAATTTTCATAAATTGGATTAATTTTCTATGTCTAAACAACATGCATGACAGATGTGAAATATTTTAAATCAGAAAACATTATCAATAAATCAAATCAAAGCAAGAAAACTTACCTAATTTGAAATATTGCGAGGATACAGTTTCCGAATTTGAACCTACTCTCGAGGGGTTGCAGATGGGCGCGGCGGCGGACTCTGCTCGGTAGTGGTACTCGTGCTAGGCTCGCAAGTTGATCGGTGGCAAGAACAACAAGTCTCGGCCTTTGGTTATCATTATGGTTCGATTGCCGATGGTGTAGGCTCGAGTTTGCTCTACGATCTCCTCACTATGACGTTATGGAAGTTGAGAAAGTGGGTCCTCTCATTGTATACTATGCATTTTTGCGTAGGCGAGAACCCTCTGACTTTTACAGTCAGGATTACTTCTTCATGTGGTACTGAACCGACACCTCTTCTTTCTCTCACCATGTGTTCAGAATTCTGTGACCCTCTCCTCTCTTTTATTTGGGACGTGTCTCCACTGTCAGAGCACCATGGACGATGAACTTTTGTGGAGAGAGAGTGCTCTCTCACGAACAAGCTTCTTTTTTCTCGATAATTATCTTCGCTTCTTCTAAGAATCCTTCCCAGCCTCTCTATATTGGCCGTATGTCCTCTCTTCTATAATCCTCTCTCTGATGTGTAAGCTGCTTCTTCTTCTTCTTCTTTTTTCTCTGCAGATGGGCTCTCATTTTCTCTACGAATGCAGACAAGTTCTCCCTCTTTTCTCTTTTCTCCCTTTTATTAGAAGAGAACATGTGTTCTTTTATTTTTTGTCTGGCCGTAAATGTGAATGGCCTTCACCCCCTTCCTGTACCAATGAATTCTCCTCCTTTTATAGGAGAGAGTGAAGGAAACAAGACAGAGAAACAAACTCATTAAATGCCCACAAGACAAGACTACAAGTAGCATGGACGGCCACCAACTTAAGAAAAAAATGAGCGCAACTTCTGCTCTCTTCTTTCTTCCATTTATCACACAAGACAAAGTTAGCCCTCAATGGATGACAAAATGTTTGACACTCAAGTGTCCTCAATGCAAGTACTCATTTCAATTTTTTCTGCTCAACACTGCGCATTTTGGGTGTACCTTTGCGCTCATGCTCCACGTGCGAGGCGGGTCTCGTGTACAGGCTTAAACTCTAGACACAATTTAACATACCATGAGTTCTCTTTCTTTGTCGGGTGCTCGTATGCTGCGGCGAGACGTGAGGAGAAAGAAAGACTCAGTAAGGTGCAGCTGTTGGAGATCTCAGTTAAATGCAAATGTATGAGTGCAAAAAATTAAACTAACATATATGAAAAAAATTAAATATTTTGCTAGCCTTAGTCACTAATTTTTGTGCAATTAATTAAAAAATCAAAATTTATGTATCAACAAAGAAGACTATCCGACTTCACCCTCGAAATACGATACCATCTACACATTGGAATTGCCCGTCACATCTCGTACCCTTGGGATCGGACCTCCAATTTCGTGAAATTGGATTTTACTATCCGACCCGTAATATTTGGGTATGACTTTAATCCAATACTTAAATTCACCATCCGACCCAATCCCTTGGGTATGATGTGAATATAATTCCCCCTTCCAACCAAAACCTTTGGATATGAGGTGAATTTATCGGAAAATTTTGGAATCAAGGTTTATTGTACTCAATATTTATTATTATTTTATTTGATTCATTTTTCTAAAAAAAATCACAAAAAGAAAATCAAACTTTGGTCTTGAATGAATATTTCGGAATTGAGATTTTCAAGATAGCTTTTAATATAAAATTAGATTTTGAGGAATCAATTTCTAACTTATGTTAATTGTTGTCAACTTTCGGATCGATTTCCTTTAAGTACTTCATAAAACCAAAAATTCATATATATAAAAAAAAGGTCATTCAATTGCATCTCATATAGTTTAGATATTCGGATGCTTTCACGTCATATTACAATTATGTCATGTTTATTTTTATTTTATTCATCATTCATGCATTATCTCATGTCATTTAGAACATAGGCTTAATTTACTAATTTAATTTGCATGTCATTTAGACTAAATTAATCCATCAGATTTTCGCATGTCATGTAGGACATAATACATTCTTGCACGTCATTTTCCTTCATATCTTATATCATGCCATATCATATCACATGTCATTCTAGGTTAGATTTCATATTGTACATCATCTAGAGTAGAATTCATGTTTTCTTGCATCAAAATTCGATTTTTTATAATTTACCATGCCTAATAATTTTTTATCACAGAGTTAGATTTTGGATTCATTAAATCAAGAAAACCTTAGAAAAATAATTGCACCTTGAGAACATTAAATTGGATCAATTGAATTTGCCAATTGAAGTCTATTTTTCATAAAAATTGTACCGAAATGGCATTTATTGAAACGTTAACCGCAAGGACTTTGCGGGGAGAAAACGTGTAGCATTTGCAGAATTAGAGGGAGGTGAAGCAACAAATGGAGAAGAACCTACACACCTGCTACGGTTATCGATAACGATGAGGAAATTGGCAATGACGACCGGGTAGGTACTTCGATGACAAGCTCTGAACAAGAAGAAAAAGTTGCAATCGTGCGTAGAAGGAAAAGTAAGTACCTTTCCTATGATCCAACTATAGCAAGTCATGTTTTGAGCCTTGGTATGAAATTTGAGGATGTGAAATAGTTTAACGATGCTATTCCGAAGAGTTCTATTCTCGACCGGAGGACTTTAGAGTTTCTTCAAAATACGAAAGAGTATGTGGGAGCTAGGTGTCCACAGCGTAATTGTGGATGAAAGATCTACGCAAGCATTAAGCAAGAGAAGCGAGTCATTTCAAATTAGATCATTTCGGGAGGAACATACGTGTTCAACTTTTTTTGACAACAAAAGGATAACAAGTAAGTGGTTGTCGAAGCGGTTCTTCAACACGATCAAGGCGATGCCGGAGATTAGGAGTCCTCACTTGAAGCAGCTGGTGAAAGAGCGGTAGGGATTAATGTGTGAGAGAATCGGTGTAAGAGAGCCAAGTATAAGGTGATGAGAACACTCTTAGGCCGGTACAAATAAGAATATGCCCGGATATGGAATTACGCATATGAATGTAGGCTTCAAAACCATCCAAGTAGGGTGTACGCAGAGGTTGTGGAAATGCCACTACCCGATGAAAGGACCATGTTTGACAAGTTCATTGTGTGCTTCGATGCATGCAAGCGGGGATTTTTATCTAGCTATAGAAAAGTAGTAGAATTGGATGAGTGCTTTTTAAAAGGCTTATGCAAGGGTGAATTGTTGGCTGCAATTGGTAGGGATGGCAAGAACCAAATGTTTCATATAGCTTGGGCTATAGTGAGGATAGAAAATAAGGACACTTGGTCCCGATTCATGAAAAATTTGATGGGCGACTTGGAGATTACCGACGGGGAGCAGTTGGGCTTTCATGAGCGATCAACGAAGGTAAAGCCATTGTCAATGCATTCTTTTGAAATGAGCTCATTATGTTGTATTTTCTCTTTTCTTACAATTATTCCTTTGTTTAATATTGTAGGGGCTTGTTCTTGCATTAGCCGACTTGATGCCATATGTAGAGCATAGAATGTGTGCAAGGCACATATATGCGAACTAGACGAAGAAGTACAAAGGGGATAAGCTGTAGAAGCAATTCCGGCAAATTGCAAAGGGCACGAACATGGCTGACCTTAGGATAGCAAAACAGGGTTTGAGCTGACCAAGGATGGTTTCGAAACACTATTCCAAATTGAAGCGAAGCATTGGTGTAGGGCTTTCTTTAGCGAAGAATTCAAGGGCAATATCATCAACAACAACCTTAGCGAAGCTTTCAATGGTAGCATATTAGCCGCTAGGTGCAAGCCAATTATTGCCATGCTTGAGGATATACGACTTTTGGTCATGTCTAGGTTGCGCAATAAAAGAGATGATGTTGCGAAGTGGACTAAAGAATGTGGTCCTCGTATTGCAGAAGACATTAGATGACAATATAGCTGCTAGTAGGTTCCGCCGTCCAATTTGGAATGGTGATGATGGGTTTGAGATTAAGAAGAATGAAAACACATATGTTGTTCACTTCTAGAGGAGGAAGTGCTCATGTCGGGCATGGCAACTTAATGGAATTCCGTGTGCACATGCCATTTTTGCCATCCACCACAAAGAAGAGAACAGGAACATTACCTACCGATTGCTATAGCAAAAGGTCTTATCTTGATGCATATAAGTTCATAATGCAACCTATTAGAAGTAGCAAATATTGGGAGCCAACCAATCATGATGTTCCTGCACCTTTGCCATTAAAGAAGCAAATAGGAAGGCCAAAGCAGACGAAAGCTACAAGAGGAAGAGATTTCAAGACAAAGGATGAGAAAGGTAGTAAGAAAAAAAAAAAAAAAAAAAAAAAGTTCGTGAGTAAGATGTACATTTTTTATTTGTGTTACTTTATGGCTCGTAGTGTAACCTTGTTTCCACACTTCAAGTGAGAAGAAGACCAACTCGAGGAGGACCAGTCCCACCACCAACACCACCTCCGAGCCAAAAGAACCCTCTGCACAACCACCACTTCCTCGGCTAACAAGAGGGGCTCTTGAAAAGAGGTTGAAGGAATATAGTTATGGCCTATTCACAGATTAACGCACTAGGAATGATTATTTTGCATGTAAGTTTCATTGGACTTGTCCATTTAAGGACATCGATTTAAAAATTTCTGAATCATTTGTGTCTTGTTATTATGTTGTTGTAACCTGGGAGAAGTTCGGAGTTGCTTATTTCTGAAGGTGGGCCAACCCAAGAGTCAATGGTTGCGCCAAACGAGAGTTTGCAAAACACAAGGACAAAACTGCAGCACTCAAGCAGCCACCAAGGAAGAAGCCAACAAGAGTTCCATCTCAACCGGTCTTGGATACGCCACTTGAAGAGCCAGAACCTACACATGTTAGAAAGAATGCTAGGATCATGAACCAAGTCAAAGAGCCATTGAAAGGAAAATGAGCTGGAAGGGTTGTTAATGTTAACCGATACTAATATAGGATTGGAGTGGAACTTGTATTTAGTGTTATCATTTTTTGTTGGGAACTCGTACCGATTTAGTGTTGTCATTTTTTGTTGGGAACTTGTACTCGTATTTTTTGTTAATGTAAACTGTAAGCTCAATGATGATGGAGCTTCTTGTTGTTGAATTATGCATTTACATTGTTGTGATTTCACTTCTTATTGTGTTGTTTAGCTATTTGTGAATGGCGGTTGGTTATAGTTGTTGATTGTTGTGGTTATATTTAGTTATGGTGTGTGATTATAGTTGTTGGGGTTTTGTTTTGGCACAAATTTGGGAATTTGGTTTTGATGCACCCAGACTTCCTAGTGCAACTAGCTCCTCGCTGGTGCAACGCAAGTTGCCTGCAAAATCTGGTGCACCTGGTACAGTGATGGTGCACATCGCTCAAGTTCTTGGTGCAGATTTGGGAATGCACCAACAACTTCTGCTGGTACACCGGTACATGCATGGTGCACCGAAGACATTGCCGTAATAATTGCTGGTGTACAGACTAGTTGTTGGTAACTCTTATGAAGTCTTGCTATGACAGGTTTTGATGATGCACTAAAGTGATAGCTTTCAAAGTAAGTTGGCACTTAAGTAACCAATTTTTAGAAAAATTTGGCACTTAAGTAATCACTTTTACAAAAAATTGGCTCTTTGAAGTGATCACTTTTTAACCACTTGAATTTCCGACACTTAAGTGATCGGCATGTACATTTTATAGCACTTACATTATAACCGATCAAAGGCATTTGCAAAAAAAAAAAATTACCTCCAACAAGATGTTTGCAATCTTTAAATAGGTCCAAATATAAAAGCTTGCAAACAAATGTCTTCCTCGACACAACTTAACATACTAGTTGCTTACTCAAACAACAAAAATGCAACAACAAACCTTGAGCTCCAACAAATTGAGCACCCAACATAGCAAATGACCAAACTTTGTAGCAAATGAGTATGGTCACAATATAAGATAAATTTCGAGGCTTCAAAAAATAGAGAAATGATTCCAACCGCAATTGTAGCTCCATATGAAGCAAATCGCTCACATCAACATATGAACCAAAGTATCGGCAAAAAAACATGTCAAAAACCTCCCCAACTATATGCAATAGCACCAAGCAAAAAACACGTAAAAAACCTACAGCTACAACACCAAACAACTAAACTAAACAAAAACTGTGAAAAAGTATTGACAATACATAGCTAGTCCAAAAACTAAGCAACCATTGCATTACAACCTTCCATTTCCAACAAAATACTTCAGCAAGCTCCATCATCCATAGAAAAATCGTCCATTACTTATGCATTATGCAATACAAATACATATCGAACTCAATTTTACCTACGGAAGACTAAGTTTCTCTCATCACTCACCTTACACTTGAACATTACATAGGTTACACAACATAACAAAATTATAATTAAGGCTTGATCACGCTTTCTTTGTCTTCACATCGTTGACACTTCCTTCTTCAATTGATTCACGAGAGATGTTCTGACCTTCATCTCGGCTTCCTTTGAAATCGACATCATCCAATTCGTCCATGAATGTAGGTAGAGGTTCATGCCGTCTTTCAAGAAGCCCCAATATCATATTCGTGGCTCAATTGTAGAATTTTTTATCAACCCATTTGAAATATTTGCACTTTGACCCCTCTTTATACCTGCCACATCCCATGAATCTTCTCTCGGGATTCAATCGAGTCCAAGGTGCTCTTGTTGGACTCGGTAACCCACAATAACGATAAATCTCACCATTATCTTCGGTTCGTCGAACCAAATTTGAGCTGCTACTAAAGCTCATTCCCTCCATTTCGACCTAAGGCTGCCAATTTTGGGGCGAAATCAAAATGTGGGACTCAAATTTGCCTCCTAGCCCCGAGTAGGGTTTCTATGGGGTTCAATTTGGGGATTTAGGATTTATGTTGGGCGAAATAGGTTGTAACGTTGTATTGCCCTTTAGAATGCCGAGTCGGCCTTCGGCAAACCACTTCATCCTCCTTTTTTTTATGTAAAAAATCCCATAGGCTCCACGTAGACTTTCCGGTGGCCACATTTGTACTTAGCACTAAAGTGATCGAAGTTACAAAAACTTAACACTAAAATAATCGATTTAAAAGTTTTGGCATTAAAATGAGCGCCATACGTAACTTATGACACTTGGGGTGTACTTAAGCCCATAAAATTTGACAAAACTGGGTAAGAGCTCTTGTAATACGAGTAATCACCTATTGAATCTTTCTCCACAGTTTTCGAAGCAACGTGAGCCACACTGGTGTCTATTTTCATTTCATCCGTCGCAGGAAACAACCGAGACTGTACATTTAGTATGCATAAAAAGAGCCACAAACAAAAAGGTTACGGGAACAGCACGTCAATCTATCTGTTGAATATTACGAGGCAGCAGACTACATGATTAACAAAGTAATGTCACATAGTTCATTTAGCAAACACGTAAGACCCATATCAAGTTTTACAGTGTGCTTTAAGCCTATTGAACACAGAATGAAGAACTAATATAGCACATTGTCCCATGCTTTTCAGCAAGATATTCTTGAAGGCATGAAAGACCCAAAAAAGAGCTCTCCAAGTTCTATATCGTCTGCATCAATCACCAGGTAGGGTTCTAATCAGAAAAAAGGATATGAAAAATGAAAACATTTTTAAAGCAAGACCCATTAGTCAAGAAGTTAACATCCTAAAATTTTCAATGTACACCTGATTGGTTTACATATGACTATACATTCAAAAGCATCAAAGCTGTTAAATGTTATGTACAATTTCCTGGCTTAATGCTTTTTAGTTATGTTGACAAACCTTAAAAATACTGAAGATCAGTCATATGCTTAAATCAGTGACATTCTTCAACAAAGACATTTTGGAACACTGCAGAAATAAAAAGAAACAGATGCAAAAGTTATGTCATGGACAGCAATTCACAAAGAACTAATCTACAAGGAAGACATGCGTTTCAAATACTCTGCTACAAAGATCTTAACATATTAAAAGACATTGCCTTTTGAGATTTGGTAAACTAAAGAAGGTTCGGCATCTGCAACACCCAGGACTCCTATTTATGAATGGAAAAGCTAAGAGTGTGGTTTCCATCAACAGTTTCACTAAGAATCCAATGGCAACATCCACCAAGACTGGGGCGTTTTTAACAGTTTTTGGATGCAAGAACCTACTAAGATGATTCTACGCTGCAAAAGCTATCTGGCATTTCGATGGCACATTTCTATTGTCTGTGATACTCACCATGCCGCATAAGGATTTCAAGATATTGTTCTGGCTTCATACTAAAGATCGGCTTTTCCATTATGAGGTTGAGATCTGTAGATTAGTTGTCTTATGTGAAACATTAAGTCATGTCAGCCTCTGCAACCAGGCATCTCCAAATTTGCACATTGATTTTGCTCGAAGTCAAACCCATAGCTGTGACATCGCATGGGTAAAATCATAATAGAAGTGAGACCTAGGCAGAACCTTGATTACTAAGATTTACAAAGACTTCTGCACATCAGTTGTCCTAGTTGCTGTCTAACACAGCTGACAAAGCTGACATCCATGCTCGTACCCCACTTTGGGCATCCTTCTTTGCCAACAATTCCAGTTTGCCAACAGCATGCTTTGAAACTCCATATTTCATTAGAATGTGTCCAAGTGATTTATATGTAGAATCATCAGGCTGAATTGCAGCTTCTATCATTTCCCTGAAGGTTCCAACCACGTCCTTAACCGCTCCATCTAGCACGTACAGTCCAAGAACATTATTATAACTTAACTGATCTGTTAGGAGTCCTAATTCTCTCATCTCATTTGCAATTTGTAGGGCTTTATCTAATCTTCCTATTCTCTTGTACACGCATAACATCATAGCGTATGTGAACTCATTAGCATCCCCCTTGTGCTTCATTCTGTCAAAGATCTGTTCAGCTTGTTCAAGCATAGATCTCTCACTGTATAGATGAATCATACAATTCGATGAAAAAACATCAGGACCTACCTCTGACACCTGGACCGTTCTGTATGTTTCTTCTGCTTCTCTCAACAAACCAACTTTGGTATAGAGTTTGATCAGGGAGTTGTATATTACATTATTTCCTGTCAAGCCTGCTTCTTTCATAGCATTGACATAACCACAAGCTTTCTGAGCACTTCCAGCATCAGCACAAGCGTTTATTAGCACACCATACACAACAACATCAGGTAGTATATTACACTGAATCATCTCCCTGTAAAGTCCTTCTGCCATTTCTAACTGCCCTAGCTTCACAAAACTTGAGATCAAAGCACAATAGGGGATGCAATCTTTTACTAAATCCATCTCCTGCATCTTCCTCAAATAGGGTAATGCTCTGTATGGAAAATCAGCACCAGCTAAGATTTGTATAATGGAACTGCAGCTACATTTGTCGGGAGATATCCCTTGGCCTTCCATGCTATCAAAAATTTGACATGCTTTATCGTAATTATTTGCTATGCCATAAGCTTTAATCATCACATTGTACTGAAGAACCGTCTGCCACCTCTGTTCTTGGCAGCATATGAATACTCTCTCAGCTTCAGAAATATAACCACGCTCCCCATATGCATCAATATTGGCTGAATAGCACTCAGAACTCATATTTCCTTCAAGATGGAATCGCCTGAACCATAACCATGATTTTTCGAGCTTCCCAGCTTCTATGTACATTCTAAGAAGTGCTGATTGTGTGTATTCATCAATCACCAGATCCCTTTCATCTATTTCACATACAAGTTCTTCAGCTTCATGAACCATTTGCCTTATGGAATATGCATACAGAAGAGTGCGATAACTCACCAGGTCTGGTTTAAGGCAGGCGTGTTTCATCTTTCTAAAGTAAGCTCCAGCCACTCTAACATTGTCGTGCTTAGTGTAGATGGAAATCAGAATATTATAAGTTCTTGTATCTGGCGCACAACCGAGCTCCTCCATCTTCCTCATCAGTGTATCTACTTCTTTTAACTGTCCATTGTTACCATTAATGTGGATCATTGTGTTAAAAGTAACTGTAGTAGGTGTTATCCCTTCTTTAAGCATCTGCAAGAATGTTGCATACGCTTCTTGAAGTTGCCCAGCTTTACCATAAGTATCAATCAACGTGTTATATGTGTGCGAGCTTAAACAAACATTCTCTCGAGAAGACAATGGAGCTTTACTTTCTCTCCTTGTATCCACTCTCAGCTGTAGAGATTTACCTAAAGACCATCTCCTGAAGAAGTCCTCAGCCTTGTGAAACTCTCCACCCTTCTTGTACATTTGGATGACAATCCCCATTGTCACCTCGTCAGGTTCAATCCCTTGCTTGCTCATTCTTCCTAGCCAAACGAGTGCTACTTCTCTCCGCCCACCTTTGCTGTAAACATCAACAAGTGTACCGTATGTCGAGTTTATCGCGACGATCCCTTTCTCATTCATCTCATCCCATAAACTCTCCAAATGCCGCCACTGACGTGCCTTCCCCAGAATCCTGAGGATGATGTTATAATGAATCACATTCAGTTCAAAACAACCCTTTTTCTTGAACCATCCAAATATCTCCATAGCTCTCTCCCATTGAGTTTGCTCCTTCAAGATTATGCTTCTCTCTTTATTGCCAAGCCGCTCTTCCCATGGCCTGAAAGCCTCATCCAAGTCCTCTATAGTATCTAAAGCTCGCAGAATCGCCGGTATGCATCCACCATAAGCCACCCATTTCGTCGAACACTTGGTCTGCACATTCCTTACCACAAAACTCCCACTACCGGGACTACCTTCGACCCCCACGTCACTTCCACTTACAATTCCATCGTCACTCCCACCATTCCTCCTCCGTTCCCAGTTCGCATTTTTTATCAAACTCTGCTTCTCTGTTTCGATTTCACCAAGAACCGAACTTTCCCCGTCGTGTTTGCGCTCGCGAGCCCAGCCAAAGCTCTTCCTCGTCGTGGGATTTGTAGGAATCCTGCATTCTCTTGGCTTTTCGACTGATTTCGCTTTTCCCGGAGGGGTGGGGATTGAAATCATCACATCAGGAGGCGTCGTCGCAGCACCAAGTACGTGGAAGCATTTGGCATCGAGCATCGGAAGCATTTTCCCAGAACCAGAATAAATCAGTTTAAAAAGCTGAAGAGTCTTCTCACCACTCCCTCATCGATGGTATGCTGTGACTGTAAAGTAAAGCACGAAGAGAACGTCTCAATGAAGCAAGACGGGTACACTCGTACACGGCCATTGAGAAGGCTTGAGCTTCTCGTTTTCCCTCCAGTGAACTCGAGTCCCGTGAGTATCGAGGGCGTCCGGTCGTAGATGTTTTCCAGGCCGGGGTGAAAAGAAATTTATAGTTGGCTCCCTCGAGTTTAAGATATTTCTAAGTTGCCCCGTGAGAATAGAATTTGTCGCGGTTTGATCCTCCAGTCTCCGGTTTTCAGATAACCTCAGCACGAAACAAATGACTTTTTCGCTCCTTGACTCGTTTCTCGCTTCATCCATGCGCCTATCTTAGACTCGATCGATCTAGCATCCAAGACATTGCACCTCAAGTTAGGGAGGCAACTCATGATGATGACAAAAGCAAGACATTCTCTAGTTGGATTTATTGTACAATAAAATTATATATATAGATATATATGTCTTTTTTAAATACCTTTACATTCTCTTGTCCACATTGCTTGGAAGTTCTTAAGTTCTTCTCCCCGCTAGACGCCACGGCAAAGCTAAAAGCCTCCTAATTTTACAAAGCCAAGAGGACCTTCTGTCAATAGATATGCGGTCATCGATAAAGAAATTGAGGGTGGAGATGTTAGCATCACAAGCGCGGGATTGAAATCCCGCTTTGCTAAGAGGCGGAGTAAAAATCGAGAGAGATGAGAGTTAAAAATGAGATAGACAAAAAAAAAATTACAGCCTCCTAATTCTTCCGGATCTCAATCTTCTTTTCTTCCCAAAATGTTCTAAATTACTTATTTTACAAATATCAAATATATATGCAAATGCGTAAGTTAATATCTCTATGTGATACATCATGTCTTTTGATATTAAAATTTGAATCTTTTCCATCTAACAACAACATTCCTAGATGTTAAATCTTGAAAATTATCCTATCTTTGTTTATACTACTGGGAATAATTTTAAGTCTAACTTGAGAAAGAAGAAATTACCAAAGAACTCAATAAGTAACAATGACGACACCATAAATTTATATGGTTTCGTTCGAGTGTCGATATTTAATTTATGGGAAAAGTCGGTCGCTGAGAAATCCACTATGAATCTTGAGAATACATGTTTTTTGAACTCTTACTCTCTCAAATTTTTCCTAACCTCGGATTACACTCAAAGCAAATTCACATGTGTTACCTCGTAATTTTTCATATAAGACTCACTAACAAAAACTCATGGAGAGAAAACCCTATCACGTCTCTTAGTTGCTCTAGTTAATAACCAAGTAGAATTCATGCTTGAACCCAAAATAGAAAACTGATAATTTTTTTTTTCCTTCCATCAATTAAGTCAACCTCTTCGGGATTTCAGACATATGTTTCTTCTATAACAAACTAACAAATATTAAATGTCGAAGAATGATGCCTCAACACCCGCTCCACACATCTAACCTTCGCCGTCTTGGCACTGCATTTCTCTCAAGTTCATCTGGTGCATTCTATATTCCATTATTCAATGCGATCGACGTAATTAGATCGATTAACTTAATTCCGTTCATATCCCGAAGAACCGTTCCGGATTGTTATTCAAGAAAGCCGAAGATGTTTTGTCTTTCTTAATTTACATTACAAGCTTTCGCCAGATAACTATGTCCGAAATCGAAACTGGAAACATATGTTTTTGACTGTGTCTTCTGTTCCCTTTGAGACGCGGACGGCTAGAGACAAAACTCGTTCTCTTCTTCCATCTCTTCGGCTCTTCACAAACCGTACGTGAGGCTTATAAATAGGAAGTCAAGGATCATTATGCTTCCCATCCAGTTCCTGCAAAGTGCTAACTTAAGCCGAGTTTTTCGTGGTCTTCCTGATATTCGCTCATACAGTAGTACAGAAAGGAAGTTTAAGGCATGGCCAAGAGCACTATTCTTTGCTGCGTCCTTGCCGTCGCATGTGCGGTCGCCGCGGCCTCTGATCCCGGGCCCTTGCAAGATTTCTGTGTTGCAGATTTCAATAGCCAAGGTTAGAACCATCTCCACCATATTCTCGTTCTGAATCTGCTCGTTTTCGTACGGTTGTTTTAGGAAAACTGGTTTAATGAGGAATCTGGCAAACTTTGACTGTGTATTTTAAACCGAATGCTATGAATAATTTGTAGATTGTTCTAGTTTTCTTCTAGACATGTTCACTTACGGTCCTCTCTTTTTTGTTCTCTCTTTGTGAGCAGTACTGGTTAATGGTATTGCTTGCTTGGACCCCAAGCTTGTGACCGCCGACAATTTCTTTCTGTCTGGGCTCGACAAGCCGGGCAATGTGTCGAACCCGCAAGGCTCGGCGCTTACCCTGGCCACAGTCGGACAGGTACCTGGGCTCAACACTCTGGGCATCTCCTTGGTGAGGATTGACTATGCCCCGTGGGGTATCGTCTCCCCCCACACGCACCCCCGTGCCTCCGAGATTCTCGTGGTCATTGAAGGGACGCTGTTCGTCGGCTTCGTCACGTCGAACCCCGACAACAAGTTGATCACCAAGGTTCTCCAGAAGGGCGACGTGTTCGTGTTCCCCGAGGGACTCATTCACTTCCAACAGAACGTGGGCTATGGGAACGCCTTCTCGTACTCCGGCCTCAGCAGCCAGAACCCGGGTGTGGTTCTCGTTCCGGATACGGTCTTCGGGTCGACTCCGAACATCGCCACTGATGTTCTCGCCAAGGCTTTCCAGGTGGATAAGGCCGTAATTGACGAGATTGAAGCGAAATTCTAGCGAACGATTTACGTTCTTGTGCTTAGTTCGCTCGGACAAAATGTGACAGAAATTGTTGTTGGCATATTATTAATATTGTGTGCCTCTGGCTAATTAAGAAGATGTACTTGTATGCTTTTCAGTGTCCGTATCAATTCATATCATTGTTTTTTTCTTTTTTTTATCGTCGGAATATTTGGTTCGAGTGGTTTCTTAGTTGGTTTCTGTAATTCTGATGTTGTGTCCGTAGTGTGGAATGTCTTGTTAAACATGGGACACTTCGATTATATGAAGAGGCATGCTAGAGATGGTAGGACTTCCTCGGTTCCTCCTAAGATTAATGTAATATGTTATTTCTCGTGGTATAATGATCAAAGATCCATGCACAAAGTCATTGATAGCTATTGAGGTACACCATGAAAATTGGGTCAAGGCGTCCGGATTACCGGATCGGCGGATCGGCCCTCCGATGCTCAAGTTAGGGCGCACATGATTTTTAGAACAAGTTTGGAACAAAAATTTATTTGGTAATTCAATTTTTATTTTTTTCATTTATGAAACAAAATTTTGTTACTGAATTAGATTTGAAAGAGAAATGACAAGCTAAAAATGATAGCCTTTTCGTTCCGGAAACGTAAATGAGAAATAATCTATCAAAGCCCTTCGTTTTTTCTCAAGTCCTCACCGCACTCTCTCTGTCACATTTCTTTGAAGATCGCCACCCACCGCCTCAATCGCCGCCCGCATCGACCCGGCAACTACGGGCTTCGCCACCACTATTGGCCGCCGCCACCAACTCCGACCCCGCCGCTGTCGCCACCGCCAACCTCCGTCACCCCCGTCGACCGTTGCCTCCTATTGCCCCTTACCGCCAACCATTGTTCTCCACCGACCACCGCCCGTCTTATCGCTTGCCGCCACGAACCGCCGACCCTTTTGCTCCCGACCACCGCCCCTCGGCACCAACCACCGCCCACCGCCCGCCGCAACCCACCGCCAACCTCTATTGCCACCGCCACCCTCCATCAATAGCCGCAACCATCGCTACCGCCACCGCCCACCACCACCGCCGCTAAAGTAAAAAATAAAATAGTAAATAATATTTTCTAATAATAAAAATTATTTTTTAAAGAAATTTTAAAATTTTAAAAATAAAATAGAATTTTTCATAGAAGATTTTATGTTAATAATATTTCGTAAGTAGAAATTTTCAATCGTTATTAAACAAACTTATGTTCTAGGAACATGGATTTGACGTTGTTATCAAATACGGTTTTTGCTCAAAAAATTTATCTAGAAATTAGAAATAAAAATATTTTAACTATAAATTAATTTCAGAAATAGAATATTTATCATACGTGTCATTAGTGTTTGAGAGAGAGAGAGAGAGAGAGAGAGAGAGTTCTAAGGAGATGGAACCTGGGTGCTTGGACCACAATTTAAAGCCTATCCCTTTAGAGGGCGATTGGGTCATGCTTGGGAAGTGGTGATCTTCGGGTGACAAGTGGATGAGATGGCTCCAGGAGTGACAATCGGACCAACGTCAAGGACCGACGCATGTCCAGTGTTTGAGATAGTGGTCCAGCCAATCTCTTTCCCGAATGACGTGATCCTGACGTACTGTCTTGTCAACTGCTATGTACGGCTTAGACCCTGGTATCGTGTTTGACCGTGACCTTTGATCGGCTTAGGGGAACACGTGTGAGGAGTCATATGTGACTTTTCGAGTTCTCCTTGTCATTTCCCTTCACTTTGTAGGGTCTTGCCAAGGTTGCCGATGCTCGGACCAGGTTAGGGATCAGCGAGAACTTGGATGGGAAGACTCCCGGCGCTCATCTGATATACATGTCAGTTAATTTTGTAAATGAATTCAATTTCAGGCTAACAATGTGGTTCCTGCAGGCTAGTCTTCTTCTCTTCCGAGTTTGGGCGCACTGAGCCGCCTTCTTGCTCTCAATCTAAGCTTGCAGCACTGCTCACGGCCTGCCAACCCTAGAGGTCCCCACAACCATTGGCGCGACGGGGGAGCGAGGAGCCTCCGCGTAGGATCTTGAACGACCTTAGATTTAGCGCGGGTGGTATTCTATTTTACTCACCTAGGATGAATTGGTAGACATTATGGGAAAGTACCAAATGCCATCAGGTACATATAGTAGTGTCTATTCTCGCCTTCCACCGGGTTGAGAAAGTGCATTCCCAGCTATGTTTTCAAACATATAGGCCGACTCATGTAGTCGGCGAGCGAGGTCGATGGCAATTCTTTCATTTCAAGGTGCCTTTTGTTAGAGAGGAAGAAATGATTTCACTTGGAATCTCCGAACAGGAAAATGAGATGTCGTGGCAAAGCGGGTTGTGTCTAAATAATATTTTTTATTATTATTTTTTATTTTTATGCTATTTGCATGATGAATTTCCAATTACGGATTTGACTCAATGGATTTCAGCTTTTGGTTATATCTAAGAAAGAAAACGTGGTTTGAAATTGATCCCAAAGTTTGAGAATTCCGAAGTTCTTTTTTTGTCCGATGCAATTTTGTCCTGGAATGGACCCAAAACGCAATTTAAAGATCTCCTCACAAGCCAAATTTATAGTAAGTCACAGCCATTAGAGAACAAAAAAAAAAAGGTCTTTTTCATACCTAATACAATTATGAGCTGAATCATTTTCCACTCATCACCCACTTGGCCTATTGAGGTCGAATTCATGAACTTGGCATTAATTTTGGATCGAGGCACGCTCGTTATCCTATGAAATATCGTGTGATTGATTGATCGCATGAATTATTCACACGTTTTCAATTCATATGCGATTTTAAACTTTTTTCATGGGCGACATGTCAACGTACCTGGAGTGAGAACAAATAATAGTGCAACAACGATCACATCCTGAACTTTCAATTCCGCGAAGGGCTGATGGACAACTACTCTCCACCAAAAATTCAGGCTAACTCCAGGAAAAGTTGATCCATAAATGTAGCTATGAATAAAAAGTCCTAAACCTGCTCACGAAAACGTGTCCTTTTAAAACCAAGTGGCTAACCTTGTTGGTTGGGCCCCAGCTCCACGTAAGTCTGACAATTAGCCCAAATTCGGAGACAAGTATTGGGCACCTTTTGTCTAGTGGCCATATTTATCTGCCGCTCGGATATCAAATTGTACATGTTGAAGCCACGAGTAATTGTAGCGGTACGGACCCGTAGGCCGTGTCCTTGTCTGTTGTTTCAAACTCGCAAGGAGATTGATCAAACCCCATGTAACTCTGATAGAGAGCTTGCTTCATCGTACAAGAAGAGACATCAACCTCAGGGTATACTCATGCAGCCTGTATCTGTATAAAATTTACACTTCCAATGACAGATGATGCGACCGGTTGGCCGATACTGGACCGACGCACTTGTACACCTTTCTATTAGTTTTTTCGTGCTCTCTAAATACAATTTATGCCAAGCATCGTGATCGATGACCTTCAAGAATCAAGACGAAGAACCAAGCCGGAAGAAGCTTCCTTCAAACCCATCTTATGTGATCGAAGATGAATCGGTAAGTCAAGACCGATCCATTGCTGAAGAAAAGCTTCGTCTACTCGCCCAAATGGATATCGTGGTAGCACATCCAAATGTAAGCACGAAGGCCAGAAACCGTCCGCCGACAAGTCCGGCAAGTACAACCAGCAGGACGACGGCTAATACCAATCGCCGCTTCTTCGCGCTCCTCGCGTTTTCGGCATCGGTTTCTGATTCAGGGCCGGCCCGCGAAATTGTAGCCGAAGCCGAACTGGTTTCACCTGCCAACAACTGGACGCTTTCTTTGTTGCCACATTGTGCTTGTTGAGGTTCTTCAACTTCGGCCTTCGACGAGCGTCGTGATTTATCTGCATCTTCTCCCTGCTCGGCATGCTCTTCCTCGGCCTCTGCCCCGGTACCCCAGTCACCCAAGTAACTAGCTACGGTCATCGACGCATCGGGGTCAGGCTCGCACTCTTTCTTTTTCCCTTTCTTCGACGTCCTCAGCTTCTTCGGCACAATCCTCTTGATGAACTTCGATTTGGTTTTCCGGTTCTGCTTGCGAGCATCGGCTCCCAAAGCCGCACGCCCATTCTCCTCACCCTCCTCCACAACCTTCACCTCTCCCCCCTGTATCCACACGCCTCCATCTCGGGCCGCGGCTAATCGATTCGCCGTCCAGCCCCAACCTCAAATTGTTCTCAACAGGCACCACTACCATCTCAAACTTATTCTCTACCACCCGAAACTCCTCCACCGCCGAGCTCGAGCTCGAGCTCGAATTGCCTGGTCCGACAGTCTCTCGAGTCGGCTCTGCAGGATCAAATTCGGTAATCGCCTGTTGAACCAACAAACCCTTTCGGGGCCGAACAGATGACAAAATGGCACAAGCCCTTCCGATCAAGCCTTCCAAACCCATCCTCGCATCGGGACAGGGTCTCAATAAACAAGCCACGCGCTTGCCCACGAGCTCAAGAAACAAAAGCAAGAAAGCGCTCATCGTGACACCGATCACAAGCCCTTTGGTGCTCAAAGCCAGAACCACCACAACAAACACCTTGAAGACCGTCGAGAAAACGCTATTCTTACCCGACCCACCGATACAATCCCCGCCGATCTCGTCATCAACCGCCCCAATCCACGCCCCCGCCGCAGCCTCGCCGCCCTCCGGCCCCGGCTCGGGACCCGCGGGCGGCGGCGGCGGAGGAAAGTCGAGGGGGTCGGGATTGAGGACGAGGTGGGCGGGCAAGGGGGAGGTGAGGACGGGGTCGGAGATCTGGAGCTCGGGCTCTCCCTTCCTCCTGGAGGGCTTCCTGAGGCGGTCGCGGTTCTTGACGAAGAGGTCGACGAGGGAGGTGGGGAAGCCGGTCTCGACGACGAGGGAGCCGCCGCGGCGCGGGGAGGACTGGAGGTCGGCGACGAGGCGGGAGATGCGGGTGACCCTCGACTTCTTCCATGGGAGGGGCATGATCCCCCTCTGCTCTCCGATACACGCGCACACAGATTTGAGAGATCGAGAGATCGAGAGAGAGATGGTTTGGAGGGGAGGAGGTGGGAGGAGAAATGATGAAATGGTTTGGTGAAAGTGGGTGTGAAAACGGGGGAATGGAAATTTCCACGGTGGGGGTTGGGGGTTCAACGCTCTGTCTTCTTTCCCTCCTGTCTTCCTCAGAGGATGTTCTTCCACGTGACTTGAATTCGGAAAGAGGGAGGCAAGAGAGTGTTAAAGGACATTGTAAAGTGCTTCGTTCACACGCGAGCCCCACCTAATCTCATCCGTCCAAGTGTCTAAACACTTCCATCGTCCGGTCGATATTTGTCAGGCTCACACGTGAATCCTGTCCACGGAGTTTACTGCTCGGAAGTGGGCGACTGGTGAGGACAAAAGGAGGGAGGGGGAAAGTGCGGAGGAAATGATGGGGGGAGGCGCGTGCGCGCGCGTGTGCGAGGACCGAAGTGGACGGGGAGAGTGTTCAACAACTGACGCGTTACGGCAGTTTTCTTTTTCTCTCTTGAGTTTTTCTTGTCTGTTCACGCTTTTCTTGGGTTCCCTTTCATGCTTCATTCTGCTCCGTTTTCGACGGAGTTTCTGACCGACGGTTACTTTTCCGAGATTATTTTCGTGAACGGAGTCGGTTAGTTTCCACCTTAACGGATGTGATGCTTCTTTTCTATGTCCCTGAAACTGGCCCTCAACAAATTACTGTTCATCCCTTTGCAAAAATATCTTTTGATGGGTGTCTTCTTTTTTTTTTTTTTTTGGTCAGATTTTTTATGGGTGTCTTTATCAGGATATTTTTAGCGGTATTGCAATTATTGTCCTGAGATATTTCTTGGTCGGTTTTTTTTTTTGGTCGAAATTTCTTGCTCGATTTATTTCCAAATTTATATGATTTTTTCTCTATTCTTCTCGCCTATCCTCTCAAATACCCACTTTGGCCCCGCATTAGGTTAGCATTCAAGATCACCATTGGTTTTCCGAAATTTGGCATGCTTTTGGATCACAAGTCGCATGCTTTTATGCATGAGTTGTCATTCCGATCGCCATCAACCAATGAGAGGATGCTAGCGCTTGTATGGCATTGCAACCATTCGCCGTCATACCAAACACCAGCGCTGTCCAAAGGAATGGCGGATGCCAGCGGAATTTTCGTCCGTCCATCATGGCCATCGGATCGAGCCCAATCTTTCAGCCCCGCAAGCATCGATTATCGAATCAACCAACTTCGAATCGAGTTACTTCTACAACCATGGGGACGTGCTTGGGGCATGCCACCACCATTCAACCACTCAAGAGTTACCTCGGCCGTCCCACTTAATCCCACATCCGTCCATGTCCAGGGGCACTCGCAACAGTCAGTGACGAATCTAGTCATGTAACTACTAACCAGGCAAGCTCTTAGTCTAATCAAAGATTCGGAGTTTGACTAAACCATGAATGGCTCCATCCACTATAGATCGTGATTGGTCTAAACCCGGATACATAATGGCTCCATTCACTTCGACCGACACAGTTCCAAGTGATGAACCGGGCAAGTGCAGAGTTCGATTCGAATCGAATCAACCCGGTCTTGTTTTAGCAGATATGGACAATTCGCTAGACTTTGGGTCTTGGACCAAACTAAAAGAGCATCGTTCATCATCTAACATCCGAATCTCGTAGTATGTCTGGTAGCGGTCGGTGCCGGGGAAAAGAAAACTTTAGAACTTTTGTGGAAACTTATCTAGTCTCAGGAACAAAATCAACTGTGAATGTTTACTTGAGACTTCGTTTGTTTCACGAAAAATAAAGTTTTTTTGGAAAATATTTTTCAATAAGTCGTTTTCTACGAAAATAGCGATATTTTTCGATATTTGACTAAAATCGAAAACGCATTGGAAAATGTTTTCCGTCGTTTGATAAGAGCCTTAAGAGAAAATAAGTGAAACTTGGTAGTTTCTTAAATCTCAGGAGCCACTCTAGTTAGAACGGAATTAGGAGGGATTGGAAGACTGGTGATGCACACGTTTCGTATTGCGGCCGCATATGGTTGATTTACGTGCTCCATGGACTGTAATATGCACATCATAAAAGGAAAGAAGTCCCCCAAATTTTTAGCCACGATAGGTCTGAATATTATAGAATATGAAATTCAAAATTTTGGCTATATTACATCGAAGTCTTGAATAGAATATAGAAAACTCAATAGCAGAATGAGGCCAAATTTCTTGATGTCCATTATTTGATATGAATGACATATCGGTGTAAATGAACCTGAATATGCACAAACGGTGATCGAAATAATCTCTCTTCACCAATAAAGAACTAAAAATGCATAAACCGAGGCAACCTCCATCAATCAATCCAAGATTATTGTATGCTCTGAATTTCAAACTGCAAAGGAGCTCAAAGCTACAGTTTCAACTATGATAAGAAATGTAAAGAAAGCACAACCAATACCAATGAGGTAGATCACCATCAAACGCCAAATTTAGTAAGAGAGATAAGCATGACCATTTATCTCCCGCGGTTTCGAAAAGTATAGTGCTTCGACTCTCATGCCATTTTCATGAAATTTCAAAGCCGAACCACGAGTTACGGAGGATAAGGAGTTTCGGCTTTCTCACTGCTTTCGTGGACTTTTGATGTGAACTAGCGAGTAATGACGGAGAAGAAGCCTCGAGTCCTTGACTTTTCGGGAGATCTTTGACGTGGACTAACTAATTACGAAGAAATTGTGAAACTTCAAATAAACCAGAGACATGGAGGAAAAGGAAATTGAGAGGGTACTTTTTTTTTTTTCAGAAATCTGAGTACTCCTTTATATGTAATTTATTACCAATGTACCTAAAATATGTAATAAATATTGATAACATATATATTCAGAATATATACGAAAATACGAATAAATAAAAGTGGAAATTTCCACGGTGGGATTCAACGCTCTGCTTTCTTTCCCTTCGGTCTTCCATGCTTTTCCACGTGACTTGAATTCGGAAAGAGGGAGGCAAGAGAGTGGTAAAGGAAATTGTAGCGTGCTTCGTTCCCACGCGAGCCCACCCCGATCTCACCCGTTCAAGTGTGTAAACGCAGTCATCGTCCGGTCGAGATTCGTTGGCCTCACGTGAGTCGTGTCCGTGGAAGTGTTGCTCGGGAAGTGGGCAACTAGGGAGGACAAAAGGAGGGATGGGAAGTGTGGAGGAAATGATTGGGGAGGCGCGTGCACGCGCGTGTGTGAGGACCGAAGTGGACGGGGAGGAGTTTTCTTTCTTTTTTTTTTTTTTTTTTTCAGGTCAAAGACGGGGGAGAGTGTTCAACTGACGCGTTACGGCGGTTTTCTTTTTGTCTCTGAGTTTTTTCTGCTCACGGTTCATTCCGCTCCGTTTTTGACGGAGCGGCGTTCTCTAGTTTTCCGTCGGACGGTTACTTTGAAATCATTTATATTTTGATAACTAATAATTAAATTTCTGTTTTTAAAAGAATATTACGGCTAGAATATTAATTTACAAGAACTCTCTTGACTTTTAATGCCTAGTAATTCGCTGTCTGATGCAATTATTTGGTTCATATTCCTTCTCGAACGGAATTCTTAGCTCGAAGCCGCAAATTGTATATAATTGTGATTTAGATTTGAGATGTGTTAACTAACGAAGATTACCAACAAGGTTCAAACTAGTCATCACATAAATATGCTTCATACAATTTTAGCTTGCGCGCATTTGTAATCAAAAGAGAGGAAATATAAAGGGACGAGCGAGAAAATAACGAAAGGTGGTGTTGCAGAACAATATGATTTTGATAAAGGGTTAGTATAAGGAAAAACCTTAAATTAGTACGGCCGCAACAAATTTACCTAAAACTAATTTTTTGATTACAAAAAACATCGGATTAGTGTATACCTATGATAAATTTATCATAAAATATTTTTTTTGACCACCAAAGGCCCCAAATTGGTATACTTGTGATAAGTTTACTCCAAAATAATTTTTTGACACCAAAAATCTCAAACTGATAGACATGTGGCAAGTTTAATCTATGTTAGTTTTTCCTTAATTTTCTTGTCAAATTCTTGAATTGAATGATATGTGGTAGTTGATGAGTGTAACAATTTGGGATTTTACCCACTGTTTGTCACAGTTATATCGGTTTGGGATTTTTCATTGTATTAATTCGGTGGGTTTATCATACTTGGAAGTGAATATTTGGATAGGAATATAGGGAGAATGAAAAATATAGGGTAGAATATGGAAAGAATCAAAGAGAGAGAGTTGGGAAAGAAGACAAAGATGTCACTTGGAGATTGGTCATCTGAATCAAACGAATAGGCTTTTATGGTACAAAGGGTCAACGGCGGTGGTTCATCATCAATGAAAAATATTGACTCAATATCATAATCATCAAGAGAAATCACCGTGCTTTGCGCTATTTTCTGGATCATATAATTGTCTTGACGCTTTGCTTGAGAGCAAGGTTTTGCAAAATGTCCTTTCTTGTTACGGATATAGCATCTAGGCGATTTGGCTTTCCTTCGAGATGAATGAGAACAATGCTTTCTTTTTCGAAAGAATTTCCATTTGCCTTTATCATGCCTCTTCTTGCCAAATGTGAATTTCTTGAAATGTCTTTTCTTCTTATGACCCTAGCAAAAATGGTCATTACAATCTTTGGAGCACTTGATCTTAAGATTAGATTTAGCGTAAGTTGTGTCAAAATCTCAATTTTCTCAAAGATAACTTCGAAAAGTTTTTTTTTGAGGCATAATTCTTCGAGTGCAATATGAATTGCTTGCTAGATTTCTCTAAGCATGGCTTCGCTAGAGTCCTCTATCTTGCCCGCAAAATCTTCTCAATAGTTTGGTTGACTTCATTAGGGATAGAAGACAGGAAGATAAGTTTAAGATTTGGGTCCGCACTAAGCAGGTAAAAGAGCTTGATCATCTCCTTAAAATGCCGATCAAGGTCTTTCTTGGCCATAGAACAAAACTTTCGTTCAAAGAACTCTTTTCGCTTGAGTTCTTTAGTATTATCAGGTTGGCCGACGAAGAACAATGAATAAGTTTGGATAGCCTCATCGAGGGTCATTGTAAGGAACATCATCCGATCTTGTTTTTGTGCTTTGTTTTCCAAAATTGCCGAATGAACTCATTTGGTAAAAAGGAAATGGTTTAGGGCTCAATTAATAAAATTGAAAAATTTATGAGTTGGCGACAAAAATGCAATAGATTTATGATTTGTTACAATAAATGACGATAGGCTTAAGCTCCATTCATTTTGCGGAAAATGAGTTTTTTTTTTTAAGAATATTTTATAAAAAGTCATTTTCCTGGAAAATGACAATATTTTTCGATTTTCGGCTGAAACTTAAAAATGAACTGAAAAATATTTTTTGTCTTTCGGCATGAAAAATTGGATTTGATTTATCTCCGTGCAACCCTTTAATAATTTGTTAATTTTATTTTTTTTGTTTCTCTTTTCTTTTCCCTTCCGCATCTGTCGATTGTTGGCCGGGCGACCGCCGGCAAGGTCGAGCTCGCCCGCCGAGGAGAAGCTTGGCCTTGCCCAAGGCCGCTCACCAGCCATCACCATTATTGGCAATCGAAAAGAAAGAGAAAAAAAATAAATTTCATAATTTTTTTAAAATAATTAAAATGAAAAGTAATGTGAAGGAAACGAGGGAAGAAATCTGGAAAATATTTTTCTGAAAGTTATTTTTCGTAAAATGAAGGGACCTCTCGCGTTTGAACGAAAATTAGTTTTCTAGTGACAGTAGCCACCCAGCAACCATCCACTGATAAAAGAACGAATTAATTTTCCAGAGCTGATGGCGTGTGTTCGTTTGTCGCGCTTTTCCCGCTCATTTCTCTATTCCGTTCTGCATCTCGGCATGATTAAGCACCG
This sequence comes from Rhodamnia rubescens, assembly GCA_021437795.1. Taxonomy (NCBI): domain Eukaryota; kingdom Viridiplantae; phylum Streptophyta; class Magnoliopsida; order Myrtales; family Myrtaceae; genus Rhodamnia; species Rhodamnia rubescens. Next base: position 2,860,901 of record JAILYA010000040.1, read on the forward strand.
CGATCTTGCTCGAGACGCTCCAATTTAGTCGGCAACTTTACACAAAGGTCAGAGGTTTATCGTCATCCCCATCCTAGATGAACCAGGTCCGTTTGTATGTTGTGTGTTGCACATTCATTGTGATGCTAGTGATCAGATCATGCACGACAGTTTGATATCACAAGAATTATAGCAGGCATAGATAATTTAGTACTACATTAACAACAAACATCAAACAAACAAAAGCGGGATAAGAACAACAAGAACGTGACAACTTTCGTACGAGCTCACTTGGGTGCCATAATCTTCTTTCGCTCATTTAAGAACCACTTCGGAGTAAAATCCATCATTTGAGTGTCATTTGCGGCAAATCGTAGACTTTTTATTTAATTTTTCATTTCAATGTAGATATTCTTTCTTTTCTTTTTTTTTAGTGCTGGTGAGGGTCACCAACAACCCTTACTAGTACAGAAAAAAGGCAACAAAAGAAAAGGAAAATGTAAAAATTAAAAACAATAGAAAAAAACAAAAAATATGAAGTCAACAAATAAAAAATAAATAAAATTGCAAAAATTGTTCATGTCAGATGTTCCAATGAAGCAAAATAGGAGATGGAATTTAAGTGACCTATTTTTTAAAATTTTGGCACTTAAGTGAGTGAAAAAAAAAATGTTATGCCCTCAAGTAAGCACAGTACAAAAAATTATGGCACTCCTCTTATTCAAAAAGCAAAAAAATAAAATAAACACTCAAATGTGACATGCACATGCTGGAAAATTAAATAATAGAAAGCTAAACGTGCCCGAACCCTCTAAATAGTTACCGCTAACTATTCCCTAGTGAAGTTGCCGGCTCGAGGTACCTCTCGAGAATGGCAGATTCCAAGAGGGACGTAGCTAAGAGCGAAGAATAAGAGAGAGTAGGTTATTCGCAAAAAGGAATTAAAAAAATTTCCGCAAACAAATTCACAAAACTACATTTTGTTTCAATGAAGTCCTTAAAATGCACTTATCAAAATAATTTCCTTACATTATCATAATACAATATCGAGTTATCAAGGTTTGTAAATTGAAAACCATTTCTTAGGTTTTCTTTAAATAGGTTTTCCTCGGTATGTCAACGCATAGGTTGGCTTCACACAATGGATTTTTCTTCCTAATGCGGGTACGTAAAACAGGCAACATAATGATCTAATTAAAGTGTGAAGTTTCTAGATTTATTTCAACAGAACAAGGGCTGTAACTGTAAGACCATAATTTTTTGCACATTCATTTTTGTGAGTGGTTCAAGTAATCATTTCTCGGAAAATATTTTTTTAAACTATTTATTTTTGGTGAAATTTTTTTACCCTAAGTCGAAAGTAAAACAGAAGTCCTTCTCAAGGACACTAAAATGTTTTCATTATTTTTTGCACATTCATTTTTGTGAGTGGTTCAAGTAATCATTTCTCCGAAAATATTTTTTAAACTATTTATTTTTGGTGAAAAAAATTTACCCTGAGCCCAAAGTAAAACAGAAATCCTCCTCAAGGACACCAAAATGTTTGGGAAATGTTTGCACAACGCCTAAATTCTGTCGACATCTGTTTTAAGCAAGGGCCGTAAAAATGCTGGGAACCTATCCAACCGTCTGAGCCCAGCTGGACTGGGTCAGCCATCAGGCGTTGACCGAGGGAAAGGGAAGCAGGCTGGGCCAGAAGAAAATGAGCTTTGGGCCTGCGCAGGGACAAAGCAAGCTCAGCCCATCACGGCCCACATTCTGCAGACTGCCGGCGTGGCGCTAACACGGCGCCCCCATTGGCGTTGGAACTGCCACGTGGCGTGCGCCCATTACGTTACTTTAGTATTCTCATATGAGCACGCTATTTCGACTTTTATTTTGGCTAAGACACTCTTTATTTTTTTCAATTAACTTACTAAAATACCCTCATCTCTCTTCAATTTATTGTTTCTTTTTTCATCAGGTTGATTCACAAAACTGTCTTTATTTCTATCATCTCTCTTATTAATCTCACTATACAAATGTTCTCATTTTACACCAATCAAGATATCAATTTGTCATATCTTGCTATCATTTTTCCTAGAGAATGTTGTCAATTTTATTTATTTATGACAGCTTATGAACACACAATTAATTTTTTTAATGGTGCGAGTAAAACTATATTTCAAAATCGTAAATTAAAATTCAGTTCCATTATCTTAGCTGATCTAGAAAGGAAATTTTGATCAAAATATGGAAAAGGTTAATTTGCTAAAAGCATGATCAAATGTCAAACATGATCATAAAACTTCATGATGTTCAACTCCTATTATGAACAAAGTAATTAGTATTGATTATAAATTCAATCTCATAGTAAGTGGATCAAAACTTTAAAATATGCTTAAAGCTTTTCCCTAAAAAAATCCTGACGTGAGTTTGAAAGTGCAAAATGTGTAATTCAATCTTCAATCACATCTTGCAATTCATATTGAAATGGGAAAAACTCAAAAGGAGGCACAAGTAAACGATATTTAACTTTATAAACCTACATATTTATTTCGAAAAATCACCTACAAGGTCAAAATATGCTTGATAACTAGATTGAATTTTGATTTTCAATTTTGGAATAAAGTTTCCCAAAAAAATTGATAAGCAATTGTGTGTTAATAAGCCATTATAACTAGAGTATATAACCTTTTATATAACTTTTGTATTAAAAGCATGAGACTATAAATTAAAAAAAACGACCTTCTTTAGGCAAGGTAATAACGTGATGCATTATAAGATGATATTTTATTAGGTGTAATTTGATATTTATATTGGGTAACTGGTAATTTAATAAAGAAAATATGTTGATTATAATGATAAAATGAAAAAAATAATAATAAATTGAAGAGTGAGAAAGATATTTATTTCGGTCTCTTAAATGAAAAGAAAAAAAGAAGTGTTTTAGTCAAAATGGGGTTGGCAATAGAGCCACTCTTCTCAAATTTACTTATAAAGGCATATGCCCGAGGATTTTGTAGAGTATAAATAGAAAGCTAATGCAATGCCTGGTCCATGCACAGTGACTCTGGAATAGGATCCCGAGTCATCTTAATCTACCGGGATGTTCTAGAGAGTTCTAGCACGATGTGCTCGGAACGAGGCTCGCTAGACCTGATCTACCTTCTAAACTTTTCACATGTGGGGAAGCATCATATGCCGATTCAACACAACAGATGGCCACGCGAGACAAGATCCTCTTCAAATAATGTGGAATAGCCAGCCTCCAAAACGTAGAAGTCCTCATTCTATGCACATTCAGATGCTTGCTCTTTTCTTTTGGTAATGAACGTAAAACTTCACGATACCGCGTCTTAGACTTGGTCTTTCCATGGCGAGAGACGGGCATTCTAAAATCCTTTCGTAGTTGGCTGAGAAATAAAGAAGCGATACATGTTCTGCTTCTGCATGGCTATATATAAATATGACATCCATGGCTCTGTAGCCTCACAGCAACATTAACCAGTGTCGATCAATGTTGACATTCTTTTGCAGAGTCCTGGCATTGTATCGTCAACACGTTCTTTCATGGCGACCCGCATTCTCTTCCTTGGGCTCGCGGCCCTTGTAATCACCGCCACCTGAGCGGATCAGAGTCCCCCTTCAAGATTTTGTGTGGCAGACCCTTCCAGCGGAGGTAAACATTCTAAGTGAATATTTTTCGAGGCAACCAACGCGAATAATTTTGCAATCAGTCGCATTTTATGGCTATATATACCTACAGAATGCTATCTTTGGCTGCTTAAAAAAAGTGAATTCTAATAGCTTCAATGATAGGATATAAGATACATTGAGAAAGTTCTTTGGGCATGCAAGTTATAACAATAAATTTATTGTATCCTGCAGTTTTTGTGAATGGCTTCGCATGCAAAGACCCCAAAATGGTCCAAGCCAATGACTTCCACTTCGGAGGGCTTCACTTAGCCGGCAACGTGTCGAACCCGGTCGGATCAAAAGTGACTCCCATGACCGTGGCTCAGTTGCCGGGGCTCAACACGCTCGGCATCTCGCTTGCCCGAGTCGACTATGCACCGTGGGGCATCAACCCACCCCACACGCATCCCCGGGCCACGGAGATCTTGACGGTCGTTTAAGGTACTCTCGAGGTCGGATTCATCACCTCCAACCCCGACAACCGTCTCATCACGAAGGTCCTCTCCAAGGGCGATGTGTTTGTTTTCCCCATGGGACTCATCCATTACCGGAGGAACGTCGGATACAGCAACGTTGTTGCCATCACGGCTCTCGGCAGCCGAGCCCCGGCGTCATCACGATAGCAAATGCAGTTTTCGGATCAAACCCGGATGTCCCCTGTTGAAGTTGTTGTGATGTAAGAGCCTTCGTAAAACAATCGGCAAGTTGATTCTCGGTTCCAACAAAAGGAAATGAAATAGTGCGAGCTTGGAGATGATGACGAGTCGGATGACAATCGATCTCAATATGTTTGGTACGCTCATGAAATACTTGGATTTGCACCGATATGAATGGCACTCTTGTTGTCACAATGCAGAGGAGTAGGATCCAGAAATGAAACACCCATATCGGCAAGTAAGCGGCGAAGCCAAACAATCTCAACAGTGAGTGTCGGCCATAGCACGATACTCGGACTCTGAGAGGAGCGTGAGACAATATGTTGTTTCTTGGATCGCCAAGAAATAAGTGAATCGCCAAGAAAAATGCAATAACCGGTGATAGATTTGCGATCGGTGACATTGGAAGCCCAATCAGCATCGGAATAGGCATGCAACTTGAGAGTAGAGGAAGATGGTAGAAATAAGGAACGCGATAAAGTGCCTCGAAGATAGCGCAGAATTCTTAGAACATGACCACATAATGAGTTGTTCGAGGAGCAGCAACAAAGCGGCCCGACAACATGAACAGCATAGGCGATGTCGGGTCGGGGAGATAGTAAGATAAATAAGGCGCAACCAAGGTCCGATAGCGGGTGACATCGGAAAGAGGTTCTCCATCGTGCGGGCAAAACTTCGATTTAGCTCAATAGGAGTGGCGAAGACGTGAATCGATAGAGCGAGCCACGGACGAGGAATATCAGCGGTATATTTCTGCTGAGAAATGAGAATACCACGTGAAGCTGCGAGCAATCTCAAGCCCAAGAAAATAGCGCAGGTGGTCCTAGATCCTTCATGGAAAAATGTTCTTTGAAGGTGCCGCTTGGTATGCTCAATATGGTCACGATCATCTCCGGTGATGACCATATCATCAACATAAAGAAGAAGAATAGTGCAGCCTGAAGAAGAGGTATGAACAAACATAGCATGATCAGCCTCACTTTGAGTGAAACCAAGAGGTGAATAGCATCTTGAACTTCTCAAACCAAGCACGAGGGGCCTGTTTGAGACCATAAAGAGCCCGTCGCAAGCGGCAAACCTTTCCGGAGGTATGAGCAAGACCGAGGCGGAGGTTGCAAAAGCTTAAGCTTTTGGGTTGGACTTTCTAACATGGTATCGAGCCGGGTTTATCCCTTTCGCGAATGTGCGTGTGTCCATCCCCTATTTTAGTCAAATTCCACGTGCCCCGCTCATAATCCGGCTTGCACGTGAGAGGGGGTGTTGAAGTTGTTGTCCCACATCGCTTAAGAACGGGTCTTATATGCTCTTTATATTCATGTGGTCTCCCTCCACCTAATAGCTTAAGCTTTTGGATTGGACTTTTTAACATGGTATCGAGCCAGGTTTATCCCTTTCTTTCCGACAAATACTACACCTCATGTTTCGTCTCTGTTCCATTTATGGATTTTCCTGTTGATCCTCTACCCGACCCTTCTAGTCCCTCTTCTACATCGGATCTAGATATATTGCCACCTTCTCCATCTTCACCTATCCCTTGTGCTGCACCTCCTGTCGTATACGCCTCGACGATTCTCGCACAACTAGAGCCACGCCGTAATCCTCCTCGAGATCGGCGTCCACCGCCCGGTATGTTGCTGCTACTTCTTATTCTACCGAGTTTGGTTCCTTTTTAGCTGCTTGTTCATGCTTTGTACAAGAACCTAATAGTTATCGCGAGGCGGTTCAGCATGTAGAATGGCGCCCGGAGCTATGTCCGAGGAACTCTCGGCTTTGGAGAGTACTGGTACTTGGGAGCTTGTGCCTCTTCCTCCGGGTCGCTCCTCGTATCTTGCCGATGGATATATAAGATTAAGACTCGTTCGATGGCGGTATTGAGCGTTACAAAGCTCGTCACGGTTGCTCGAGGTTTCTCGCAAGAGTATGGTATCGACTACGAGGAGACCTTTGCTCCCGTAGCAAAGATGACATCTATCCGTGCTTTATTAGCTGTTGCTTCAATTCGCAGTTGGCCTCTCTTTCAGCTTGATGTGAAGAATGCTTTTCTTCACGGTGATCTTCAGGAAGATATCTTTATGCAACCTCCGCTTGGTCTTGCTCATACCTCTGGAAAGGTTTGCCGCTTGCGACGGGCTCTTTATGGTCTCAAACAGGCCCCTCGTGCTTGGTTTGAGAAGTTCGGTGATGCTATTCGGTCTGCTGGTTTCACTCAAAGTGAGGCTGATCATGCTATGTTTGTTCATACCTCTTCTTCAGCTGCACTATTCTTCTTCTTTATGTTGATGATATGGTCATCACCGGAGATGATCGTGACCATATTGAGCATACCAAGCGGCACCTTCAGCAACATTTTTCCATGAAGGATCTAGGACCACTGCGCTATTTTCTTGGGCTTGAGATTGCTCGCAGTTCACGTGGTATTCTCATTTCTCAGGCAGAAATATACCGCGATATTCCGTCCGGGGCTGCTCTATCGATTCACGTCTTGTTGCCACTCCTATTGAGCTAAATCGAAGTTTTGCCCGGACGATGGAGAACCTCTTTCGATGTCACCCGCTATCGGACCTTGGTTGGCGATCTTATTTATCTTACTATCTCCCGACCCGACATCGCCTATCTTTGTTCATGTTGTCGGTCGGTTTGTTCTTGCTCCTCGAACAACTCATTATGTGGCTGTTCTAAGAATTCTGCGCTATCTTCGAGGCACTTTATCGCGTTCCTTATTTCTACCATCTTCCTCTACTCTCAAGTTGCGTGCCTATTCCGATGTTGATTGGGCTTCCAATGTCACCGATCGCAAATCTAACACTTGCTCGATACCATGTTAGAAAGTCCAACCCAAAAGCTTAAGCTATTAGGTGGAGGGAGACCACATGAATATAAAGAGCATATAAGACCCGTTCTTAAGCGATGTGGGACAACAACTTCAACACCCCTCTCACGTGCAAGCCGGATTATGAGCGAGGCACGTGGAATTTGACTAAAATAGGGGATGGACACACGTCGCGAAAGGGATAAACCTGGCTCGATACCATGTTAGAAAGTCCAACCCAAAAGCTTAAGCTTTTGGAAGCGGTTGGTCGTGGTTTCATAAATCTTTCATGGTATCGGAGCGGGGAGGTCCTGAGTTCAAATCTTTCCAGGCCCCTATTTGCCTCCCCATTTAATATTTCCACGCTTAGTTTGGTCTTTTCGCCTAGAACTAAGCGTGAGGGGAGTGTTGGAATATATAAATATTAAACCACACCTTCTTCTAACAGCTTAAGCTTTTGGAGCGAGTTGGACGTGGTTTCATAAATCTAACATGGTATCGAGCCGGGTTTATCCCTTTCGCGAATGTGCGTGTGTCCATCCCCTATTTTAGTCAAATTCCACGTGCCCCGCTCGTAATCCGGCTTGCACGTGAGAGGGGGTGTTGAAGTTGTTGTCCCACATCGCTTAAGAACGGGTCTTATATGCTCTTTATATTCATGTGGTCTCCCTCCACCTAATAGCTTAAGCTTTTGGGTTGGACTTTCCTAACAGTCCCTACGGACCTTCTTGCCAAGGCATTCCAAGTCGATAAGAGCATCGCCGGTCGGATCCATCAAGTTCTAAAAATTGAAATTCGAGATTCAATTGCCTCCTAAGATTCCCTTGTGTGCTTGGACATTTAGGACCAATTACTTGTTCATTGTGGTTGTCCATTATTAATTCAATCTTGCATCATTATTGTTTCTGTAGGATCACGAGAATTACATTAAAGCATTGTTTGTTTGTGTTCCTAAAGTTGAATTCTTCTGCTTGTGTAAGCTTTTAGTGTTACGGTCCTCCCTTCTTTCGAAAGGGTTTCCGAATGGCAATCTGTGTTTTCCACATTGGCTTGCGGCTTTATTGGTTTACATGCATTTATCCAATGAGTCCAATTTTCGGAGCTAAGCAATCGATTCCAAAAGAGAATGCGTTTGCAAGGTATAACAGTATACTATAGAACTACATTTTTAACCATACTTTTGCACTTAGAATACGGTAACACGTCATGATGTGTAAGATAATCTTATGAAGTGTTGAGATATTTTTGTACTTAGTTACAACAACGCGCTGCCAATACATATGGTAAATGGAATACATTAAAAGTGCCTTTTGTCACTCTAGTTTCACCAAGATGTCCGGTCACCTCTCATCTACTCTTCAGTTCAATTTTTTTTTTTGGGCCGACGACTAGTAGATACAAAAGGGGTTTAAATTTTGTCCATGGTATAGAATCAAATGTTACCCCTTTCTTTGATTTTGGAGCCCATCGTAAAGTTAAGTAAGATTTTTTTTTTTTTTTCAGATCCTCTATGAAAATTTTCAAATGAGTTTATTTAGATGTTACATCGACTAAACTTAACTTACGTCTCATTTACTTAGCCGGCAAAGATCGAACCCGGTCGGATCAAAAGTGACTCCCGTGACCGTGGCTCAGTTGCCGGGGCTCAACACGCTCGGCATCTCGCATAGCGTGTGGCTCTAAAGGGTCTTCATGAGAGGCTTTTAAAATATACCACTGAAACGCAGTTATGCAGTAAGTCCGAATTTGCATACCTTTTTAAGATTAAGTGTAAATTATTTGTACATTAGCCGATGGATAAGATGGGCGCACAGTGGGCGTCCATCGTTAGGAGGGCGCGGGTGCTGAAAAGCCCGATCCGCAGAAGGGAACCTAACCTTGGCTCGACTTGAATTTACACCTCTGTATATGGGAGGATTTGCAAAGGAATTGTAACACTTCACATCGCAAAAGGCATTGTAAAGCAATTGATAAATAAGACTGACCCTAAATGGTTGATTTGCACTTAGCTAATGATAAAGACCTCGCACTCAACCTTGTTGCCCATGAACAATGAACCGGTTATGTGAAAATCAGTCTATTGTATATAGTTAACTCATATAATATTCAAATCCATCAAATATGGGTTAAAGCATGGATCTATGACCCATTTTGACATGTCTAGTTACGACAGTGTCGCGACCTAAAAAAAAATAAACGAGTTATCATTTCCGGGCTAATGGATTATCGGGTTAATTAATTAACTAACCTAACTCGGACTCTCCCAAGTCCATACCAAATCGCAACTTAAGGTTCGAATGATTAACATACAATGTGATTTGAATTTGGAGTCGCCACTAATCATTTTCGGTAGGTCGATTAGAAACCTAAATAAAATAGCGGGAGAAAACTATCTTATTTCGCGAACCGGAGATTAAGAGTCCGGGGACTTGGTTACATTAATTACAACTAATGCCCTTTCGGTACCTTAAAATTCATAAAAAAAAATAATGGATTTGACAAATTTGATGAATTCTACTTGAAGATCAAAGAATCAATTTTTTCGGGTTTTTCTTCCCATGACATTTTTTTGAATTTTTGAGTATTTTTAAAATAAAGAAATTACATGAAATTAGGATGAAATAAGTTCAAGATTACTCCCCAATTTGAACTCGTGCACCAAACTTGTGCTTCGGGCTTATCTTAACCATTGGACCGATTTGGTGACTCGTTAGACCGAGAAATCTCTTGATCCTATCTCTCCTTCACGCTTCTTTCTCAACTCGCTAGAATTTCATGAGACCGCAATACGGGCGTTGATATTTTTCCCTTTTGCTCTCCTTCTATTCTCGTACCATTGATGTCTCATCGTTGAGTATGCAGCTGTTATTTAACATAAAAACGTAGAGAAAATCAGGTGTAGAAAATCTGGGCTAATTTGTATTCGAAATTAAAGGAAATTAGGGGAATCACTTAGCTTTCTTTTTTTTGCAGCGAGCTTGAACGATCGGGATGGCCAAGTAGCTTGTGTTGATCGGTGCAAAGATTGGCAATAGTAGTATCGGGCTTCAAAACTCTCATACCCTCTCAAAACTCTTTTCAAATTTTTTTTTCAAGAGCTCTCTCCATTCTTCTCTAACGAATTCTTCTCAAAAACTCTCTCCATTCTCTTTTCCTCCCAAAACCCCTAAAAGACTCCTTCTCTCTTCAAGAACTCTTCTTCTTTTATAGGCAAAATTCTTCATCCTTCATTCTTCATCTTCATTTCCTCACCTTCCATTTTCATCTTCCTTTCTTCATCTTCATCTTCTTTTCTTCATCTTCATTTCCCCACCTTCCATTTTCATCTTTTTTTCTCCATCTTCATCTTCTCTTCTTCATCTTCATCTTCTCTTCTTCACCTTCATTTCTCCATCTTCCATTTTCATCTTCTCTTCTTCATCTTCATCTTCCTTTCTTCATCTTCATCTTCCATTTTCATCTTCTCTTCTTCATCTTCCTTTCACCATCTTCCTTTCCCCATCTTCTTTTGGTATTTGCAATGCAGTCCCTGAAGTTCCAAGTATTTACAATACAGTCCACGAAGTTCCGAGTATTTGCAATCTGATCCCCTGAGTTCGAGTATTTGCACATACGGTCCCGAGAAAATATTTCTTTCAAGCCCAAATCTTCTTGGTGCATTTTTCCATCGCATGCCTAGTCCAGGACCCTGTTAAATTAAGCTCAAATTGTATGCCAATGCTAAATGAATATGTGAGATGATTTTTGTTTAGAACTAAAATTAGTTCTAATTTTTATGCAAAATATATATTAGTCAAAATTTAGGCGTCAACAGACAGCACATTACATAATCATATGGTACGACTAGGGTAGCATAAAAGTGTCCCTTGTCTATCCTATCAAACATCTCGGAAGTTTGTTATGTCATGCTCGCCACTGGTACCTTGCCCTTCCTATTCTTAGATAGCTTTCCGTAGGGAGGCTTCAACATCTTGAATCTAACCGGTGCGGAGGCTGTAGTCGATCCTTTCTCTGATCATCACCGGGATGCAAGACTTGACCAAGTATGGCTCGCCATCAACCCATAGCGTGGGGCTCTAAAGGGTCTTCATGAGAATCTGGATCATCTCCTGTGTTGAAAATGGGAGGCCTTACTCGAACAGCTTTGCTCATGCTGAAGCTGATAATGAGCCTCGGATGTTTCGTCCCTCCTCTTCTAAAACTTCTCCAGGTCCCGACGGGTCGGAGCAATCTCTATGGTGAGGAGGTTCCTCGGGTCCAACTGGGAAAACCATTGAAGTGCCAGGCCTATAAGGCTTTTCTTAAATGATCTGGATCATGAGCTTGTAGTCGTTTTTCAAGTAGCAAGACATTATTATCATTCCAACGAGCCTAAGATGAGTCGGTGGGCAGCCAGAACCATTGAGCTCATCAAATTCGGGCCGCTTGAACTGTTTTCTGGGATCTGAATGTCAGTGAAGAATCTCATGACATGGGCCACTTACCCTTATTCTGTATTCTCTTGACACGTCGCACCGTTTATCCTATTCGACACTTACGAATTCTCACGGAGCAAGATCCCACTCCAACTTCGTGGAGTAGCCGGCCTCTTGCTTGGAAAAGTCTAGTACATTCAAATTCTTCTTTTCATGTCAGCTTGATACGATAACCGATTCTTCCATCTTTTAATTTTGAATCTGCAATCTAAAACTTCATGACACCGCGTCTTCGACTTGGTCATATCGATGGCGAGAGACGGCATTCTGACATGCTTTCATAGTTGGCTGAGAAATGAAGAAGCAATATATGTTCTCCTTCCACATGGTTATGTATAAATAAGACCTCCATGATTCTATAGCTTCATAGCAAAATCGAATCATTATCAATCGATCTTGACATCCTTTTGCAGAGTCCTCGCTTGGTTTCACCTACACATTTTTTCATGGCAACCCGCGTCCTCTCCCTCGGGCTAGCGGCTCTTGTAATTACTGTCGCCATAGCGGATCAGACTCTCCTTCAAGATTTTTGTGTTGCGGACCCTTCCAATGGAGGTAAACATCTTAAGTACTGAGAAAATACTTTAGGCATGCAAGTCATAACAATAAAATTCGTTGTCTCCTACAGTTTTTGTGAATGGGTTTGAGTGCAAAGACCCAAAAATGGTCCAAGCTAATGACTTCTACTTCGGAGGACTTCACTTAGCCGGCAACATATCAAACCTAGTCGGATCAAAAGTGAGTCCCGTGACGGTGGCTTAGTTGCTGGGGCTCAATACGCTCGGCATCTCGCTCGCTCACTAGGGTCGACTATGCGTCGTGGGGCATCAACCCGCCCCACACGCATCCCCGCACCAAGAGATCTTGACGGTTGTCGAAGGTACTCTCGAGGTCGGGCTTGTCACCTCCAACCCCGACAACCTTCTAATCACAAAAGTCCTCTCCAAGGGCGAAAGGTTCGTTTTCCTCGTGGACTAGTCCATTACCAGAGGAACGTCGGATACGGCAATGCCGTCGCCATCGCTGCTCTCAACAGTCAGAACCCTAGCATCATCACGATCTCAAATGCAGTTTTCGGATCCAGTCCGGACACGCAACGGAACTTCTTGCCAAGGCATTCCAAGTTGATAAGAGCATCCCTGGTCAGATCCAGTCCAAGTTCTAGAAACTGGAAGTCAAGATTCAATTGCTTCCTAAGGATTCCCTTGTGTGTTTGGACATTTAGGACCAATTCTTTGTTCATTATTGTTGTGAATTATTTATTCAATCATGCGTCATTATTTTTTCCTGTAGAATCACGAATATTAAAGCATTGTTTGTGTTCCTAAAGCAAAATTCCTCTGCTTGTGCAAGCTTTTAGCGTTACGATCCTTGTTAAAATCGATGAGATCTTTCAATCACAAGAACATAAGATTAAATTAATAGATATATATCCGAATAAAAAAAAGCCATTGTTGATCCGATGAATGAGAATATGTCAGTCTGTGGGTGTAGATCTTCACCGCTCTCCTCTATAGCAATTGAGATGGATGTGTATTTTTCTCTCGGTAATTTTGTGGAGAAAACGGAAAAGTAAGGAAGTGACGGCCGTTCTCCACAAAAGAGATCTTATATATAGAGGAAGTGATGAGACCAACCTTAGAGTTGCTCAATCTCAACCGTCCATCAAGGTTTAAGATATAGGTTTTAGAAGCTCAATTGGATATAACAATATATAATAAATATATGCCTATAATATATTTAAATAATAAACCCGATAGGCCACATATTTGGGTGGATCTCGCTAAATTCAACATTCTCTCACTTGGCCAAATGTTCTATTATCTAGCACCTTAACACAACATAATCAAGCATATAAAATATCCCTTAAATAAGGTCATGTTTGACATTTCTACATAAAAAGAATGGAAGCTAGTATCAATGTTCCAATGCCACAGTACCGTTGTCCAATTACTATTCCAACACAAACATCAAACACAACATCTAATGGCTTAATAGTCATGAACAATAATGTTTCATAGCATAAAAATGTTCATGTGATCCATACATAATTGTTTGTTTCAAAAGGCTTCAAATGTGCACATATAACAAGAAGCAACAAACCATAAATTCAAAATCCATTACATAAGATGATCACAAAATATAACATCATGTGTCCAAAATCATAGTCTAAACTAAAGGCTATCAACCAAACCCATGCTAGCAACATGTTCTCGAAAGAGATTGGGTGGTAAGCCTTTCGTCATGGGATCCGCTAACATGGCTTTTGTATTAATATGCTGAATGGACACAATTTGATTTTAAACTCTTTCTCTCACAACAAAATATTTAATGTCAATGTGCTTGGATGCACCACTTGACATGTTATTTTTTTGAGAAGAAAACAACAGCCTAATTGTCATAGTAAATTTTCGGTGGTCTCGAAATAGTATCAACTACCTCAAGCCCCATAATGAAATTCCTTAACCATAGACCATGAGAACTTGCCTCATAACATGCTATGAACTCTACCTCCTTAGTGGAAGATGCAGTTATAGATTGCTTTGCACTCTTCCATGAGATGGATCCTCCAACGAGTGTAAAAATATAACTTTGATGTAGATTTCTTGGTGTTGATGCACCCGGCCCTAATCGAATCGAATAACCAATAACTTCAAGATTATCTGTTCTCTTGTAGGTAAGCATAAAACCTTTTGTACCTTGTAAGTAGCGTATCGCTTTCTTAGTTGCTTTCCAATGACCCATTCTTGGGTTTATTTGGTAAGGGCCAAGCATTCCAACAACATATGCTATGTCGGGGCGACTACATACCCGAGCGTAGATAAGACTCCCTACTGCAGATGCATAGGAAACATGCTCCATTTGTACAAGCTCCGAGTTGATTTCTAGGGCATTGCAAGTAAGCTAAATTTGTCACCCTTAACAACGGGGGCAACATTAGGAGAGCATTGTGCATGTTGAACCTTTTGAGAATCTTTTCAATATAGGCTTTTCGAGATAGTCCTAAGATCCCTCGAGATCTATCTCTGTGAATCTTAATGCCTATTACATAATAGGCTTCACCTAGGTCTTTCATCTCAAAGTTTTGACAAAGAAAGCTCTTAGTCTCATACAACATGTCTCTTCTTTGGCAAGTAATATATCATCTACATATAATACTAGAATGATAAATTTACTCCCCCGATCTTAAGATATATACATTGATCCATTGCATTTTCTTTAAAGCCGAAATTACTAACCACATCATGAAACTTAAGATCCTACCGATCTTAGCCATATTGTTTTTTTTAAGTATTTATTTTCTCTTCTTTTCGTTCTTTTTATCTTCAAATTTTTAATTCTTTCTTTTCTTTCTTTCTCTATTAGTTGCCAGCCACGGTGACGGTAGGTGATTGGCCACAAGCAAGACACGAGCTCGAGCCCGAAGACATGTAGCAAGGCTCGAGCTCGCCTAAGGTCGGTTGCCGACCAAGAAGGGAAACAAAATAAAATAAAATAATTAAAAGAAATAAAAATAAAGAAAAGAGAAAAAAATAAAAATTACTAATTTGAAGTATTTAAAAAGAAATTAAAAAATTATAATAAAAAAGAGTGCAATAAGGAAAATAAAATCCGACTTTTCATACTAAACAACGAAAAAATATTTTCCAATTCATTTTCAAGTTTCGCTCGAACATAGAAAAATATTGTCATTTTCCTAGAAAATGACTTCCTAAAAAATATTTTCTAGAGATGCCTCATTTTTCGCAAAACGAATAGAGCCTAAATATTATAATTCATTAAAATTTCTTCCTTAATCTTGCACATCAGATTGATTTAATAGTATCTTTTAGAGTTATAGTAGTGACAATAATCATGAACTGAAAAAAGAAATATTACTTGAAAATTATGTATGTCATTTGGGAGATAATTGAATATCATCGATTCATTTGCCTTATATATAAATCCACTCTACACATAACAAACATCTACTAAGTCATCTTTAAAAGGATGAATTTATCAGAAACTATTTATATTTTATTTTTGACTGCACCGTTGGTAATTCCGTTTCGAGTAATTATTGTCCTCTAAGTAACCTTGACTCTAAAACTGTATTTTGGTACATGTTGTATTAGATGAAGTCAAGTATTTACTCACTATGTTGCTTTATATTACAAGTGATAAAGTCAATTTTCTGTCTATATTATTCTGTAGATGACTATATTTTTTCTGTACATATATCACAACTCGTATTAATCATAATCGAATTTATCTTACGTGAAATTATAAATAAATAAAAAAATTACCTGCACAGTCTCTTAAGATTAATTTTATGTCTTAGTGTTTTTCATATTACTAAATAGACGTAGTATCTATAACTATTTATATTTTAAAAAAGTATTTTCTCAATCGTATAGACTATTTCACTACTTATTGTCAACGGATTTTTCTCTAAACTCTTATTTTTTTACTTGGAAAAAAACTCTTGAGTATTCATTCGGAAGAGAAAAGATTGCCTCTTTAAAATGTAGCCTATTAAATGTATAAAGTAACTTTTAATATGATATATTAGATTAGCTGTAACTATATTAATAGCTGGAAATTCTTTTTTATGCCAAATCTCAGCCTTAAAAGTAGCTTTTCATAAATAAATATTTCAAGTTTCACTATTTAAGTTAGGACTAATCTCTCGGTATGCGTGGTAATTGTTAGGATAATGACATATAAGTGCTATAACTTTACTACAGGGCTCACTTCAATATCATAACCCTTTAAGAAAATTCCAAATAAGAGTTTAAAGTGCTTTCATTTTCTTAAATAAGGGCTCAAAGTTGACTTTTTAAATAAAGGTTTGAAATGCCCTATTATTTCAAAGAAGAGCTCGGCCAAGGGCATTTTTTTTTTCCAATTTTTTCTTTTTTCAATTTTTTTCTTTCTTCTTTTGTTTTTTGCCTTGCCCTCCATTGGCCATCGCCGGCCTCAAGTGACAATCGCTCTTGCCGACGTCGGGTGAGGGTTAGTCTTGTCGACAAGTTTCCCGAGGCATTAGAAATCCAAACCAGCTCAAGAATCACTTGGGCGCCTAGCGTGAGCCTTATTGAAAAGGCGCCGACCATAGATAAGTTGTTAGCACTTTACTAATAGAATAGTTAGGCCTACCACACCACCAGCCGGTTTGCCTAAATGCCGAGTCTTTCTCCATTGCCAACTCGACATCATCGTCGAAACCAATTTCCAAGGTGCGGTGTGTGCGGGGCCTCGCTTAGCATAGTGAGTGAATTAGACTATAGTGGTACAACCGTCCAAAGCTTTTGAAGTCGTAAAAAGATGGAACACTCGGCCTAGCGAGGAACATGACGAGTTCCAGCTCCGCGCACCCACTTGACACTTTTGAAGTACTTTTTAGTGTGCACTAACGTTTGAGAATGTGTCGTTCAATGGGCGAGAGTCGCCCTCTCCTGGGTCCGCATCCCTTGCACGGTCCGATGTCAAGTGATGGCGGCCCTCGCCGAATCCTATGAAGGCAACCCTCACTTGATGCATGACCTCGTCAAGATAAGGCGAGGGCGGCCTTGCTTGAGTCTAGCGATGGTCGGGGAGAGAAGAGGACAAATTGTAAAAAGACAAGGAAAAGGAAGAAGAAAATAAAAGAAAAAGAAAAAAAAAGGAAAAAGTGAAAAAAATAAATAGCGTCCGAAAATGCTCTTCAATCATGTCCTTATTTGAAAAAATGAGGACACCTCAAACTCTTATTTGAAATAAAGTCTACTTCGGTCCTTCATTTAAGAAAATTTATGGTACTTCAGGTGTTTATTTAAAAAAATAATGGCACTTCGGGACCCTAAGTGACCATTCAAGTTTCATTATTTTTTTTAAAGAAGAAGAAGATAAATCGGATAAATCGGCAATATTCTCACCAAAAAATCCAATGTGGAATTAATTTAGACCCAAATTTATGAAAATGAGGTCAAACTAGCCTAATCTAAGCTTATTCTATTTTTAGGGATTTTCTAATTTTTTTGTGATTTTTTTAAAAAATTTCCCTTTTTTTAGTTTTAATTTTAATTTTATTTATTTTATTTTTATTAGGTTGAGGGAAAAGTGACAAAGTAATTGAAAGGGAAAAGTGAAAGATATGAGATTTCATTTTGTTTTGTGATTCTCAAAGTGATTCTTTTTTTCGGAATAATTTTTTTTTAAATTTTGGATTTCATTGTAAAATTGATTTCGATTCTCTAAAATTGATTCGGGAACGGAATTAGAATCAAATTTATTTGCGTTACCAAACCCGATTCTCATCCATTTTTGTTCTCGAATTAGAATTAGAGAATGAGAATGGTTACCATGCAGCCCTAAAAGAATTCTTATTTTGAGAAAAGAGCAAAAATAGTTTGAAAATTCCGAGGCAGTGTTTGAAGTGAGATTAACACACTTTAAACCATTTAACTTCTGCAAAGAGGATAAAAATGAAGGATAAATGTGTTTCATGTGATTTGGCCAAAGTTGATGCAAATCTCAATAAAAAGAAGCTCTAGGTGTTTTTACAAATGCAATGCTACTAAATCTTTTTTTTTTTTATGTCGAAACCATTCTAAATCTATGTTTCACTACATTGAGGAAATTCAAGTAGTCAGAAACTTCATAGCTCTCCTTTATTAAAGCATAAGAGACCTCGTGAAGGGAGGCGTCTCCATCTAAGTTTCGTTCCATCACCCAAGTCCTAAGAAAAAATAAAGATAACCATATTACTACTTATCCATAGACATTTGCCTGGACGCAGCAATGACTACCTCCGCAATAATGCCGAATTCCTTGTATATTTTACCTGCGGAAGCACTAACACCAAATCTGCCAATTCCAAAAGCCTTAATTTTGCTTCCAACCATCTTCTCCTAATCAAAATCCGTTCCAGCTTCGATGCTAACTCTAGCTAATACAATAGTAAGGCAGCACACTCATTGTACTCGGGAGATTGCTCATCAAAAAGTTCCCAAGAAATCAAAGGCACGACTTTTGCAGCCTTACCTTCCTTCGTGAGCGAAAGTAGTGAGAATTAAAAAAGTCAAACTCGTTGAAAGAAAGAAGAAGAAAGAAAGTGGGCCTCGCAAAAAAAAAGAAGTCAACAAAAAGAAGATCATTTGGCCGTTGTACATGGCACACTGCCACGTTAGCCTTACCTTCCTTCGTAAAAAAAATTCAATATAATCATTCCGATCAATTTTCTCCCGAGATCGCGGACATGATGGCCGTTGTACATGGCACACCGCCACGTTAGCCTTTTCCAACGAAATTTGGCCGGAAGGACTGCATTCGAATTTTCCAAAAAGATTTTGGGACTAAATTGCTCAAATTTAAAAAAAAATTATAAGTGAATTGACATCTATACAATAGGTTTAGGATTGATTGGATAATTTCGACATTATTAGCTGCTTACGCCTATCCCTAATTTCATGTGTCCATTTGGGACCCTTCAAAGGAAGTTGAGGCTATAGCAGGTTATCCTTCCCGGGGTTGATACTTGGGAATTTATATAGAGAAGCCTGATTTTTTTTGTTGTTGTTGGCCTTGATAGAAGAAATAGATAAAACAGTGCAAATTGTATATAATTCCTATGAGCTTGAGAGGCAGTACACGTTTACCTCGAAATTTTTAATTGTTACGCCATAGGGAAAGTTACTTTCTCTTCATTATTTTCATCAAAAAGACCAACTACACAAAAACATTTTGCGCTTTAGAAGTGGTATTGTTGCGCGTTGAAATCCTTTGACAGGGCTTCTTTGTGATTATGGGTCGAGCTCGAAACAACAGAGGCCCGAAAGAAGGTGGCTCACGCGGGAATCTTTTATCGAACTTAATCCGTTCGTTTTCCGAAAAGGGGTTCTGGGTCGGTTTTGGACAGAGAGTGTCAAATGCAGTGAATGTCTTTATTAACACAAAAGGGCGTGTTACGATGACTCTCGAACCCAGGTGCGTAGTCAAGATGTATGGTAAACTTGAACGCGACTCTAGAATTGAATCAACGGGGTCGATTAAAGCGTAGGACACAATACTGGAATTGAATCGACAAAGACTGGACGGGGATCATAGGACACAATACCGGAATTGAATCGACGGTACCGGACAAAATGTATTGAGGGTACAACACCGGAATCGAATCGACGGAGTTGAACCTAGTGAGTAGGCGTCGGAATCTAATCAACGACACTCGATCTGGATATGAAACTCGTCGGAATTGAATCGACGACGGGATTCTGGAAAGTTATAATTACGCTAGGCTAAAAAGGCTATAGGTTAGGAGCTAGTTTGAGAAGATGTGTGTGTGTGTGTCGTGGTGTGTTATTTGTGGGATATATATAGGTAGACTTTTGGTAACCGTCAATCGGTTACTTCCTTCGGGTCCCCCACGTTCTATTCTTCTCCACGGGCCACGTGGATTGCTCTTTCGACGGTTTCTTAGTCTTCGCGCTCTTTTCATTTCACCTCGTGGGGATTTACCGCCACTCTTTGGTAAGCTTGCTCTGATCGTGGCTCTCCCCGCGTGCTTTTCTTGTTCGGAATGAAATGACGCCATAATTTACCCTAACACGTGGCACCCGCTTGATCAATGTGTGCCTTACCTCAATGTTCTCCTTATAGGTGATTGGCGCCTCTCACGCGTGTTTGTCACGAGTCTTCTCGGAATTTTTTAGGTGTCAACACATGCCCCTTTTTAAAAGATATAAATCGAAGATTTATCTCTTTTAAAATATATCCTACGATCCGTAGGTTCCCAACTGTAGAAAGACGATCACGCTTTTCCTTTGGTTTCTTACAGGTGCATCAGCTCCTTTTGTTCTGCTTTTTTAAGGATCCTAAAAAGCTTTCAACCGTCGTCTTTTCTGCGCCTAAGGCTTTTCTTCTAAACCCTAAACCTTTGTCGAACGTTTCAAGCTTCCATGGCGACCGAAACCTCGGGTTCCTTCCTCATCGGTTTATCTCTCGCTTTGATGGGATCATCAATAGCAATGAAGCCGATCACTTGTCTCTTCCAGTTGTTGAATACTCGACGAGAGCATGTCGGTCTCATTCTTGGGCCCGGTCTCCACGATCATCATCACATTCCAGAGTCCCTTCAACTTTGCTTTCCGATGCGGGCGGATGAGCAGCTTCCTATTCAAGCTTCCCCACTGAAGGATATTTGGATCGCGCCGGCTCAACGGTTTAGGAGCTTTCCGTCCTTCGATGACAAAGCTTATACCTGGTTTCAAAGGCTTTGGGTGACGCCCCAACGATTGCCTTTTGGGAAGCGGCGCAAATAAGGACAGCGATCGAGGTCGCAGCATCTTGTCACACGACCCGAATAGAGGCTGCTTGGGGCCGTTATAAGCTTTTGGTCCTCCTCTATCAATTTTTTTTCTTCCCATGGGGTCCTATGTCCGTAACCCTTTTGGATGCTTTTGCCATTGCTTGGTCTCTCCCCTTATGGGACATCCGTTAAAAATATGGGGAAAACCAAAGACGCGCCTTTTTTCGACGATACTCTTGCCTATGGGAAATTCATCGATACTTATGGTAGGACCTCCGGGGCTGTTACTCCTGAAGAACGAACCGCTTTCCTTCTGTTTTGGCTATCGAAATATCTATTTTTCAGCCCGACTCTTAAAGTGTTCGGGGATTATTTCGACCTTGCCTCGCTTCTAGCGAAAGGAAATCTTATCGCTCTTGGTTCACTTGCCTTGGCGTCTTTATACGAAGTGTCTCTTACGTTGCCCGATTAATGTCGAGCTACGAGGAAGATAGTGTGTTGTCGAGTCCTCTCTGGATTCTTCAGGCTTGGGTCGCATTTTATTTCCCTTTCTTGTTCGAGAGCGTTCCGCCCTTTGATCCCAATAAAGTCCCTCTAAAGCTTGGAACTCGGCTCCTTGGGCCCGTCCCGTCGAAGGCCTATGGCGATGTTCCACCTTTTCGCTTCTTCCTTCGACGGCTCTTATCTTGGGAAGCCGATCGAATAAATTTCTTCCCTTACCGTTCGGGTGAATTCGATTTCTGTTTTGATTCTCGGACCTTGAAACGATTTAATCATCGTGATTTTTGGATCTTCGTTCTATTTCCTTGAGACCTTCCAATCAGGCTTTGCCTCAAAGGGAGATTCTATCCTGGTTTTGAACCATACTCTCCGCACTATTGTGCTAGGCGGTTTGGCCTTCGATAGGCGGTGCCTATGCCCATCCCTTATCTCATGGATTTTCCAACCCTGGATAAAAAAGTTTACAACATCAAGGTCGATGAACCGTTCACCCTTTGTGCCGAGGTCACGAACGTGATATATCGCCGGTTTTCGGGGGACATCCCATCGCACTATGTTCCAGTCTTGGCGTGACTCCCGAGTTCGTAATCCGGTGGACATCTTTTACCTTCAAGAGCCCTTTTGAGGATGCTATCTCGTCTATACTCAAAAGTGGTCGGATACGGCTCTTCGATCATGCCGTGAAGAAAGCTGGAAAAAGGGTGCAACCAAGGCCCTTTCGATTGGTAGTCGCAAGCGCCCGACGACTATTTACGGTAAATTTCTTTCTTCCTAGATTTCTCGGTATCACCGGCCTGAAATAACTTCAATTTACCTTTGGTATTAGGCAATAACTCGAGCGATGATGCTTGATGAGGAGACGCTCACTTCTCTTAAACGGCGAAAATTGGGGGCGAAGAAGAGCAAATCTCCGATGGAGTCCCCGATAGAGACTCGAAGGCTCCTCGGTATGTTGAAGCTCCTCCTACCCTTTATCCCTGAAGGCCTCTTGGGGAGCTCGACCCACTTACCGGGAGGCCCGACTATATTGCTGTTCTTTGGGAGTCCGCCCGACCCCCGTTTCGGTGGTGGCTGCTTCATCTAAGGCACCTCAAGAGGAGTCTTCTTCGCTTGCTATAGTTCCAACTTCGATGGTTGAAGTGCCTTTGATAAGTGAAGATCCTATGATAGCCGAAGATCCTTTGTCGATGGACCCTCTTTGGGATTTTCCTGCCTGCTTCTCTCCTTTTGCCGTCTGTCGAAGATGTTCGGGCCTATCTTGTTAGGTCTTCTCATACTTCGGACCATCCGAGTATACCTCCCCCAGGCAGCTCATCGACTCGAAAACTTTCAGCAAGTGGGGGTTATGTGTCTTGCTCTTTGGACCTTGTTCATTCGGGAGTGGCCTCCTTTGTCGACAATCCATCAAATATTCAAAGCATTAAGTCCGTGATGGAGCTGTCAGTCGAAAGAGAAATTAGCGAAAAGCTTCCTGCGGATTTAGTTCGCCGGCTGAAGATATTCCTGGAACACTTTTCCACTTCCTTTATGTATTTTCGGCGAGTGTCGGGATAAGATCTTTGGCTTTATCAAATTTTCCCGATCAACTCTTCTCTCCCGGCCCGAAGCTCAAGAAGCGGGACAACTTGTGAGTCAAGGGGAGCAGTCCCTTCAATCCTCCATTAAGGAGCTTGCTGTCCTGGATGAGAAGGGAGACCGCTCCGGAGCAACAGAGGCCGGCAATAGAAAGGGAACGGAGGAGACTCAACGCCAACGATCAATTGTACTCTCTCGGCATTCTTCGATAGAAGGCCAATCAAGGCATCCATAGCCTCCTTGGAAGAGAAGAAAAGGGCTGATCGCGCTCGAGTAGTGCAAGTAGAAATAGATCAACGTCGCACTAGGAATATGTACATGGATAAAAATAAGAAGTTCGAGCGTTTACTCGTGAGTTGCTCGAGGGGATTAAGTCAGCCTTGTACACTGAACATCCTTAATGAAACTTCCCCTTTTTCTCGTTGTCGCATGTCGCCACGATCCATGTATTCTCCCACGTTCGGGTAACCGCCATCATTCTCCTGGGTTGGTTACTTCCCAATTCCTTATAAATAATGGTTGTTTCTGTATCAATCCATGCGACCTTCACTATAGACTTCACATGAGTACTCACGCAGCTTCGTGCTTGTCGCGCTTCGACGCTCTTTATCGGAATGAAGCCAAGAGGGAACTCTCCTTATCCTTCATGGATTACCAGCCTGGCGATGGTCATATCATTTTGGGTCCACATCTTACCGGTTTACCGCCTTCTCCTTTGTTGATTGATTGTTTTCCCCGTTGCTCCAAGGAAATCTTACCTTTTGAGCAATTTGTCATTTGTGCCTCGCTTCGGCTGTCGAATAATCATAGATTTTCTTCGTATCCCTCCTTTGACTATCGATTTTATAACTGGTACAAACGACTAGAAACGGAGGTAACTATCGTCCGGGTACGAGCCCGGATAGACGTCTTGTTAACATTTTGTGGTATATCCGTTGATCCCCTAGAGTATGGGCTTGTTGGCGGTTTGTGTTGCTTTTGGTCGCCCTCATCGAACTGCTTCTTCTTTCCCATTGGTCCAGAACGCCTACCCTTCTTGATATTTGGTCTATGACCGGTCTTTCTCTATTCATCGAAAGTGACATTCGTACTTTGAGCGACCAATTTCTACCGATATGTCCTGCTACTTGGCCTACCGTATGATAAATTCATGAATTATCATGCCAAATCTTGAGGACCCATTCTTTCCGGGGAACATACAGCCTTCCTTTTGTGTTGGCTTTGCAAATATGTCTTTTGTCTCCCCACATGTCGAATTTCTTCGGAATTTCTTGATATGGCACATGAACTGGCATGTGGTGTCGACATTGGCCTAGGCCGAATGTTCCTGGCTGCATTGCATCGAGGGTTGTCGGATGCACAATCTTATTTGGAGGGTAAACACCCCGATCCTTTTCGGGTCCTTTATGGATCTTGCATTATTGGGTCCGAGCGTATTTTCCTCATATGTTCCTAGAAAAGGAGCTTGTTTCAAAGACGAATCATCGAAGAGTACATGAAATGATGCTCCGATGGCGTTCAACCAAATTCTTCGCCGCGATCTTGATAACCTTGACCCTTTCGATGATCTCCTCATTGGTGTTATCTCTCACTAGTTTTGATTTTTTCAGCTGCCTGTTGATGATGATGTTCTGACTCCTCTAGTACAAATCCCGATTCTCCTTTGTTTTGGATGAGTGTGTTGGTCCCACCGACTTAACTATGAATTTGACGGGTGGAGGTGACTTCTCATCGGGATTCGAAATTTATAATCCTCATTCTTTGCGCTCGCCAATTTGGACTTACCCGGGGAATTCAAATGCCGATAGTATATTCCATGAATTTCCCTTTTCCGGACACAAGGAAGATATAAGCGGCCGATAAGCCATATCGAAGTCGCACGTCTTGTTTTCAAGCGTTTCATGTTCATTGGCTTATCTCGGTCATCATTGTAGTTCCTCGTCTTTCGATGAATGGTGGCTTTCTTATCGCTCCTTCCTGTTCCCCGATGCATACGAGGAGTATCCTCCCGAGAGTTTGTCGAACCCCTTTGGGTTTACTGCATCCTCTAAGGAAACCCGCCCCTTTTCTTATACCGAGCGTTATGCTTGAACAGCCAATCGATGAAGGTAAGCCCTTTCTCAATATCGGTATGTTAATAACCTATGGAGGTAGGAGCTTCATTCTTATCTAGCATTGGTACTAATCGGCTTTTCCTTTAGATGGTTCATCGGCTTCCGACGGCCGTACGGATGACCTACCAAGTAAATCGTGGGTTGTTCATATGAACATGGCTAGTGTTTCAGCCGGCCCATCGAATGTTCTTCAAGATGATTACCCATTTCTTCGTGCTAAATAGCTGCGCCGCATGAGTTACTAAAGAGAGGCTACGCCGTTATATGTAATAGAGCATGCGTCGAAGATGAGATCAAAGCTCTTCTTACTTTTTTGGCTCATTTACCCTTCTCCATTCAATGTCGGGCTCTTGAGCCCGCCATTAATGAACTCTTTCTCACCTTTGGCTCTACCTTAAGGCTTTTCGGGACGAGGCGGCATGAACCGATGGTCATCGACAAGCCGGAAGCAGATTTTCTCCTTGCTAACAATGAGTGGCTTATCGACGTAGTATCCTCGGGAATACGGAAGGTGATGGTAATACCATCCTACAAGCCTTATCCGCCCAATTGAAGATGGTTAGACGACGGGAGTCGATTTGCGAATCATTGCATCTTGATATGATGCAGGCCAAGTATCAAAAGGAAGCCATCTTTGATGCTAACCGAAACAGTGAGATGCAACTACATAGTTTTGTTCTAAACATTGAGCAAGACGTGTCTCGTGATCCACTTTACCGGTCCATCGTACTCGTGCCACTTGTTATTGCCGTCATCTTGATCTCTTATTGAATTTTTCTTGGTCTTAGCATCAAATCTTCCAGTTCATCATGACATGATCTTATCAAGACTATCTTCTTTCTAGCGGCATTTAATGACGGGCGTTATTCCCCGATTTTTCTTACGAATCCAAATCGCCGCGATTGTTCGATGTGGACATTAACTAGCGAAAAACCCGCTATACGTGCCATTATGGCCACTCTTCCAACCGCGACGCCCCCTTCGTCCCGATAAGCGCCCACTAACTTTGTCGCTTCGATTATCGGAAGGTCGTGGGCGGATACTTAGTGTTGTGGGGTGAATCGTTCCTTGATCTTTGCCTATAAATAGCACCCTTTATTTGGAGTGAATTCTCATCTAAATCCTTTGCCATCCAAAATCAAGCTTTTCACAACTAGCAAACCTTCTACGATCATGGAACGTGCTTCGTCCTCTTCGGCCTCATCTCCTCCTTCGCAGTTTAGCCGTGAGTTTTCGGCTATTTGGAGGGAGATTATCTCCCTTCTCGAGTTATACTTACACCATGCTGGTGTTGAAACCCAAGGCTCTCGAGAAACCGAATGCCCTCTTGAACCGTTTCGCACCTCGGAATCTTCCCCTCTCGAACACCCGTTCCGGTCGACTATGAAGAGTTCATCACGCTCTTCGACTATGGGCTGGAGAAGTTCCGTGAAAACCTAGCTACCATGTCCCAAACATGATCTCTCCGAACATGAAGTTTGGTGCAAGATCGAAGAGATTGAGAACGGGGAAGTGGTGTTTAAGGAGCTCCGCAACGTTCGGGAGACCCTTCATGCCTCTCAAGCCAGGCATCCTTCAACTTCGGAATATCGTTTCCGACCGCCTAAATGCTAGCCCGCGATACACACGAAGGCCTCCGACGGGCTCGAGCAGCGAAAGTATGGCTATTTGAAGCCTCGCGAGTCTCAATCCTTGGTCTTCATTGAGGCCCCCTCGGAGGGTTTGAAGGCCATCTTGGACTCCACCGATGATCTCATCTTTGGTCCGGAAGGGGTACCTTAAGCGGCTGGAGAACGAGAAGGACAAGTTGGAGGCGGCAATGGAGGGGCTGGTGAAGCCCACCATCGTGCAAAGGAGGAGAACATCAAGTCTGGAAGACCGATTATGGGACTTTGTCGTTCGTTTCAAAGAATACTTTCCATGAGGGCCCGGTGAAGTGAGTAGGACGAGAGAGAAGGAAAGATAGAGCGAGAGAGATAGAGAGAGAGAAAAAGGGGAGAGAAAGAGAGAGAAGGGACGGAGGATGTTCGGTAGTGCTTTGATGAATGAACCGACTTTCTTACCTCGTGTCCCCTGATTTTTCTCGCATCTCCCACATCGAAGGGTAGAACTGTTTCAAATATTTCCCGTTGATGGATCGATGTAGTTCCCTTCCATGGATTTCCATCATTCGATATGCGTTTCCTGGGAGAACATCTATTATTACGTATGGCCCTTCCCATTTCGAGGACCATTTGCCAAACTTCTCACTATTGAGGTTCGACGGCAAAATAGTTTTCCGGACCAAATCTCCCACATCGAAACGCTTAGCTCTCACGTATTTGTTGTAAGCTTTAGCAACTCTACGTTTCGAGCCATCAATTTCTCCGGTCTTTGTGGCTCGATTATCTCCCAACTCATCAATGTTGGCATACATCATCTCATCGTATTGTTCTTTAGCCATACTATCTTGGAGCTTCACCCTTAATGATCGCACAGTAATTTCAAGAGGTAACACAGCTTCTTGTCCGTATGTGAGCATGTAGGGACTAACTCCGATACTTGATCTTTTAGACGTTCGGTAAGCCCATAACATTGTCGATAATAGTGAGTCCCATTCCCTTGGGTTGTCCTCCAAATGCTTCTTAATCATCCCTATGATTATTTTATTAGAGGCTTCAGCCGACCATTAGCCTGGGCATAATAGGGCGTTGAATGAATCATCTTGATGCCCCGAGAACTGGTGAAATCCAGTATCTCTCGCCCTGTAAAGATCGTCCCTTGATCGGCGGTGATGGTCTCCGGGATACCAAATCGATGAATAATCCTCTCTTCGATAAACTCCCCGACTGTCTTTTGTGTCACGTTTTTATACGTCGTTGCCTCAACCCACTTCGTGAAGTAATCTGCGGCCACTAAAATGAGCTCATGCTCGGCGAACTTCGACAACAATTCATTAGCCGGATGATAATGTCGAATAATGTTTTCACTCGGGCATTGATACTCACCACTCGGTTGTTTAATCACCGAGTTCGAATCGCCCTTTATTTTAATTGACTTTACCCCCATGTCAATTAAAACATTCAACCCCACGATCGGGGCTTCGTATTCGGCTTGATTGTTCGAGCACTCGAAATCAAACTTGAATATAAGTTTGTTTTTTGTTTAAAGGGTGATATGATCATGATTCCGCGCCCGCTAAACCCGACGCCACCGATCCATCGAAATATAATATCCAAGGTGCAATGCCGAGATGATTTTCATCCTCAATTTTCAACTCGATGGATACTCGGCGATGAAATCGGACACCGCCCGCCCTTTTTTTGCTTTGAGCGGCATGTAAATCAAATCAATTTCTATCAAAGTGAATGCCCATTTTGCAATCCGGCCTCTAATGATGGGCCTGGACAACATGTACTTAATTACATCTCGTCTTGCAAATTACATGTACCGTAGTCGGCAACATGTAATGCCGTAATTTTGTACAAGCGTAATACAATGATAAACATAGTTTTTCTATCGGGGCGTGTATCTTGTCTCGGCGTCATTGAGCATTGCCTTCCGGGTAGAATATGGCTTGCTCTTTGCCTTCATCGTTCTCTTGAGCTAACATACTCCCAATCGTCATTTCGGCGGCCGACAAGTACAACCTTAATGGCCGTCCAACCTTAGGTGACATCAAAACGGTGGCTTGATCGGATACCTTTTTAACTTGTCGAAAGCCATTTGATGTTTTTCTTCCCAAACAAACTCTTGTTCATTCTTCAATTTGAGTAATGGGGAGAAAACTTCAATTTTCCCCGACAAGTTAGCTATAAAACGCCGCAAGAAATTCAATTTCCCTATTAGCATTTGCAGTTGCTTTTTTTCGGTAGGAGATGGCAACTCTATGATAGCCTTCGCTTTGTTCATGTCTATTTCTATGCCTCTTTGATGGACCAAAAAACCTAAGAAATTGCCAGCTCCTATTCCGAATGCACATTTCAACGGATTCATTTTTAACTTAAACTTGCACATTCTCTTAAAAGCCTGTTCTAGTTGGTCTAGATGACCTACCTTGTCTGTCTTGACAATGATGTCATCAATGTAGACCTCCATGAATCTCCCAATCATATCGTGGAAAATGCAATTCATTGCTCTTTGATATGTAGCTCCAGCGTTTTTCAACCCGAAAAGCATGACAACCCATTCGAATGTGCCAATGGCTCCAGGGCATCTAAAGGCTGTCTTATGGACATCCTCCGCTGCTATGAATATTTGATTATACCCCGAATGTCCATCCATAAGGGACATCATTTCATTCTTTGGAAGTCGAATCGATCAACATATCGGCCATGGGCATCTGGTACTCATCTTTTGGGGTAGCCAAATTGAGGTTGCGGAAATCGATGCGTACTCGAAGTTTGCCATTCTTCTTCCTAACGAGCACGATATTCGACAACCATTCAACATACCTTGCTGCTCTTATGAACCCAGCAAGAGAGAAGGCGCTCAATTTCTTCCTTAACTTTAAGGATTACTTCTGGAGCGAATCTTCTAGGAGCTCGATGAGGTCGGAATCCCTTCTTAATTGGCAATCGATGCTCAACTACGCTTCTCGATAAGCCGGGCATCTTGTGGTAATCCCAGGCAAAGCAATCTTTGTATTCTCTTAACAGTTTTACCATTTGAACCTTGTAATCGTCGATCGAGTAGCCGATCGATATAAGTCGGTTGTGAAAGGAGTTTCATCTCCAAGATTGACCTCTTCTAACGGATCCCGAGCTTGGATCACTTTGTCATCCTCTTTAATTAGAGATTCTTCGAACTCTAGAATGCCATCAGCCCATTTCGCTAGTTTGGCCATTCTGTTCGGCCCGGTAGGCCGCATACCTCTCGGAGAGGTTTTGTACAAAGGACCGAGTTTCCATCTAGAAACCGATCAATTGGTTCCACCGGTTCCTTCCTAGGGACCCATTCGGTGGTTCCCTTGTCGAAACGGCAGAACGCGATATCCCTTGGATCCGCTTCAGTGGCTTGGATACGCGAAGGCAGTCATCCGAGATAACTTTGTCCTGTCCGGATATACGGGTCCAAGTGACACAAACTGGGGATTCACTTTTACATATTCCACCTTTTCCCCATTCCGTAATGCCAGCATTTGGTGTAACGTTGACGGCACACATTGATTTCCATGTATCCAATCTCTCCCTAGAAGCAAGTTATAAGATCCGTCCGCGCCCACAACGCAAAATGACGTCCTCGATGTTTTGGACCCGACGGTTAGATTTGCAACATATACCCCTTTTACTTCAAGTAATCTCGCCGGTGAAGTCGGATAGTCTGTATATTTGACGGGATTATCTCATCATCACTTCTTCCTATTTTCTTGAAGAAGCGGTATGGAATGAGATTTAATGTTGAGCCCCATCTACCAAGACTTTCATTACCGGTCGCCCGTTAATCCTTGCATTTATGTTGAGCGACCTCAAATGATTTGAGACGTCTTCCACCGGGTTTTCTCAATTCCATGGTTTCCGATTGTCGAAGCAAAATTGGGCTTTCTCTATCTCTTGCGCGGTTTCTTTGTCGCCATCAGTGAAGATGACTCAAGTCGGAATTCGTGTGGCAACTTAACCTCGCACCATACAAGAACTCAAAGATGATATTGACCGGCTAACAGGAGTTCTAAACCGCGATTTAGGTGTAAACGGTTTCGTGGCTCAATGATTTTATCGTCTTTTTCTTGAACCGTCGATGCTTCATCCGGGCGCCGCCTCCAAATCAAATTTCTTGCTCTCGGGGACTTAGTATGGTTAGGAGCTGCCGGTTTTAATTCACGGGTGATTGGGATATCCTGTTGTCGTAGAATGTGGGTTCTCTTTTTCCTTTGCACTCTTCTTTTCTCGAGTTCGAGTCATGCTTTTCTCCTCCTTTTGATCCTCTGTTACCTCGTACCGGGATCCCTCCGTAGGGTTGCTTGGTATCTTTAGAGTTCGTTGTCGATACGGCCTGTAAGTTCTTTGTCGAAGGTCTCGTCGAACTCTTCTTCCCATCTATGAGGGACTTCTTGTCTAGGATGGACGGGTGGCGGACCATAACTTATATAATAGTCGAACTTACCGCTTGGCTCACCCAAGGTACCAATTGTGGGGTCCCCTTCCTCATACCTCTACTTAAATGATTTATAAGCACCTCGATGGTTGAGGCTTCCCGATGTCCGGTATTTTTGATCCGAGGAGGTACCGACCCCTCCGATGGGTTTGGTTATTTCGACGTAACCTCCCCGGGTACGTCCGCGTTTTTCAATTTTCGTCTACAAGAAGAGCATATACCTAGTACTTTATGCTCGTCATTCGACCGCCTTAAAAAAACCATCCCGGGTCATCACCGGGAAAGGATCGAAGATCGACATCCATCGGAGGTTTACCTTTGTCCTCAAAGCAAATTTGATTTTTCCTTACCGAATTGCCTCTTGAATGTTCTTTTTGAGAACTAAACAATCCGAGGTATTATGGCTCCAGGAGTGGTGCCATTTGCAGTACTTTTTCCCCGCTAATTCCTCCTTGGATGGTATCTTTCCCCTTCCGTTAGCCTTATTTGTCCGTCGGCCAACAACGTGTCGAAGATTTCTTCCGCTCGGTTTGCGTCAAATGAGTAGAATACTGCGTCCTTCGCTTTAGCCATTATAGTCGACTTTTCTTTCATTCTTGCGGGCTTCAAGTGCTTGGCAAGTGTACGGTTTGTCGATGGTTAGTTGGGCGACGGCTACTTCAACAGGATCCGTTAAATCTTCATCGAAATCGGGTGATTCGACGAGACTTATGTCTCCCCTCCGAGTGTGCCTCTTGTCTTTTTCTTTGAGGATGCTCTCATGTTTTACCGCCATCGTAGATAATTTGAAAAGATCGAAAGACATGGATGCCCGACCATCCTGTCTCGTATTTCGAATTTCAACCCATTGAAGGCAAACTCGCAAATGTCTTTTCGGAGCAGAGGAACCAAGCATTTGTTCCGAGCTCGTTTGAACCTTGCAATAAACCGATCGACCGGTTTCATTCGTAATTTGCTTCATTGTCGATAAATCGCTACCGACAAATTCGGGACCGCTCTTTGGATCGCCCATGGAACAAACGTTCCATCTGTTCCCAGCGTTGACCGAATTGGGTGGCAATCTTGTGTACCAAGTAAAGGCCGTCCGTGACAAAGATAATGGGAATGGCCTTAATTTCCAGTGATCTTCTGTGTAGTATCTCCACATAATGCTAAGAAACGATTGACATGTTCATACGTAGATTGGTCATCTTCACTCAGTGAACGGCGTGAACTCGGGTATTTTGAATCCTCTTGGATATGGAATCGTGTCTACCCAATCGGGATATGGCTTTGGTAGACATTAACCCTGTATCCTACCATCGGGTCAATGTATGCGGGCGATCGATCATCGGCTGATAATATGGCATATGGTATCCCGGTTGTGGTGCTTGATACACGGGTTGTATGGGAGGCGATAAAGCGTGAAACATAGGCTCGGGACACGGGCTGCCGGTGAGCTTGATTCATTGGATGAGGCCTGGGCCGTACCTCTTGAGGTACAAACCGGCCCCGGCCTCTCGACCTGGTGAATTTGGTCCCGCCCCTGGCTGCCATTGCCCCTAAAGGGTATTGGTACTCCTCCCGATTTTCGATAACCACGGGTCTTTGGTTGCTCGTTGCCAATGACGGATTATCTTGGACGGGGATTTCTCGGCGAGAAATAGGCATATTTTGTCGAACAGGATGTCCAGGGGAACATACTGTGTTTGCATTTACCGGGGGTCCGGGTTCGTTGGCTAGCAACACTTCCCTCGTTGCGAGAATCCGTGTAGGTTCCAAAGGCTACATATTTTGTTCGCAGTGCCTACATTTGGTGGTGTTGTTACCGGTAATGCATCGTTCGGCTGCCGGTGCGAAGCCATCTCCTCCTTGTCCTTGAGGTGGGTTGACCGTAGTTCCGTCTTTGTCCGCGAGCACATTCGTGATACGTGTTGATGATCGGTGGCCGGACGACCTCGGTCATTCGCTGAACCATATGATCAGCAAATTCGTTTGGACTTCCTCGATAGTGCGTCTTATCGATGTTAACATGACGGGTGTCATTTCCGGATTCCTCCTCGGTTTTTCGACATTCCGTCGAGAGATTTCTGCGTTTTTCTACTTGGACTGGCGGGCCGTAGATGACTCTACTCCTTGCATCTCTTCTCGAGGTTCGTCTCCCGCACCGTCTAGATTGTTACGTCCTCTTGTGCGTGGCATAACACTTCTCTCGAACTAACACCGTCGAGTCCCACCATGCGTGCCAAAAAAGATTGTTGCGCGTTGAAATCCTTTTGACAGGCTTCTTTGTGATTATGGGTCGAGCCCGAAACAACAGAGGCCCGAAAGAAGGTGGCTCACGCGGGAATCTTTTATCGAACTTAATCCGTTCGTTTTCCGAAAAGGGGGTTCGGGTCGATTTTGGACGAAGAGTGTCAAATGCGGTGAATGTCTTTATTAACACAAAAGGGCGTGTTACTGGACTTTCGAACCCGGTGCGCACAGTAGTCAAGATGTATGGTAAACTTGAACGCGACTCTAGAATTGAATCAACGGGGTCGGATTAAACTCGTAGGACACAATGCTGGAATTGAATCGACGATGATCTTGGACGGGGGATCATAGGATACAATACCGGAATTGAATCGTGATGCCGGACAAAATGGATTGAGGGTACAACACCGGAATCAAATCGACGGAGTTGAACCTAGTGAGTAGGCGTCGGAATCTAATCAACGACACTCGATCTGGATATGAAACTCGCCGGAATTGAATCGACGACGGGATTCTGGAAAGTTATAATTACACTAGGCTAAAAAGGCTATAGGCTAGGAGCTAGTTTGAGAAGATGTGTGTGTGTCGTGGTGTGTTATTTGTGGGATATATATAGGTAGACTTTTGGTAACCGTCAATCGGTTACTTCCTTCGGGTCCCCCACGTTCTATTCTTCTCCACAAGCCACGTGGATTGCTCTTTCGACGGTTTCTTAGTCTTCGCGCTCTTTTCATTTCACCTCGTGGGGATTTACCGCCACTCTTTGTAATCGCCTCGATCGTGGCTCTCCCGCGCGCTTTTCTTGTTCTCGGGAATGAAATGGCGCCATAATTTACCCTAACACGTGGCACCTGCTTGATCAATGTGTGTCTTACCTCAATGTTCTCATTATAGCTGATTGGCGC
This sequence comes from Rhodamnia rubescens, assembly GCA_021437795.1. Classification (NCBI taxonomy): domain Eukaryota; kingdom Viridiplantae; phylum Streptophyta; class Magnoliopsida; order Myrtales; family Myrtaceae; genus Rhodamnia; species Rhodamnia rubescens. The sequence goes on from JAILYA010000040.1 coordinate 2,895,165, forward strand.
CTCCTCACGTATTTGTCACGAGCCTTCTCGAATTTTTTAGGTGTCAATGTGTATTAATCTAATCCACCCGATTTTATGTTTCTTCAATTCTTCAATACTTAGGGTTCGTTCGGTTTCAATGACGAGAGTGTCTTTATGAATTATGAGTACAAAAAATTCACTTTCAAGAAAATGGTGGGCAAATTTACCAAAAAAAAAAGTCTTAAACCTATTACAATTCTATTAATTCAGTCATAAATTTCTTTTCCGGCTAATTGATTCCCAAGCCTTTTACAATTGTGTCAATTTAGCCAATTTTGATCCACCAAAGCACTAACGCAAAGAATTTTTAATAATATTTTGATAAGTTTTAAAATTTTAATTATTTTTTTTTAGTTTTTTTATCTTTTCTTTTACCTTTTTTTTTTTGGTTAAGGCTGGCGACCTCCGCCAACCACAATGCAAGGGCCCGCAAGCCCTCATCGGCCACGGTGAGGTCATGGCCCTCGTTGAGCTGCGAGCGAGGGCTCGCGACCCTTGCCCAATGGTTGGCTTCCTTTTGCCGGCCCCAACCAGAAAAAAAAAAAAAAAAAGGCAGAAAAAATTACTAAAAAATTTTGGAATACCATTAAAAATTGTCCACATTAGCACCGGCAAGCCAAATGGACTGAGTTGGTGTAATTACAAAAGGTTTATGACTCAATTGTCGAGAAAAATTAAGAGTGAATTGACATAATTATAGGCTTAGGACTTTTTTTGTAATTTTCTCGAAAATGGTGAATAGTGGTGGATGGGTGGCGTAAGGATGGCATTGGAACTACTTTGAGATATAGCTGACTTATTCCTGATCTCAAACTCGATTAGCCCCGAATAAGGGTCAAACTATCTCAAAGTTATGCGCATATTTAACGCAATTACGTAAATAAAAATAATAAAAAATTCTATATATGTATTTTAAACCGTTTTAGACCTGCCTATAACATGACGAATTTATATATGCTTATGTTCACTTTTAATGAGGAAATACATTGACTCATAGATGAGTAAGATAGTTACTTATATGATATTGTGTGTTTTAGAAGAAATTTGATTCTTCTTGGTAATGTAACTAGTTGGGTTCGTGATTCAGGATATCTATCAATGAAATGTAAATCAAACCTATTTGATCTTTCGAAAGGAACTTCACACACATCATACAATTTGAAATGTTGATTACAATTATATGCCCAGGTTAGAAATCCAATTTCAACCTTGTTGTTCATCATTCCTGTGACAGAGATGACCAAGGAATCTCCCTTTCTAGGTTCAATTTTTTTTTTTTCACTTGCTTTTACAACATTTGGAATTAGAAAGTTTAGGAAGATGCATCATACTGGAAAGATTAGGGAGCCAATTGTGCTATTTTCAAATTGTTGTAATTATGAGTTAATAGCTCAACAATTTTGTTGTCTTTAAGAGAAGCGCGTCTTTAGTTATGTGTCTCTTCAGTTCATGTGTATCTCTTTATAATTCATGTGTACCTTCAGTTCAAGTGATTAATGGCTCCGACATGTCTCTTCAATTCGCGCGTCTCTTCAGTTCACATGTCTTGTTGGCTCATGTGCATCAATTTTAATAGTCATCTCTTTAGTACACATGAACAATGTTCCTTGTCTTTAGAAAGATGTATCTCTTCGGTTGTATGAAGGACACCTGAGTTTTGTCTTTGTCCGATTTCGAGAAGTGCTCGACCGAGTCCTATTCGCATAGCGCTAATCCAAGCGGGTTCGAAAAGTTTTGGATCTTTAGATGCATAGCACGCTAATCTACAAAACACCGTTGGCGGGAGCTAATTGTCTTAAGAAGATTCGATAATTCGCACCTCACCTCCTGTTTAATTCTGTTATAAATTGTATAGCAACAGTGCTTACTTTATGATTAATTTTTCGTTATAAAAACGAATAAAACATCCATTTTGTACTCTTGAAAATCATGTTCATAGCACATCTTGACAGAATGGAGGGCTACCGAACGGCAAAAGTTAAGTAAAATGATTTTGTTCGAAGAAACAGAAAAAGAGGATGAACAAAGGCGTGGTGGGAGAGACGAGGGTAACAGTGCTTACTTCCGGGCGGTTCGGGGCCGATTCCGGTTCCGTTTTTTAAATTTAATTTTTAAACTAATAAATAATAAAATAAACATAATAAATTATAAATTATAATCAAATTGTACATTGTAATAAAATTTGGGGAAAAAAAAGAGAAAGGAGGAATGAGCTTGAACTTAATGAATTATCATTAAGCGCCTACATATCTTCTTGGGGATAGAAGGATCAAAGCCCATGTAGTTCTTTTACCTTTGATAACCCCAACTTACCTCATCGTCAATCGTCGCTACCCGTTGTGGTACCCGTGCCGGTGGTATCTTCACAATCCTCGCTAAAGAATTCGTGTTCTCGATCCAATTCTTGGTGTCGAAATCGGCTTTCGTCCAATCGTCGACACAAGCTTGAGCTTCCACAGCACTCGGACTTAATCTTGAACGGCGAGAGTCCAAAACTAATCCTCCAAGCGCTAAATGCTTGTTCAACCGCAACCTGTTGAAGATGTGGTTGCTAATATCTCAGCGAGCGATGAGGGCGAGCACCGGGTAGTCGGTTGAGTGACTTTGCCACCACTCCGGGATTTGAAAATCTGTACTATTTTCTCGTATCACGAAACTCAAATTGAGTGGTGAAATATTTTTTTATTTCATAAATACTACCTGTTGCCCCCTTTATTTTTTTTTTGTCTACTCTTGAGCATATCATAACCTCTACCAAGTGAACTACCGGTTTCGTTTCCCGAGGTAGTAGATGGTAAAGATCCACCATCATTTAAACCATATCTATTACAAAATTCTCCATGTAATGCTACTATAGATTCTCTAACCTCTCTTTGTACAATTGAAACATCTATTATAGCTTCCAAATGTAAACAATCATAATAATACACATTCAAATAATCTAGTAAACCATCTAATTTAATACGTGGATAAAAAACAATACCAACTAAATAGATAAGAGGAATTTTGAAATAATAATGCAACCATTTTTCTCGCATTCATCGAAATAGTTTGAGCTAATTCATTATCTTTTTCATATACATTAAAAACACTACAAATATTAACACATTCTATTAAAAATAAATGCGTAGTAGGATAATAAATACAGATAAAGCATTAGTAGCATCATTAAAAATTTTCAAAAAATCTAAATTTTTTTGCAAACGTCCCAATGTTACGGAAGTAAAGTAATTTCGGGAATATTTTGCGACATAAACGTACATAATAAATCTTTGTAATCAAAAGTTTGACGAAGCAACTCATACGTAGAATTCCAACGAGTCGGAATATCTTTTGGAAACCTTTTTGCCCTTCTCCCATGTTGTTTACAAAAGTTTCCCTATGCTTTCATAAAATGGGCACGACTCCATAAATATTTAATTGCGCCCTTTATTGGGGCGAGAGAAAACTCGAGAGTTCGTAAACCATCTTGTACACATAAATTTAAAACATGGCAAGCACATCTAATGTGAAAAAATTGTCCCCCAAAAGAGGGTTTGCAAATATTTTCTAATTCGGGAATGGAAGCGGTATTTGCGGTGTTGCATTATCAAAACCAATTGAAAAAACTTTATTTATCAAATAATATTCTTCTAAAACTTGTTTAATTATTCTATAAATATTATGAGCCGAATGTTTTTCATCAAAAACTCGAAATGCAAGAAGTCTTTTTTGAATGGTCCAGTCATCACCTATCCAATGACACGTAACACCCATTTAAGAATGAATTTGCCAAGGATCACTCCAAATATCACTACCTAAATGCACACGTCCATTGAATTCTGCAAAAAATTTTGCTAAAGTTTTTTTTTTGTTTCTTATAAAGATGCAAAAGTTCGTGTTTAAGAGTACTTCGAGAATAGTTGGTGCTTCGGAACCAACGCAGTATTTATCAAATATTTCATATTAAAATTTTCACCAAGTAGTAAATGGAGCATGATCAAGGGCAACATATTCAGCTAATGTTTGTTTATAAAGTGTATCGGTGTAACGGAATAAAGGATGAGTATTAGGATTGGCGCACCCGGAAATTTGTTGTTGTCTAGTGTCGATCCCCGCTTGCGTTGGATGTTTTTTTGTCGATGCCGACGGAATGTTCCATAGCCATCTTCTTTGCTAAATTTATATGTTTGAGAACAATATTTACAATTTACATTATACTTACCTTCGCTTTCATCATATACCTTGTCGAAGTCGTCGCCACAAGTCGGATGTACTCTCTCGGCCTTTCCGTTCCGGCTCATTTGCCGTCGACGTTTCTTCGGCACGAGTAGGCGGATGAAGACTTTCTTGTGTTGGGACGTGCTCGACGTTCGAAATGGGAACAACGTTGATATTGTCGTCATCGTCTTCCCAACATGCATACTCACGAGGATCACATCCAGGAATAGGATATTCGGAATCTCCCATCGTCATCTTACCCTTTCCAAGATTTGCTTCCCACTTGCCATTTTTGAGAAAATTGAGGCGGGATTCGGAGAATTGAGAATTTGCGAGAATTTGAGAGAATTGTTGAGAGAATTTGTGAGAAAAATGAAAAATGAAGGATATGTATTTATAAAAAAAAATTATGAATATATTTTTTTTTAGTATTAATTAAAGCAATGGCCTGCAAGCAATGCAGCACCGCAAGTCCCGCAAGCCGGCCAAAATGGCCGTTGGCTCTTTCGGGCCAGGGCCGGGGGCCCCTCCCAAGGGGCCCCCTTATTTATTTATTTTTTTAGGGTCGGGTTGGAACCGCCGCCGGTCCAGGCCGGTTCCAATTTTTTTCAAGCCGGAACCGGCCCACGAGGGCTGGTTCCGGTTCCGTTTGGGCCCGTGGGTCCGGTCAACGGGCCGGTTCCGGGCCCACGGGCCCAAATGGCCATCTCTAGATGGGGGAAGTCGTGGGCGGTTTTCTCAAATGATAGTACGGCTCCGCGTATTTCACTGAAATTTTTTTCATATTTTCTCCAATTTCTGGTGTTTAGGGAGTAGAAAATATGTGGCCATGGGTATACGGCTTGGCAAGCCTTCCCATTCCGCCGGATTTATGGTCAACGACTTTGATAGCCTTTCCATTCATAAGCCATCCCCGATCGGGATCAAGCTCATGGATTGGCTTCGATAATGCAATTCCGGTCAATGAAAAATATCCTTTCAAATCGGAAGAAAATGATTTCCCTTTCTCAAGAAGAGAACTCATTTTTGTCTTATGCTTCTCTCTCTCCGAGAAAGGAAAATCAATTTCTCAAGTAAGAAAATCTTTTTTCTCTCTCTCTCTCACTGTTCTTCCTCCCCCGTTCTCTCTCCTCGTAGTCTCTATGATCGTTCTTCTCTCCCCAACACGGAAACCCGGATCCACGAAGCTCTTGAGCTCCGACAAGTTCTTGCTACTCTTGCTCGTCTTCTTCTTCCTCCTCATGTTTCCCGATTTCGTGTTGCTCCTCTTTTACGGTGACTTCTCTATTTCTCCGCCGCCCTCGATCGTCGGGTGCTCGCCCTCGAAGTCCGACACTTCCTTGCCGGAGAGGACGGTTTGGAGCTTCAGAGTGGCCGCGAGGAGGATCGAGTTCGAGAGAGAAGGGCTTGTTCTCTCTCCTCACCGATGCTTCGGGCGGCAAAGCGAGCTACGAGCTCGAAAGATCTGTCGAGGTAGAGGCTCGCCTCATTGGCCTCGAGCTCCGCCGAGCCAAGCCTCGCAGCATCCTAAGTCCTTTACCCCGCTATTCTTCCTCTTATCAAATTGATTTATTATTTTCGCCAACCTTTATTCTCTATTTGCGGAAACGTTAGTAGCTAATCTAATTTAACATACATAGCAACTTTCAAGATATTTATAAATATACTTATTTTATACGCATATGCATCATAATATTTTACAATATTAACTAACCTCCTTTAAAATATACACAATCAAAATTGAGGAGGGTACCCCAACCGCTGTAGTTCTACCCCTTCTTAGACTACTAAAACTTCTTCTCATCCTAGCTCGGGCTCCCTTCTAAGGTGTCGCTCCTCCATAGAACCCAGCTGGTTCATTGATGTGGCGCAGAGGGCCCATAAGCATACCTCCACCTAGTGTCGGATGACACGAAATAATTCGAGGGGGAGCGTTGCGGCAAACCTATATCAATCCATACTATTGCTTTTAGCCTAACATACTCAACACTCGTCTCTACATCAACAATCTCTTGCAAGGTATATTCCATGTGGGTCGGTATCTAAACAGCAGGAAAGTCCATCTTCGTTTCCCTGAAAAATAAAGGAATGAGCACGCAGCCTAGTAGGAAAACCACTAGATTTAAAATAGAGTAGAAATTCTAACACTTGATGTCATGAACCACAAAGCTATCTTGTGATTCATTACTCAAAATCATCAAGCACGACATTAGTTATAATGTCAATCATAAACTTAATAAATATAGCAAATCTTTCTTTTCACTTTTGGGCTTTCTTTTCCCGAGCCTTCCATTACTCAAGATGTGCAGCATCTATCATAATGTCAAGTATAAACTCAATAAATGCAATAGACACTCTGTCTTTTCACTTTTAGGCTCTCTTTTTTCTCGAGCCTCCCTTCAAGATTTTCGGTACCAGGCGACATTGCCACTACACGTGTATGACAACGAAACATTTCATATCATCATTAGGTAAACGACGTATATGCCATCGTTTCTTTTCTCACTAACGATGACAACAAATAATTCCATTGTTGCGAGTAACGTCGAGATTACGTTGTTATCTCAAGCCCCTACACCATAGTTTTTCTCACTAACAATGGTAGAAATCGTCTTTCAAATGGCAATCACATGCTTGCACACACATAGTTTATTTCTTAATCTTGATTAGGATTATTATACCATTGCCACGTTCTAAGAGACATCCTATACCATTTGCAATAAATACTCATGCACACAAGAACGCCTTTGTTTCAATCTCCCTTCAACAAGTTTATACACACGTTCCGGCACATATTTGATTTATATATAAGGAGCAACCATGCATTCACTACATCACAAGTATTAAACTAACACCATATTTCAAATCTAGTAATTTCCCTATCTTTTTCGGAGAACACACATGAAAAAACTAGAAGATGAGCTTGGAAGAGGAAAATCGAGAGAGAGAGAGAGAGAGAGAGAGAGAGAGAGAGAGAGAGAGAGAGAGAGAGAGAGAGAGAGAGAGAGAGAGAGAGAGTAGGCGTGAAGCAGGGGAACAGAGAGGTGTGAGAGAGAGAGGGAGAGGGAGCACGTGAAGGAGAGGGGGAGAGAGGGGGTTGGTAGATGTTGGAAATAAAGAAATCATACCCCTATTTATAATAGTTTTATAGTTTCTCTCACAAGTTACTCCATCAATAACCTTATGTTAGTGTCTTAATGCCATTGGTCCACTTAAAATCCTATCTTTCTTAGGTTTCTAGACTAGCTATTTATCGGTATTTGATTGGTCCATTTGTTTAGACTATTAATCTTAGGTTTTTAGAGTAGCTATGTATTCTCATTTGATTGGTCCATTTGTATGGTTATTAATGAAACTTATTTTAACATTTAATACTTAAAAATGACATTGATCTTATTCTATCATTAAATGTTTGAAAATAACATTGATCTTATCTTTATTCAATTGACTTACCACCGATTTGTGCATTCTCATCCGAGTGACCCACTATTGACTTACTGTTTTACCAATGACTAAAGACTATGAACCATCGAAACAAAGAAGGAATCCCCAACGACGCGATTGCGCCACCAAACCGGACGGCGACTATGAGTTGGCCGAGCTGGGCGTCTCGGCGCTACGTCGAGTAGGCGCGACCTGCACACGGTTGAGCATGCGCCCAAAGATCGGCCGAGCTTGCTTGGCCGAGTCGGGCAGTGGTCGTAGTTCCAACCCCAAATTGTCTCGTCCTCGCCTAGTTCCTCGTTGATCAATTCATTGTCTTGTCTGTTCTACAATTTCCTTACCATCGGTCTTCGATATTTTCTTTTATAGCTAGCGTCCAAGAAAACTCCTTAACCAAGCAAGGTGGTGGCTTCCTCAAGAAGCTACTTGATAGCTTCCTCGAGAAGCTTCGGAGTGGCTTCCTTGAGAAGTTACCTAATAGCTTCCTCGAGAAGCTTCGGAGTAGCTTCTTCAAGAAGTTACTTGATAGCTTCCTCGAAAAGTTTTGAATAGCTTTCTTGAGAAGCTTCAAAATAGATCCCTCAAGAAGTTTCGAATAACTTTCTCGAGAAGTTATTGGATAGCTTCCTCCAAAAGTTATCGGATAGCTTCCTCGAGAAATTTCTGATAGCTTCTTTGGTAAGTCAAAAGGGTTAAATTCTTCAAGAAGCTTTAAAATTCATTCTTTATTTAGAAATGTTTTACTTCTTCTAAAATCTTTTAGGTGACTTAAGGAACAAGTCAAGAAATATTCTTTTATTTTCTAATAATTTCTAGTACTAGAAATTTCGGGTTGTCACATCGTCGGCAAGTGGCGAGGCTCGGCGATCGCCACGGAGGAAAAAGAAAAAAGAAAAAAAATTTAAGTAAAAGAGAAAAAAGATCAAAGAAGATAGTTAGATAGTTAAAAATTTGATTTAAAAAATAAAAAAGCATTGAAAGAAGTATAAGGTGAAAATTTATTTTCTTTATCAAACGGCGAAAATATTCCAATTTGTTTTGAGATTTTAGCTAAACGCTGGAAAATATCTTCATTTTTCTAAAAAATAACTTCGTAAAAAGTATTTTATGAGAAAGCCATATTTTTCGTGAAAGAAACGGAGCATGAACTATTTTTGTCAAATAACTGCCCACGTCTTTCTTTTCAAAACCGTTTTTATCAAAGAACCGCCCACGTCTTTCTTTTGAAACTTGTCGATAATACTTAGCATTCAAGACGCTTCTTTCCTTCTGGGTTAAGCTTTCTCGCTCGCCTTTCTTCATCTCTCTCTTTATATAGTCGTGTGGCTCTGATCATAACAGCATTCCGCCCTTCAAGAGAGAGACGTCATGGACAGAAGTGGAAACCGAGGGAGTGGACGCGACGGGTACAACCACAGCAAGGATCATCACCACCGCGGCTATGGACGAGGCCACCGGCGTGCAACGGGTGGTCGTGGAGATGGGAGTCCGTCGTGGGCCGAGGCCGACGCTGGTCGTCCTGGATATGATGCCTCAATGTATCTAGAGACTGTTGATGTCCGGCCGGAGTTTAACCTCGTGCCCGAGTTTAATCAGGTTTCCCTGGGAAATGAGGATAAGGCTCGCCCCGTCCGACGCCCCGGCGAAGGTGGCTCGTTGGCTGCTCGACCTGTCAATCTTCTGGTCAACCACTTTCGCGTCACCTTCAATCCGGAAACCATGATAAGGCACTACGATGTCGACATCAAGCCCGAGGCACCTGTGAGGCACCGCCATCCCGCAAGACTATCAAAAGACACCCTATCTCAGATCAAGCAGAAGTTATTCTCTGACGACCCCACACAATTCCCTTTATCCAAGACCGCTTACGATGGCGAGAAGAACATCTTTAGTGCGATTCAGCTGCCTTGCGGGACGTACAACGTGAAGATAGGTTCCGGCGGAGAAGACAGCGAGCACTCCTCATTCCAATGCTCCATCACGCTCGTGAACAAGTTCAACCTCCTTAAGTTGAGAGATTACTTGGCGGGAGACTTGGTGTCGATCCCGAGGGACATATTGCAGGTCATGGATCTGGTGATGAAGGAGGACCCTGCGAGGCACATGATGTCGGTCGGACGGCACTTCTATCCCCTTGAGTATCGCAAGACGGATGACCTAAAGTGCGGCGTCGCGGCGTTCAGGGGGTTCCAACACAGCTTGAAGCCGACCTGCCAGGGCCTCGCGTTGTCTCTCGATTGCTCGGTCATGGCCTTTCGAAAGAGGATGCCGGTCATCGATTTCCTCGAGGAGCATATAAGTGGATTCAGCATCCGCCAGTTTGCCAGGCACAGGAGGGAAGTCGAGCAGGCGTTGAAGGGGGTGAAGGTCACGGTGAACCACCGGAGGACCAAACAAAAGTACACGGTCGAGGGGCTGACCAAGGAGACGACCCGCTCGATATCTTTCAGCAGCGAGAGCCCCGAGGGAAAGACGAGTGAGGTCAATCTGGTGAGCTACTTCCAGGAGAAGTACAGAGTCGACATCGAGCACAAGGACATTCCTTGCTTGGATTTCAGCAAGAACAACAAGAAGCAGTACGTGCCCATGGAGCTGTGCGAGTTGGTCGAGGGGCAGAGGTACCCGAAGGAGAAATTGGAGCGAGATGCCTCGACCTTGCTGAAGAAAATCTCCATGCCTCCCCCAAATATCAGGAAGAAGTCCATCTGCGACATGATGAGGTCGAACACCGGACCTTGCGGGTATGTAACACTTGTTCTTTGCTCTAATATGTCATGTTCGAATAGAGAAAATACTTGGATTCTATATTCTTTTTGTCTTTGATATTTTCTTTTTCTCTAGTTAATGTGCTCCTTTCATTGCTGCAGAGACGTCAGCCGGAACTTTGGAATCGAAGTCGACATGAACATGACGAAAGTGGTGGGACACGTCATCGGACCTCCCGAGTTAAAGCTGGCGACTCCGGATGGCAAGATGATGAAGATAGAGGTTGATAAAGTCAAATGCCAATGGAATCTGATGGGGAAAGCGGTCGTGCATGGGAAGCCGATCGAACGGTGGGTCATTGTCGACTTCAGCGCGTCGGACCGGCATCGGTGGCTCAACCCTGAGCCGTTTATCCAAAAGCTTATTAGCAAATGCAGAAGCTTGAGGATTCGAATGGAAGAACCGCTCTTTTATCAACCTGCGGCAATGAGCATGTTCTCCGACATGGCGAAATTGACTAAGCTGCTAGAGGATGTCAGCCGTCACGCTTGCGTTGGCGGTAGACGTCCTCCTCAGTTCCTTCTTTGCGTCATGTCTGGGAAGGACCCCGGCTACAAGCACCTCAAATGGATCTGCGAGACTCAAGTCGGGTTAGTCACTCAGTGTTGCCTTTCTGCGAATGCCAACTATGGGAACGATCAATTTCTAGCAAATCTGGCCCTCAAGATCAATGCCAAGCTTGGGGGCAGCAACGTGGAGCTATCCAATCCATTGCCGCACATCAGTGACGAGGGGCATGTGATGTTCCTTGGTGCCGATGTCAACCATCCCGCATCTCGCGACACGAAGAGTCCGTCCTTTGCTGCAGTAGTCGGAACCGTCAACTGGCCCGCTGCCAATGGCTATGCTGCAAGGGTACGACCTCAGCTCCACCGGCAAGAAAAGATTGTCGACATCGGGAGATGTCTCTGCAGCTCGTCGAGACATACGCCCGTCTGAATGGAGTTAGGCCTGGGAAGCTCATATTGTTCCGTGATGGGGTGAGCGAAAGCCAATTTGATATGGTTCTGAATGAGGAATTGCGGGATCTGAAGAAGACTTTCGCCGAGAAAGATTACAACCCGACCATCACGATCCTCGTGGCGCAGAAGCGGCACCAAACTCGTCTTTTCCTGGAGAGAGATGCCGTTAAGGGTCCAGGCAACGTGCCGCCAGGGACGGTGGTGGACACAACAGTTGTTCATCCTTCCGAATTGAGCTTCTATCTGTGCAGCCACTACGGCAGCCTCGGGACGAGCAAGCCGACCTATTACCATGCGCTCTGGAACGAGCACGGGTTCAGCTATGACCACTTGGAGGAGTTGACTTTCAGCTTATGCTTCACCTCTGCTCGGTGCACCAAATCAGTGTCTCTGGTCACGCCGGTGTACTATGCTGATCTCGCCGCCTTCAGAGGAAGGTTGTATCACGAAGCGGCGACGGAGCATCCTCCCGGTTCAACTGAAGAGCGATTCTACGACAAGCTGCACACTGAAGTGGAGAACAAGATGTTCTTCATTTGAAGGCCTTACCCTCTCCTCCACCTCCAAAAACTTAAAGAGGAGACTTTCTGCAACTGTCTTCAGTATTCTTAGTGCTTTTATTAGGAATTTCAGTTCTTTAATTTGTGATCCTGACATGAATAATGCTCATCATGGGCAATGAAGGAACATTTGGATCTGGTTCTTGTCTTTCTGAGTTGTCTTTGGTAACAAATCTGCCTTCTTAGGTTATATTCAGTCTTAACACCTTCATTACATTCATTACTCCTTTTCACTTGCACTTGATGATGCTTTGAGTAGAGTGATCTGTGGATTTGATTTGTTCGTATGATTCAACAAAAGTTGTGGATTTGTTCGTATGACTGCTGAATGGAAGTTGAAGGAAGAAGGATTTTGATGAAAGGAAGGCGATGAAATTGATGGCTTATTTTAATTGTGCTATCCCCCCGTATATATTATCAAATAAACTCAAATGTCATTTTAGCCTTGAGCTTTCATCAATACATCACTCTCTATTTGTCAAAGTGAAGGATTTGGAAAACATTTTCTTAAAAATGATCGCTTGAAATTATCAATTAATGAGAACTGTTTTCATCAATAGGCATAGGTTCTCCCAAATCCAGCACGTCGTTAGGATTTTCACTTTAATTCGGTTAATTCTATCGGAATTCTATGCGAGGAGTCGCCACTAAACTTTTTTTTTTATTATTGGCTAGAAACCAAGTGAGGTATGAGAGAATATCTTGCTTCTTACGCAATGAGAGATCCGGGGTTGGGGACTTGATTTTATTGGACTAATGCTCTTTTGGTACAGTAAGTAAATTGTTCTGTTAACTAGTGACACACGCCGTCTTCTCATCCTATTACGATTCTTAGCCACTATATGCCCATGCGGTACTTTTAGCCTAAAACCAACTAGGAAAACGAATCAACAGACAAAAAGCAAAACGAAAGAGGAATCATAACAAACACACCATGAGCAGGAATAAAAGGCAAGACAAAAGTAAAGTACGGGGAAGGTAATCCAATACAAAATGTCAAGTAAAGAATATTACTTGGCCTCGTTATTAAGCAAAGAATATTACTTGGCCTCGTTATTAAGCCTCCGAACAACAATCCCCATGAACTAATTTCACATCGAATTCAATTTATTTTCTTGAAGGTCAATCTTCCTAAACCTAAGCTAATTGTCAAAATCCCTATGCTATACGTATATTAACTAAAAAGAAACTAAGCTCTAAAGCTAAAATAAAACCACCTAATCAAGGCCTATTTTTCATTTTTTTTATTCTTTATAGATATATATATATATATATATATATATATATATATATATTTTCTCATGACTAGGTTATCATTTCAATTTTTTAGGCTCACGCAATCTTACCCATTTATTGGCCGACAACCTTTTACATTGAATTGACTACATTATCACTTGTGGATCCCGCTGTTGATTTGAGATGATTTCTTATCCTTTTTCTCTTTTTTTTTCATTTGTTTCAATTTCTCTAGAGAAATTAGGCATACTCCTCTCAAATAACATTTATTGAGGTTAAATGTGGGGCACGCTCTTGATTTAAGACTAATGTTTGCCTCCTTTTGTTATTTCCTTTTTCTTCCCTTTCTTTCTTCCTTTGCAACAAAATCGGTGTACCTCTTTTCCAAAATTAGTATTATTTGGTAGATAGCTAACTAGTTGTTGTGCTTCTGAAAAAAAAAATCTATTAATGAGTTGTATATTTTTTTTTTGTACTAGGAAACTATTATTGCAGAAATAACTTAAGCGCAAGTAAGAGAATAATCTATATGTAAATTGTGTATATGAATACATTAAGTATAATATTTTATTGTTGAGTAAATTCTCGTAAGTTGGATCCACAAATCAAATTCAAAAAATTTGCAATCATGAGGATAATCTAAAAAAATAAACCAAACAATTTGCAGATAAAAATAACATCTTCTACTCTTATATATTATTAGTTCTTGCATAAATTATAATAATGAAGAATAAGTTCAGAAGAAGAGGGTAACGTTGAAATGTAATGGGCGTGGAAGAAGCTACTAGGGTAAAAATATATGGGCGTGGAGAAGCAGCTAGGGTGAAAAGAAATATTATTTTGAAGGGATGTAGATAAGTTTTCCCTTTAGTAAAATTGAAAAAAGAACGAAGAAAAAAGCTCGTAAATAATCTTAAATCAAGAATGGGATCCACAAGAGACAATGTAATCAATTCAATATGTTAAGAGGGATCTCAAGAGTCAATTAGGGGCATGGAAAATTGAAAATAGCACAAACCTTTTTTATTTTTTATTTTTATTTATAATTTATTGCATACTATAATTTATTAAATAGGGCATGGGCTTGCTTAATCCAAACATGGCCGTACATGTTAGACACGAAAGCAAAGTACCGACATGAAATGGGTCGTCAACAAAAGACACGAAAACGAAGATAGTGAATGGTCATGAAATGTTAGACCCGGACTTCAATTTGGTTGTTCTTATGCACAGCTCTAGTCACTCTCTGCGTATGGTAACGTTTCTATTTTTTGCAACAACTTTTGAAACAGAAACATTTTTTTCTATTTTTGCTCCCGGTAATGATTTTTGGGAAATGTAAACGCGTTTGATGATCGCAAAAAAATTATGTTCCCGGAACAAAAAAAGTATATAAACGCGTTTGGTGATCGCATAAAGTTTCGTTCCCGAGCAAAAAAAAGAAACGCATTTGGTAACCGTAAAAAAATTATTTCTAATTTTTTCATTTAATTAAGAGGACCATATATATTAAAATTAAGATGTCTTTATCTTTCTAACTTACTAAATCAAATTAAATCTCATTTTTTCAATTGACTAAATCAAATTAGACCAATATATGTATAACTAATTTATGCACAATTTATCAAATTACAATATGAACGAGATCAACCATAAAAAAAAAAAAACTAAAACAAAAGACGAATTAGAATTGGACAACGAGAACATCAAATATGTTTTCTATAAATAGAAAAAATTACAATTCGACTCACATGTAAACATTCCCAAGTAGTTAAAAATATAATTATCTTTAAATGGGGACCTTTAGAAAAATATTAATTACACTTTGAGTAAAATCGGGGATTAAAATGAAAAACATTTGTGCATTTAGGTCCTTTTAGTCCAATTGTTCAATTTTTCCAATCATGAGGACCGAAATGAGATGCGGGATATCAAAGATCGATGTCATGACTCTAAAAGTAAAAAATTTTGGCTAAAAGGATTTAAAATAAAAAAATTTAGTCAATTTAGGATTATGTGGAATTTTTAAAAATTTAAGAGGCCAAAATGAATAGGGAATTAAAATAAAAATATGGACTATTTTTACGCATTTTACGAACATGAATACTATTTTTCCTTATTTTGGCTATTTTATAATTAAAATAAATCCAAAAATATCAAAAATTACAAAAAATATTTTTTTATTCAAAATTGGTTCCTAAGGCTAAGCCAAAGCTTTCAAAGTTGATTTTGTAATTTGATGAATTTTTTGGTATTTTAAATTATTTTTCTAAAATAAAATGATAAAAAAAAATTAGGTGTCACATCGTGCTAGAACAAAAGAGAAGAGAGTATGTTCAAAAATAAAATTGGTCCCAATTGTTTCTAAAAAATGTTCCAAATGTGTTTCTAAAGAGTGTTCTAGGAACACGGAAATAAGTTTTTTTGTTTATTATTTCTGCTCTAAAAGTGTTTCTATTTCTCAAAATTGTTCTCGGATCATTTTGGAAACACTTTTTTATCATATGTGTTTTTGTTCCCAAAATGTTCCAAGAATACTCTGGGAACATAAATACTTTTTCTCAAGCGTTATCAAACGTAGCCAAAGCCACCGCTCTTCTCTATTCATATTGCTCAATAAAGAAGATGAACATGGAAGAAGAAAAGGAAAAAAATTTGTCTTCGGACAAAGAAGTCCTTGGTCGGCTTGAAAGTTTGGACGGCCGACGAGAAGATTAGACCTTATTTGAAATAATGCTACTTTGAATCCTCTTTTGACAAAATAATAACACTTTGGGTACCGTTTATTTCGCAAAAGATAAATGATTAGAAAAAACTTTCTTGAAAATAATTGCTTATATCCCTCATAAAAATGAAATATTTTCATTGTTTAAGAAAATATTTAGACAGAAATTGTTATTAATAATGAAAATATTTTCTATTAATTGATTTTTTTTTAACAATACAAGTGATTTTTTTAGGAAAATATTTTTTGATTCATTCATATTTCGCGAAACAAATAGAGAATCCTCATGTTCTTATTGGGTAAAATTAGGGAAAATTTCAATAAGGGCCCGAAGTGCCCTCATCTTCTAAAAAAGGAGATTCCTCATGGTATTGGAAGGATCGTGAATTCCATTTTCTGAATAAACGCAAGCCTAGCCGACAAGATAGGTTTTCTTTGCTCCGCTCTTGGGTTGTACCCTAAAGAAAGGTGCCCCGATACTCCCACTTTCCTTTATTTGAGATTTCCAAAAGGTGAGATTTCGTGCCTTCATGGCTTTCGATCTTGTGGGGGTGTATTTCGTCATGGTGCCTTTCTTGGTCAGTATGCCTAGTTCGTTGCTATAAAATCTAGTATTATTGAATCTCAAATAAGGGCATGACCAAAGGACATTTTCATCTTTTACTTTATTTTTTATTTTTTATTTTTATGTTTTCCATTTCTTTTCATTTGTTTTCCTTTTTTATTTTTCTTTTTTCCCTCCCTTCCCAGGCCATCGCGGAGGCCGGCGAGGGCCATCTAGCTAGCCGAGCATCAAGCAATAGCGAGGGTAACCCTCGTCCAACGGCCGGCACAAGGGCAACCCTCGCCCTGGCCTCGTCAACTCGGGTGAGGGCTTCCCTGGGGCGAGGAGAAAAAAAAAATGAAAATAAAAAAATGAAAAATAAAAAGAAATGTAAAAAGGAAGAAGGAAAAAAAGAAAAAAACTCAAAAAAATAAAGGATGAAAATGCCGTTTGGTCAAGTTCTTTTTGATATTTTAAGCATTTTAAGATCTTATTTAAAAGAAAATCTATTTCGTGTTTTTATTTGAGAAAACAAACACATTTTGGGCCATTAATCAAAGTTTCCCCGTAAAATTATGTTGTTCGAGGGGTTCTATGTAATTTTTTCAAAAAGAAACGGAAAGAGAGAATGAACGCAGGCGGGGAAGAGAGAGGGGGTTTTCGGCCGTTGATGCACAGATGATCCAACCGCGGACAGGCGTCTACTTCATGGAGGAATACCGATATGGTACGAGCTTCCGCAGTTCGCCTTATCTAATCAGGCGATGGAAGCTGGAAGAACCCTAATTACCTAATTGTGGCGGGCTTGTCGCCTCGGAATCTCAAGGTGATTTTCTTTCTATGGTGCTCTCTTCATCTTCCTATGCTGTTGAAAAATCGCTTTCAGCCTGTGTTAATCGTGCTTGGTGGATGCATGAAGTTCGCTCTCTGTCGTGTTCGAATCTGTTGTTTTTCCTTTCCTTGCTTGTTCGACCCCTGACGATCGCTTTTTTTAAGTGTATGAATTGGTTTGGCTTCCTTCCAAGCGTTCGATTTAGTTTTGGGTTTCGAGTTACGATATCTGATGAAGTCTGCTTGAGCCTCCGTTGGCTGATCATTTCTGGGAGACTGAGATATTCGTATTGCGTTGGTGAGGCATTGTGCTGACACGAGCTCATCCGTGACTCAGTGAGTTGAGTTCAAGTATCTCGATTACTCTTTCAGATCCAGCTCGAGCTTAAAAAATAATGCTCGAATCTCTTGTTGGGTTTTGAGCAATGAACTTTTGAACTTGGTCAAGGTTTAGCACTCTGTCAGCTAGTTGCACCCAACGCCCGTAATTATCACGGTCAAGAGGCTGGAAGAGCTTTAGGGGTTTGCTGGGAAGTGGTCTTGTCATCTGCATTTGAAGCCTAGCTAGCCGGTGGAATTGTCAAAAGAATTTGGAGTTGGCTCTTGATGAGCAATCTTGTGGCGTGGAAAAGAGTTCATGTCTAGAAGCTTTCCACAAATCCCTGGAAAATTTCTCGTCCCCCTGCTTTGTCTGCGATGAAGTTGTTTGGGATTGGCTTCTTTTTTCCAGTTAATGTTACGTAGCACGGAGTACTGAAATGTTGTGTTGTTTCGCATTTATCTCCTGATATGTAGACAAATTAATTTTCCTGATTGACTATATGACTTCCCAACGAATTTGTTCTATTATTCTATCATGAGAAGAAAGTTCTGTTCTCTAGTAATAACCCTCGTTCTGCCTGCACTTTCTCTATAAATTGTTCTCTCTTTACAGGTATCCGACTATGTTATTAAGTGGATGCACCTCACTCTTGGGGTGTGGGGTCACAAATCCCGCCTCTAAGCCCACAGTGCCTAGTATCTCGGTTATTTCTCGTAGTCCTGCCTTGCATACCAAGGCCACTTTGTCAAGCATCAGGAGTTCCTGGAGACCTCATCTGGAGTCTAAGCAATGGTCCAACAAATGTATGTGAATAATGCTGTCATTTAATATGCTCATCGCAGGTTGTTGCTTTTCGAATCATGCTGAAATTTGTTGAGGATATGAAAGTTTGATTATTTTTTCCTCTGCTTAGGTTTGCTGCACCAGAACATGTCCTCGGCATCCACCACTCTTGTTAGAGGAGACAATGACGGCCTGTCATTCTCACTCCCAATTATTCCCAGGCGGAGACCTTGCAGGGCCCCGCGGGCATCCAAGGATGTACCATACAGTTTCCGGTACCCTCCTATGACCAAGAAGCCGAGGTGGTGGTGGAGAACCTTAGCGTGTCTCCCTTACTTGATGCCTCTCCACGAGACCTGGATGTATGCCGAGACGGCTTATCATCTTCACCCCTTCTTAGAAGACTTTGAGTTTTTGACGTACCCATTCCTCGGGGCCATCGGGAGGCTGCCGAGCTGGTTTCTAATGGCTTACTTTTTCGTTGCCTACTTGGGGGTAGTGAGGCGGAAGGAGTGGCCACACTTCTTCAGGTTCCATGTGGTGATGGGCATGCTGTTGGAGATAGCCCTGCAGGTGATAGGGACGGTGAGCCGCTGGATGCCGCTCGCAGTCTACTGGGGAAAAGTGGGGATGCATTTCTGGACGGCTGTGGCGTTCGCCTACCTGTTTACCGTGTTGGAGTGCATAAGATGCGCCCTTGCCGGCATGTACGCCGACGTCCCCTTTGTGTGCGATGCGGCATATATCCAGATTCCATATGACTAAGGCATGTCGATCTGCAAGATTAGGTGGTTTCGAGGGAGTTGCACAACAGATTTGAGTGACCAAGATTTTGATCTAATATGCAATCCCTCTTGGTACAGAGATCACTTCCTCTGCCTGGGGATGAGCTGATTTTGCTCTGCTCTCTCGTTCTCTGTGTCGGCTCACCAACAACAACTTAGCTTGAAGTTTGCACATTCTTAATTAGATCGGTTTTTTTCTTTGTGCCTTATCCTTTTCCTTTGTCTTGGGTTGTCACTAACGGAGAATTTTGTTAGGTCCATCAGAAAATCATCTGTACAAACTAAACGAAAAACGGTTCCCAGTTACAGAACTCAAATCTTGATTTTCCTTCTCTAACCACCATCATGGATCACCTACAATTTCTTTACTCCAATCAGTGCTACATAATGTTTCCTATATGGGCGTCTGATTGCGAACTTAGACTGTCTTGCCTTTTGATGCCTGCCAAAATTTAATTTGACATGATTCCAAGGTTGAAATATGCCTCGTTGGCTGGTACCCAAGAACAACAATTGAACTAGGATGATAACCCCCACGAGGACACTGGACTAAAGATTCAACAATCACAAAATTATCATTCTTCTCGTTGCCCTAAGATATCTGTCGTAACTTGTTTACTCGGTTCTTGGGGAAAACTGGGAAGGCATTTCTGGGGGGTTGTGGCTTTCGCTTGGCTGTTTACCGTTTTCGAGTGCATAAGATGCGCTCTTGCAGCCTTGCAGGCCTGTATCTGTGTGCGATGCCGCATACATCCAGATTGCATATGGCTAAGGGATGTCGAGACGCAAGATGAGGTGGTTTCAAGGAGTTCCGCACCAGATAAGAGTGACCAAGATTTTGATCTTAAATCCAATTCCTCTGGCTTTGGATGAGCTTATGTAACTCTGATCTTTCCTTATTGTGTCGTTATTTAGCTTGAAGTTCGCATGTTCTTGATGGATGGACCTTTTTCTTCGCGCCTTATCACTTTCCTGTCCTTGGTTGTCATTAATGGATGCTAGGAATTCTTTTTAGGTCCATCAGAAATCATGTGTGCATTTTAATGGGAAAACAGTTCGCAGTTAGAGAACTCAAATCTCGACTTTTGTTCTCTAATGAACATCACCTAAAATTTCTTCTCTTCAATTTCTGCTCCATAATGTTTCTTATAATGGCGTCTGATTTCGAGCTTACGTCAGACTTTTTCGCCTTTTGATGCCTCCCAAAATTCGATTTTTGACATGATTCCAAGCTTGAAATATGCCCGAATGTGCCTTGGGGGCTGAAGCCCAAGAATAATTATCTAACTAGAATAATAGCCCCCACATGGACGAGGGTTTTTTTCTGATTTAATATTTTAAAAAAAATATTTATGAATTTATTTTGTTTAAAAAAATATTTATAGATTTGGGTCTCGCTCGGCACTTGGTGTGCCGAGCGAGACCCGCTCTCAGACTCGCGAGTGCCGAGCGGGTGGTGGTGGGGCCACCTCCGTCGCTCTGCAAGATAAGCGCCGAGCGACAGATGGAGGGGTCCACCTCCTGCTCGCTCGGCGGTTTCATCGCCGAGCGAGCAGGGGAGGGGCCCCACCGCCTCCGCTCGCCCCCTGCCCGCTCGGCGGGGGAGGGGCCTCCCTTCGCTCGGCAGCAGGCGCGAGCGGCGAGGGAAAGAACCCGCCCCCTCCTTCGCTCGGCGATAGAACCGGCCGAGCGAGGCCACGCCCTCCCCGGCCCCGACATTTGTCGAGCGGGGGAGGACGGGCGGGGCTGCCCCGCCCCACGCCTTCAAAACCCCCTCCGCTCCGCCCCCTCTCGCTACGCCCCCTTCCGCTCCGCATTCCGCTCTCGTTCGATTCTTCCGCTTCGCGCACCCCCTTCTCGCTCCTCATTTCGCTCGTTCGATTCTTCCGCCCTTCTTTCGCTTTCGCCGCACGGACATTTCTTTCGCTTCTTTCACATACACTCCCTGTCGACATTTCTTCCGCATACATTTTCGCTCGACACTTCTTCCGCTTTGTATTTCGTTTTGAAAAGAGCAAAGAGAGCGGCGCATTTAGTTTTTCCGGTCTCGTGCGAGCAAGTTCTTTCTTTATCACTTTGACCTCTACGCAAGCAAGTTCTTTCTCTATCTTGCGCTCCTACGCAAGCAAGTTTTATGTTATTGTTTTCGTAATATTGAAATTAATTCGATACTTTCTCTTTACCGGGTTCGGCTCCTCATTCGAGCGGGCACGCACCCCACGCCCGCGTCCTCCCCGCTCGACAAATGTCGAGCGAGGGGAGGAGGGAGCCTTTTGGGCGACCTTCGCTCGCGGTAAGGCTCGCCGAGCGAAGGGAGGGGCCCCGCCCCTTCCTCCCCGCTCAACGGATGTTGAGCGGGGGACGAGGGGCGGGCCCTCCTCCCGGTCGCTCGGCACTCAAAGTGCCGAGCGACCGAGGAGTGGGGCCTCCCTCGCGCTCGGCACTCAAAGTGCCGAGCGACGGGGAGTGGGCCCTCCCCGCTCGCTCGGCGGTTCTATCGCGAAGCGAGGGAACCGCCCCACCGCCATCCGCTCGGCACTCGAAGTGCCGGGCGGGTCTCCTTCCGGCACTCCGGGTGCCGAGCGAGACCCAAATCTGTAAATATTTTTTTAAATAAAATAAATTCGTAAATATTTTTAAAAAAATATTAAATTAGAAAAAAACCCCATGGACGACGGACTAAAATATTTGACAACCCCAGTCATCAATTTTTCCGTTACGCTAAAAATATTATATCATTACTTGTAAAGTCGTTTTTATTTTTATTTTTCAACATTTGTGGTAAAGAAGGAAGTTGTTTGATTCTTGATCTCAACGTACGGTTATTGAGATGACTTTCACTAAATAAAGATATTACAAAGTCTTACATAAGGGAACAATATAACAATGGAAAATAATAATAAAGGGATAATCATATCTCAAAAGTTGTCAATCACTTAATTCTAGCATCTTCAAGAATCGGCGCTTGTGATTTTGATCGATATCTCTAGATTCTTCTCCCTTGATTGATAAATCGGTTTGTTTACTCCCCACAAATTGGGGAAGGGAGAATCCCAATTCTCAATTTGCGACATAAGTTTCCAATTGTGTTCCTAGGCAGGGGTTTTGTAAAGAGATTGGCAATTTGATGCACAGAGACGGAACATACTTAGTCACAAGTATTTCAAGAACCACTTTTTCTCGCACATAATGATAACCTAATTTGATATGTTTAGTTCTTGCATGAAAATACTGGATTAATCGAAATATAAAGTGCACTTGCTATTATCACAAAATAGTATCGGTGGACTTGAGAGATGAATACCCAAATCTCTCAAAAGGGATGATATCCAAGTAATCTATTCAAGTTGTCAACGCCATTACACGATACTCTACCTTGGTACTGAATCGAGCAACCATTCATTGCTTCTTAGCGCTCCACGATATACGGTTGCTACCTACGAAAGTACAAAAATCCAATAGTCGATCGTCGAGTCAAGGAACGACCTGCACAATTTGCATCACAAAATCATACAAGTCCAAAGTCGACTTGGACAAGATTTGCATTCCTTGATTTGTTGTGCCACCGATAAAATGCAAAATGCGCTTCACAATTTGAAAATGACTCATAGTAGGTGGATGCATGAATTGACAGACAAAATTATTTGTATATGAAATATCCGGCCGTGTGATCGTGAGATATTGAAGAGCTTCAATGATACTTGCGATATAATGTAGGATTCGAAAATAATGTTGCATCTATACTAGAATGAGAACTAGAGGCCATAGGGTAGAGACCGGCTTGCGGCCCTCCATTTGTGCACGTTTAAGGATTGATAAGGCATATTGTTGTTGGCATAGATAAAGACCACTAGAGAATTTCTTGACCTTCACACCTAGAAAATAGTGTAGCGGCCTCATATCCTTCATTGCAAATTTCGCTACTCAAAGTAGAGACCGAACTCATCAACTAATTGCGGATTATCACATATAATGATCATATCATCTACACATAAAAATAGAGCTAGATCGCCATGACCCGATTTTTGAATAAATAATGAAGGATCCGAAATGCTGCAAAAGAAACGGGATGCCAAAAGAAATGAGCTAAAACGATCAAACCATGCTCTTGGTGCTTGCTTGAGGCAATACAAAGGTCTCTCCAGGTTTGCAAACATAAGACGAATGATTTTTGTCCTAAAAATGGGGGTCGCTCGATATAAATAGGTTGCAATAAAAATCCATGTAAGAATACATTTTTAACAACTAATTGTTTGATGGGCCAACCTTTAACAGGTAGTAATGGTGATGACCGTTCTCATGCTTCCTGGTCGAACAACTAGTGAGAATGTCTCAAGGAAATATACTCTTGCTATGCGAGTATATCCTTTGGCGACCAATCTTGCTTTTAATCTTTCTAATGTACCATCGGCCTTTAACTTAGACTTAAAAACCCATCGACATCCCACAACATTAGTATTTGGAGGATGTGGAACAAGAGTCCAAGCTTTATTATGATGTAATGCCTCGAGTTCCTGTTTCATTGCTTTGCCGATCACCCTGGATGCTTTAAAGCGGTGTACATTTTTCGATTCTATCAATATCGAGTCCATCATATAAAAATTGGCATATTTTGCATTAGACTTCACAATACCAACACGCGCACGAGTAACCATTGAATGATTTCAAGTGAGAGAACGTGCTACAGAAGAATCATAAAAAACATCCAAAGAGGAATCTCCATTTGTCAAATTGCATGAAGAGTTAAGTGGAGAACTAGATGAGTCATCAATTTCAACATGACTTTGGTCAACATGTGATTCACATCCATCATTGTTGTCTTCATGAGAATTATTCCGAGTAGTAGAATTCAATAAGTCATCACATGATCTAAGTTATCGAGGACAAACCTTGTTGCAAATACAAAGGTGAAAATTTAAGTCAAATCTTTGAAGTGTTTTTATTTGGCTAGCTTATAAATTCGGATATCTCCGCTTTATCACCCGGGTCCCGAAATAATGAGCTGGGTACAAGGTAGGGAAATATGGTCTCATCAAAGATGACGTACCGTGATTTATAAATTCGACCGGTCGGAGGATAGAGACATCGATATCCCTTATGGCGATCATTGTAGCCAAGAAATACGCATGGTAATGATCGAGGATCGAACTTATTCTTGGTGTAGTCCCTAAAATAATGAAAACACTTGCAACCAAAAACTCGCAAAAAATTATAATTTGGTTTTATGCCAAATAAGAATTCATAAGGTGATTTCATGCTTGACACCCTCGTAGGAAGCCGATTCAATAGAAAAACTATTTTTTGAATCATAAAGGCATTGATTTATCAATCAAGGGAGAAGAATCTAGAGATATCAATCAAAATCACAATGTATCTTTTCAAAAGGCTTAGTAGTACTAGTTTTGGAAGGCAAAAAAGGAAGTTTAGATGCTCACCCCATTTGACAACTACTACATATTGTAGTAAGTTTCTTCCAAGCAAGAATGACAATATGCCTTTTTTTTTTAGCGGATTAATGTGAGTGTCGTTGGCTGTGGATGTCCCAACCTTTGATGTCAAATACTTTCATCAACTTTCTTGAAGCAATTTGAAAATACTGCTTCTTTTGGCGCCTTTAAGGCATACAGGATGACCTTCACGGTTTCCAACCATTAAAACTTTTTTCGTTTTCCTATCTTTATCACAAAGCCGAGTGCGGAGAACTCAAAATTTAGAGGATAGTAACTGTAAATTGGCTCACCGATAATAAATTCTTTTTCATATGAGGAACAAGTAGAACATTTTTTAAGTCAACACTCTCTTTACCCAAATTGATCTAAGCATCATCGGTATGAAAATTTCAAGTGAATCACCATTTCCAACCATAACACTATGCCATATATGGTCATAAGTTGAAAGATTACCTTCATGGCCGGTCATATGATTTGAAGCTCGATATCAATGAACCATTGCGAATCTTAACTATCTTGAACAATAAGTGCAGCAAATGCCTTTGGCACATCGATGGGAGGAAAGATTGATTAAATCGATTAAAGCAATCTAAAGCAATATGTCCCCGCTTGTTATGGATTTGACAGGAAACGATTTTGTCTATTCCTTTCCCAAGCTTCTCGATCTTGCTTTGATTAAATTATTGCTTGTGACCATGCGAATACATAATATCGGCTCTAGAATTTTTTACTCTAGGACTATTGTGAGAAAACCGCCTTCCATGCGAAGAAAAATAATTATTGTTGGAATGTTGGAATTTCTTTCCCTTCTTGTTGCTCTTAAAATTGCTTCTCTAGCCAAAGAAAGTCGTCCGTGTTGAATTAGGGGAGAACTTTTATTTGCCGGACAACTCTCAAAGCTTTGCAATTGCGAAATCAAGTCGAGAAAGTTAGCATTGGAGGCTTCAAAATGGAGGTTGTGAATGAATCATATTGATCGCTTACACCATTCACGATAAAGAGACCCTTCTTTTGTCCTCAAAGTGACATCCAATAGCGAGATGACTCATTAAAATATTTTTGAAAAGCACCAAAATACTTGTGAAGAGATGAAAAATTATCTCTATGACTCTTTTGGATTTGTAGAAAAATTGAAACTTCACATTCCTCAAATACCTTAGCAAAAATATTTTGTATGCTAACCACACCTCGCAGATATCGTCATGTCTACTACTTCAACAAGAACTTCTTCGAGAGCGTCGTAATAATCCATTTGCGTAGAAGGTAATCCGACCTTCTTTATTGTAAAAACTCTGGATTTTTCACTTTCTCTCGAGACTCCAGGTTGCTCCTCCATTAGTAGAGGAGTTGATTGTTGGACTCGGCATCTCGGCATTCGCCATCAATGAATCCCACTAGATCTTGACTTTCAATCGGTGCAAGCATTTGTGCTCTCCAATTGTGTCGGTCGAGTGACACAAAATTGTTAATGTTCAAAGACGAGGGGTAGGGACACTTGCCGAAAGCCATGGCTAAGGATCAATTTATTTTGAAAATATGCTATGATATTATGAAAGATTTGATGAGACCACTACTAACTATTCTAAAAGTTTTAGGTCGTCGGATGAATGTGTAGTTTAATATATTTAATTACTCTAACACTCCCCCTTACGCTTAAACTGGACTTTTGCCTAGTACTAAGTGTGAAAATATTTCATTGGAGATGCAAATAGGAGCTAGAAAGATTTAAACTCGGGGCCTCCTACTTTGATATCATG
Source organism: Rhodamnia rubescens (assembly GCA_021437795.1). Taxonomy (NCBI): domain Eukaryota; kingdom Viridiplantae; phylum Streptophyta; class Magnoliopsida; order Myrtales; family Myrtaceae; genus Rhodamnia; species Rhodamnia rubescens. The sequence continues at coordinate 2,921,551 of JAILYA010000040.1, forward strand.
AAGAACGAAGATGTTTGATTATTGATCTCAACGTACAATTATTGAGATGACTTTCACTATATAAAGATATGACAAAGTCTTACATAAGGAAACAATACAACAATGGAAAATAGTAATAAAGAGACAATCATATTACAAAAGTTGTCAATTACTTGATTCTAGCATCTTCAAGAATCGGCGTTTGTGATTTTGATTGATATATCAAGATTCTTCTTCCTTGATTGATAAATCGGTGCTTTTTACTCTCTATAAATCTATCAATCAATGGGAAATTAACTAAAAAATTACCTTAATAAGTGAGGTGACAAGTTCAATTTAGACCTGTTAAAACGATTAATTCTAGAGCCATTAATGTTTTATCACAAGAAAATTAAAGAGATAATCTTTTG